>KB672079.1:21262-49195 GCA_000349105.1 Anopheles epiroticus | reverse complement strand
TGGTTTGCAACGAGACAAGTACAGCCAGAACATGGGTGATTCTGGAGGGAGCAGCAAAGCGGCCTGAGATGGCGTTGCAATGGGAGCAGTGCCAGAGAGAAGCGGAGAAGCTTGTGAGGTGGACGGCGGGGAGCGGTCAACCAGCCGACGTTTCGCTGGTTGAGTGACATCGGTGGAAGGTGTGTTGGTTGAAGCGGTTGAAGAGACTGGTCTCACGTTGAGAGTAGGAGTAGCCGTGTGAGCGTGGGAGTGGACTTCCTTCAGGTGATCGAGGGAGGTGATCAGAACACGCTTCATGCAATCAGTGGCAGCGTCGAGGCGAGATGAAAATTCTGCAGTGAGTTGCGCCTTAAGATTCTCCAAAGCCGCTGACATTTCAGACACGGCCACAGTGCGACCCTCGTGGCGAAGAGCGATGCATTGCGGGCACAGCCAAAGGAAGGGAGATCCTTCCTTGGTGAGTTCCTTCACCACCGTACTGTTCACACCAAGACATGAACGATGGATCCAACGCTTGCAGTACCCATCACACGAGTAAGTGTGGTCACCGGATGACAATGCACGCACACATGATAAGCACTGACCAGCCATAACGAGCAGGTTTGGAAACGACCAAAGCGCAATCACAGTCAAAATCAACCCGCAAAAACACCGCAACTGGCGAATAAAACCACGATATCACACCTTATCGCAGGACGGGAACGAAAAGTGCACCACTCAAGCTTGAAATCAGAGCAATCAGGGTAAGATGTTCGGACGATAATTAGCAAAGATTAGGAGCAGCACTAAACGTGACACTTAGCACTGAGAGGATGAGTGAGTGATGTTATTTTAGAATTAATATTTGCTGATTCCACCGCTTTCCTATTAAACATGTTTTTATTTTAACCTCGAACACTCATGAAAAACACTTTGAGGAACCAAAAAGTCTGGAAGTATCTATCTATGAAAAAGGCCCGTCTTTTAAACAGCGTCCTTATTACTAATTCTTGAAGAATGAGACCACAATTTATTTTCCAGTGTTGTGTATATGCAGCACACCGAGAATAGCCATCTAACACAGCTAGTTGAAGATGGTAAAGTACAATATCTATACACCTTTATGAGAGAAAACAGAGTACAATAAAGTAAACTGAATTAGTCACAGGAACGCAGGGATCTGTAATTGGATGGTAAGTTAGAAACGCTCTTACCGTATGGAGCATTTTCCAGGTCGTGATAATTGTTAACGATCACACTGATGTGCCACGATTATAGAACTACCACCAGCATGAAAATGTTCTATTAAAGGTGAGAAATAAAGAGAAATAGCGTGAGATATTATTATTATTATTATCAAATATTATATTGTCATTATTATTATCAAAGGAAGATTGTTACCACACCGCATACAAATTAGTTTGGTTATTAATCAGATAGTGGAATCGTGTACTATTGAAAGGAAAAAAAAGATTGAAACATCGACTCGGGTATTTCCAAGTAATGCAATTTATCAAATCTATAGTATAATGATACTTGCTAAGGAGCTTTAAGTCACACTCAATCATGGTCCAGCCGGAAAATAAATTGCTATCTTTCGAGAGTTTGTGTGTTTTTGCCCCTTCTCGATACCTTTGAACGTGTCTCTAGGAAGAGAGCCTTTTTTCAATAGGAATATCGTGCGCATATAGTGGATTTTCCGGCAAAATGTGTGTTTCCGACGAACAATGTGGTTTTGGTTCATCATACCCAAGCTATTCGCGGTGGAGTTTTTGTTTGTTAGAGGGAAATTTAGAAATTTTTGAACTTGTACTTGTAACTCATTAAGTGCAATATCCGAGCATTTGGAGTTTACAAAACAGATGAAAATGAGCTCAATAGTAGAAGTGGCTTCATTGAAGAAGCTGTTATAACACATGAGAAGTAGAAATTAGACAGAAGAAATGATCAAACAAGGCGTAGAACAGTGCCAAATTCGAATCAAAACCTTTAAAAGGATCGTTATATACATATTCGTACGCGCTATGAAACCGTAACGCTATGAATGGACGTGGGGTAAGAAAAAAATGAAGAGTGAGCGAGAGCCTCCCCGAATTGCTATGCTTTACAGGTGTGCGAGCGAGATGACGCAACGCTCCCTAACTACACTCCATAGCTACACTTCATAGCAACACGCTACAGAGAGGGGTACCTTGCCAAGGCTATTGTATGATATAAGGTGGTGGAAACTAGGGCATTTTGACAGCTCAGGGTTTGACATACGGGTACTGGTCTCAGCAAGCGGGGTTCTCTCAAATCAGTTCTGATTCTGTGTATTCAAACTTAGTTTTCGCTTTGCCGGTGTGCTTATTCCAATTTACGAACCTTTTAATTGAGAATAATTTTCGTTGTAATGCTTCTCAAAACGTTTGTTTCCGATCAAAACATACGTGTTCTTTAATTTTTTTTTAATACAGTTCGCCATTAATCGCCATCGCCATTAATACCAGCCTGAGCAACGTCGATGGATGTTAAGACGATACGGGCGACAAAAATCACTGGATCACTAATATCACTTGGTTATTACAATTACTATACCGTGCCCGAACTTCAAGTGTTGGAAGAACGGCATCCATGTCCGCATTGTGCCGCCCAAAAAGGGCTGGAAGAAAGTCCTTCGGAGTCTTCAACAGTGGTTTACTGGCAACTTTATTTTTACAATTAAAATTCAAAAGACCAACTTAATGCTGTCATCGATGCCCGTGTTCAGCTAAGTAATGGATTAAGCAGAAATGTTGTTATGAAACTGCAAGATATCCTTCAGCAAAATAATAAATTTGCACGCGTTTTGCGCCATGCGCTATGCGAATGCCTCCATGCCATGCGAAATATTTGTTCTACTACAGTATCCACTGTTGCATCCATACGGTGAAGTTGAGTGGACGTTTGGAATGCGTAAAGCGCCCAAGCGATACCGCAGCTATACCGTACATCTAGACATAGCAGCGCAGCGGTGCATCATAGCAGCGGTGAAGAAGATCTCCACGAATATTCTTCGTCACGTCAAGATAGTTCCCGCGAATGATGATTTTCTGATAAATTGAGAAACATATTTTTAATGCCTTAATATTGCAAAGCGAATGAGCATTGAAAAGATAACACCTCGCTAATCTATTGGCGCAGACCTGGCCAATATAGTTAGTATTATACAAATTTTGCCACTGTTAACACATGTTCCAGAATGAACCTGGGAGTTTCGTCTGGGACCTTCGGGAAAGTTTGGAATTAGAATATGTGTGTATCAAGTGGAGATGGAAATTTCGGAAAATAAAGGAACTCATATTGCCGGCGACCAGTAACTTCTACAAACGAGAATTTTGGATTATACATCGAACAAAGTAGCTTCAAGTAACTAATTACAAGTTACCAAATTCTAAAAACTTGCTTACAGCATCTGGTTATGGCCATGGTAAAAAACAATAATTTTATAGTAACAAATAATTCTCTTTCATCGGTTTTTTGCGACTTGTTACATTTACCGAAACAATTGACAATTAATTTTTACCAGCCACAGTACATTATCCCCAGCACTCCAACAAAACATTCAGTTCCAACTATCTTATAAATTTCCAGTCACAAGTTGGCAAACGCACTATATCGGTACTCGTATTGTTTCCATCCTTGTCCAGTTTCTATCTCTCCTTCGATCCCGAGAAACTTTTGATATGTTTTTTAATTAAGTCTAAAAGTAAAATCCCCGGATAATGAGCGAAGATTGGAGGAAAAGAATACAAAGCACAAAACAAGAAACAATTTGAAACGCTTACCAGGATGTAGATGGCGCTCGTTAGTGCCAAATGTTTGGTGTGCAGCATCCGGTTGCAACCATTAACGCGCAGCGGACCGTACGGATACAGAATGGCGGACATCATCTTTGGCGCACACGACGAGACACACAAACATACGATAAGAGAACTATTCCCTTTGTTTTTGGAGCTCGTTCTCTCGCAGTAGCTTATGCTTTTAATGTGCCAAACCCACTGCTTTGTTTGCTCTACGGCGTTTGTTTCTTCGGTCACTAATTTAGTAGCTCCTGTTATTCGCTTGTGTTTAAAACAAAGATGGTATGTTGTAGGATTTTGGATCAAAAGTGCTTCTAGGTAGAGGTGGTGGTTGGTGCCTATGCGTTCTGCAGCCACCGGCGGTACAGTGACTGCTGTTGAACGACCGCAAAACAGATGGATTGGTTGTGGTAGTGGTTGTGGCAGTGGCTTCCGTTCGGGAGAGTCGGACTGGCGCATGGTTCCCCATGCAGGGCAGAAATTATTTCACTTAATTATGGCTTCCTTGCTCGGTTTCACAGTTCAACGCCCACCGAAATTAAAATGGGAAGCAATGGAGAAGCTGCAGAGGAAGAATTGCAATAAAATAGGTTTTCAATCTATTACTGGGGAAAATGGGTTCACTGTGGGGAGTTCTCACAAGTTGTTTACAGCCCTGTTTAACTACTACAAACTGCAACTACTATTATTCACTGCACTATCTGGGCGTTTCCTGTCGCTGGAAGTTAAACTGTAGGGAAAACACACAGAAAAAAGGAAATACATTAGTAGGACATGATGTAATCTGTTTCTCTGGTTATAACACTGAGTCTTGTTCTTCGCAGGTCCACTACCGCTGTGTAGACGGCTACCATAACCAGATAACCAGAAGAATGTTGTAAAAAATGTGTTGCACGGCTTCATTTGCCCCTCGTCGGTTGGTCTAACAGTGCGAAATGGGCAATTACTCGCACCTTGCAATGTGTAACAATAGGAAAAGCAGGGCAAAAGTTATGCAAGAGTTATTTCCTTTCCACACTGGTGAAGTGTAACGCTTCAAGGCGTCCAAGTGGATGGTATTTTCGCTTTAATAGTTTGAATGTTTATGTCACATTGTTTGTTGCCTGAATGTGAAGCTTCCGGAAAAGTTGGGTTTAAAAGCTCTGAGGGAGCTTAGCCCCTTCCGTTCTATTTCTAGTTCCTTTTGAATGTGACGCACGTTTGGAAGTTGACATTTCCGTTCTTTTGATGGTTGAGTTGACTCCACTGGTTTGGCGCAAAGTGCAGTGACTGTAACGACGGTGTGCAGAAAGGTATTTTAATTTATCATTCCTTCGCAGACGACCAGACCTACGGCCGGGTTTTCACAAACTCTCTGTAGTGTCCTCCTTGTGTAGCTTCACCAAGGCGCGTACTGGTGCAGTGAAGTTGATAGGTGCAGGCGTGCAGAAGGTTTGACACTCTCACTTGAGCGTTTCTCCAGCCGCTACTACATAACCAGCCTAGCACTTCGCAGCAATCAATGAGAATAAAGTAGAAACCGCTTCGGTGTGGTTCCATGTTGATAGTTTCACATGAAATAGAGCTTTTTATTTGTTCCGCTTTTTTGACTGACACTAACTCGGTGACCGAACCGTCGTACTATTGTCATTGCTTCACTACTAGTCCTCTTAGGCTTCGTTGAAGTGTGTGATTGGAGAAACAGCTCTGTAAAAAGGGAGAGAAAACAGAATGAAAAACAATATTTTGCTGATGATGTACAAAATTTGTCAGGGTGATAAACTGGTGGAACTTAAGCAATACGTTTCTACCGAATGGAAGAAAAAAAACTGGTGGAACTAGGCTTTACAGAATTAATGGAATTAATAAATTTTGGAATGGAAACAGCATCAAATAGCACCACCTTAGCATAGCTGTCGTTTTGTGCACCCAGAAGCAGAAGTTAGAAAACATTCAGAATGGATGAAATAAAAATGATTGGTTGAATGTAATGTTTTTATGCCTCACTCTCTATGGCCAATCTGGTTTCTTTTTTGGTACTTATTAATCGTCAGTTTGAAGTGACATTGTTTTCATTCGATTTGTCGCACATACGATGGCAAAAAAATTAATTAAAAAGTTGAATCCACTGCAACGCGGTCTGTGTTATTATATATAGAGAATGCATAAATAGGAAAAGCTGGCAAAACATTGGTTTCTTGCTTCTTCCAATAACTCGCTTTTTTGGACCGTTTTACTACATTAGGATAACTTATTTTGAACTCGATCCCCCGACATATCTCGATCCAACGACAAATATGCAGCAAAAATGTTGCTTGACTTCAGTTTCACATTAATGGACCAGCTCCATTAAGTCGTAGACAGCAGCAAGGAAATGCTTAGGCTAGCCATTAATATGGCACCTGAACTTGATGACTTCCTCTGTACTAAGGTTGTTTGCTTTTAACTTTTCAAGTCTTTCATTGAATATGCCAATATCGGGTACTGTTCAACGGGGTTGCTAGGATACTTTGTTCTCATGCAATGCAGTGCTAAATATTTGTTCCATCTATAAAAAACTTAGCTTTTATCTTGTAAAAGCAATAAAGAGAGTCGAGTGAAAAAAGCCTCGTAAACATAAATACAACAACAACAATGCAATGCTGACTACCATTTGTTGTATTAACATTTGGATTTAATTGGATCAGTTAAAATCTTGATTATTTTATGACGAAGAAATGTGCCATGAATAGGGAAAATCTATATCATATGTAAAAATTTAAATTCGTTAGAAAACTGGAACTAATAAAGTAACTTAAATCTGCTTTGCTATAGTAATCCTAACGATATTTGTGAAAACTGTTTTTTCTTCATTTTATACGCACTGTTTCACCATGAATCTCTAAATTAAAAAAATAAACGAAAACCTCTCAGAGAAGAAAAATTATTTGGTGATATGTGTCATTAAGTTTTCGCGAACACGAAATATTGAATCACAAAGTGAAAAATACTGTATAATGCTACATTTACAAAATAAAATAATATTATTAAAAGTATGATAGTGTTGGAGAAATTAATCAACTCACCAAAGGCACCACGGCCCTTAATAACAGTAATGTGAAGCATTGAGTCATTTTCTTGCAAAAAAGGGTTCTCGAAAATTGATGATAACCGTTTATGTTTATGTTTAAATACCGCTTTTTGTGTCATTCTTCTCTAAGACATTCTAGTTTCTGTGAGTTTTTATTCAGACTCTTCT
Organism: Anopheles epiroticus; assembly: GCA_000349105.1. NCBI lineage: Eukaryota > Metazoa > Arthropoda > Insecta > Diptera > Culicidae > Anopheles > Anopheles epiroticus. The sequence continues at coordinate 42,178 of KB672079.1, read as the reverse complement.
CACATTCTTCACTCTCTCATTCTCTCTCATCTCAACTCTCTCATTCAAATTTGATCAAAGATTTAAACTACGATTACATTTTAACATATCAACAAGGGACAGCATAATCTTTCTTTTGCTTGGTGGAAACAAGGCAAATTAATTATGACGATTATTGTTCGCTGTAAACGATTCTTTCAGACTTAAACAATCTTGTGTATTGTATATTTTTGAAGAAAAAGTTTAATTTTTATTGGCTGTTGATATCTCATTGTTTTACCTAGCAGCGAAACAACACGAACGGTTACGTTGATTTGAAAGCAACGCCACTCCCTAATCTTGCTGTTGTTATATCAAATAATTTTACGCCTGGCCACACGTGTTTTTTTCTACGATAAAACATAAGTACTATCCTATCAACGCCTTAATAGAAAACAACAAATCCTCCCAAGAGTACGACTTTTTGATGAAATGCAACACGCCGAAAATGAAACGTGGAGCGCCTTGTGGAGGACCCGTGCATAGATGGGGCACGGTACCAACGCAAGGCAGTTTATTATTCATTAGATTATTGCAATAAATTATGTGATGCGTTCTGAGGGAAGAACCTTGATATTAAAAAGGTTAAAAGGTATGCCATATATTGTACCAAACGGCATGTGTGATGGGTATATCATTGCTACTGGAATGCTAATGGCGCATTGCAGCAGAAGAAAAAGGTATGGGATTCTTAAACGCACGGGTAAAAACAATGCTTTGCCGCAGTAATTTAAAAATGGAACTTTTGGATGTTGAACATTCCACATTCGTGGACGCGAATAAAATGAGCATTATGAGCGGTCGAAATCAATCGAGTGAGGGTTGTTTTGTTTGACCTGTGTTCAAAAACATGGATTTTGAATATGTTTCTGAGGATGTTGATAAGATAAAATCTGTGGTAATGTTTCTCTAGGCTGATTCTGAGGTTTTTTGTAGCATTAGTACAGGTAACGGAAACAATAATGATTTTAAGGGCCTAGAAGTATTAGGTCAATTATTGTCAATTTTTTCAATAAACAATCATTAAAATTTTTCTTTTTCTGCATTACTTCTCGTTTGTAGTTCCTTAACAGTTATAGCATGCGTTTTGCTATATTTGAAATTATTTCATTCATCTTCGTCATTATCTAAGAATGGAATATTTATTTGTTTGTTACAGGAGTTAGTACAACAGGTCCATTACTTTTACTTAGCTGCGGCACCAGTTGCTAAAAATTAATAATATCAAACATAAAATTTCAATGCAAACTTCACATAAAAGAATATTTTCATTTTGACTTTATGACCATCGGTTTCGCAAGGTTTTCCTTTTTTCGAGTTAAGATTTCACGGATCTACAATCCAGTGTAACAGAGCTGAAAAAAGTTAACAGATCCGATTTGATCGTACAGTTTGACAGAAACATTTTATGATTTTGAGAAAGTGTGTTACGATGTTGAACTGGCTCGAAAAACCCTGTAATACAGTGTATGAAATAAATATGTTGTATCACAATGGTAAATTCAAGTGCTCGAAAGAATTCTCTTTTCGAGGCTTTCAATGTCTTCAACAACATTCATAAATTCCACTGCATAGCTCTCAAGTCACGGATTCTTGATGCTGATCGGCCCATCGTCGTGCTGCTAGACCCTGCACGAATGCAATAACATTCTACCAGTTGTGGTCAAATTTACAAACACTGAAGATGACATTTTGGGTCATGGTTGTCACCGATTCAACGACGGTGTATTTTAATCACCCCGCACAAATTTTAACCGAAAGTTCAAGCGATTGAATATCATCAACCTTTTAGTCAATTCGTGTTTGTAACTAGTCGAAAAAAAAAAACCCTAACAATAAACAAATTGCGGTTCATGAGACTTGTGACATTAACATGATTGCAGTTGAAAACAGTAATGCAATCCAGTGAGTGAGGGATGCAATTGAGCAAGGTGCGTTGGTAGCGGTATCCTGTTCCTCAGATAGGAAGTAGCTGAACACAATTTATCACCTTTCCTCGGAGTATAGCTCTCCTGCGCGGCGGATAATTTACTGCACTAACACCACCTGTTTCGCCGAAATGCATCCGGTTTTCGATGTTGGAAAATAAGTCAGTATTCAGTAAAGAAAAAGCCTGCTGTTTTTATTGTGCTTCATTGGCGAGTATTAGATCAAACTATGAGTTGACGAGACTTTGTTGATTCATGATACACTTATTGGAGAGTTTTTATTTTGATATGCGTTGATTGTTATTGATTTCTTGCGTAAAATATTGACTTTTAGCATAGTCGGGTATCAAAAGAGCAGGGAAGAGACTAAATTGCATAGTGTACTGTTATAATTCATTATCGAAGAAATGAGAAGATCTGATATTGTATGCAAAATTAACTTTTCAACATTTATTTTAAGCATTGGCATTAATGAGCGCTTATGCATTGCTAGTGCATTAATAATAATTTAATTTTATTTTGTGTTCAAAGTCTTGCATTTAAAATTACAGCAATAATTTAGCTTTAATTGTTTGAAAAAAATGTTATTTTGCATTTGGCTATAAATTTTGAGATACTTTTGAATTTGAAGTTCCCTACATTTTGTTGTTTCATACTAATCCATCAATCTTGTTTTTCAACTGTTTCTTTCTTTCACAAAATATTATTTTGTCCATAATACAGGCAAGGCCATATTGCAAAGAAATAAAAAAAAATAGAGAAATAAGGCAATGGCAACCAATTCAAACAGAGATGCATGTTCCGAAGTTGAATTTTTGTTAAGTCAATATGACTCAGAGCAGTCGAAATGACAAAAAAGAGTACGGTATACCTCTGATTATGAGAGATGATTACTAAAACTGGATATAATGCTATAGTAAAGTGAACCACACTTAAGTTTATGCAATCAAGTGATTCGCTGCAACACACACCGAAAAAAAATAGAAAAAATATTTGAATTCAACGTGCATTCAACCGCATAATTGTAATTCAGGCCAAATTTCTTGCTTCCGCTAGCTTAGCATACCAAAGAGAATAAAAAAAATATCCCTCAATTCAAAATTTGAATTTTCTTCCAGGCAATGCACAAACCAATCAAAAGGGAATATACTCGAGATGCCATCCTTACGACTTGGAAGTTGGATTCTGGTCACGTGGTTTGCTGAGATTGTGAAACTTGGCCTGCCCAGCTAAAAAATCATCTAAATATTCGAGAATGATGGCGCAATCTACAAGATGTCAGACCATATTTCTTGTGGCTTATACGAGATCTGCAATTGCGTTCCATGCATTACTTTACACAATTACTGTGTATTAGTATATAGTGAAATGAAAGAAGCCTTCTGACAGCTGGCCGTTGAAGAACCCGTATGTCACCAAATTGAATTCATATCAACCGTTATTTATCAACATGCATGTTGTAGGCGACAAGATAGGTTGCCGAGCCCTGGGGACGAGCGATGAGTGCCACTCGATTGTAATACCCCTATTAGATTGGGTGATTTCCGATGGATATTTTGTTTCATTATTTCATTTTGACCTAAAATAACCATATCCAAATGTAATAGAGAAGTTGTGTTTTTTTTTTACATTCGGCTCGTATATTGACAGCTTAATTCCTATGGTTGGCAGAATTCACATTGGACCACACCAATTCTTTTTTTTACCGAGGTAAAATCTGTCAAAGGCGATTTTACATAAAAAGTCCAGTCAAAATCACCCAATCTAAAAGGGGTATAACATGGGTGCAGGGGATAAGGGTCGCGTGACACACACTCCTTAGAACCACGTTAGAAGTCGGACGCACTAACATCGAATTGATTTGTAACAGTATCAAGGTAATAAAGAGATCCTCAAGTTTAAACGATACAACAATGAACATGGTAACTTGCACGTAAATTCGATGCACTGGAAATTTGAGTAATGTAATTAACACTCTAATAGGTACGTTTACACGATACGATTCCTGCTCGAATTTTTACAGCCTACGATTCTTTTTTAAATGTATTGGTGCATTCGAGCTGGGTTCGCGATTCTTTTTCGAGCATAAAAGATTACCCGATTTTGGTGGACAACACGAATCTAATTAGCATTCACAGTTGAAAAAGTGTTAGAGCATCGTGTTATAGCACACCAATGTGGCTTTTTTATTGTATCTTTGTCACTAAAGCAGTTCAAAACAAACGAAATCCAGTTCTTTGAAATAATGATGACGTGATAGAAGGCTAGCAAAATATAGTGTAAAACAATAAAAACATAATAATTTGCAAAAAAGATTAGTGTTGTCAGCCAAAATCGGGCAACCTTTTCTGCTCGAAAAAGAATCGCGAACTCTGCTCGAATGCACCAATACATTTAAAATGAAATCGTAGGCAGTGCAATTTCGTGCAGGAATCGTATCGTGTAGACGTACCTAATAACTTGCCTGAACAAAACAAAATCTCGCTGAATTTGTCAATAAAATGCCCGAAAACCCATTAAAGTATATGTGTTACAATAATTTCACAATAATGTAATGTGTTTCACAATATAATCCTTCACTTTATCATTTATATTGCTTTCAAAGCAAACAAGTGTACTTTCGCTATAATCTATCGTTTCGAAATAATCATCACGAGGAAGGTAAATCGAAGTGCATCAAAGTTCAACACGTCTTTAAACCGTGATTAGGGTCCATAAGTGATGATAATTTAAATTTCACCGTACCCGAGGGTACATGATATGGTTGACAAATTTGGGTTGCTAGAGGGTGTTGCTGTTACTCGATGCTTTATGAGCGCTCTTGCGAACGTGTCATGCATTGAGTAGTGATGATAATTTATTCATCCAAACAACACACGATGGACATCATGACATGATGGTTTAATCTGACAAATTACTTTAATAAATCCCAATCACGGTGTCCGCGCTCGTTTGTGACCTAAGGGGCATATGCTTCGTTGATAATAGTTTGAGAACGTGAAGTGATGTTTTCTACATTTACACCGTTTTGGATGCTAGGTAAATTAAAACGAGAGCAATAGTGTAATGTTTTACCACAATTCCATCCAGCGGCAACCCAAAGACATATTCGTGTAGCAGTACTGTGAATAATTCCACCAAATACAAGTTATACAACACAGTACACGAACAAAATATCATCTTTAATGTTTTGCTCAAAACTTCGCTAAATTTACTCCGTAGATTTTTTGACTTACTGTTTTTAATGTTTCACTGTAATGAACTAAAGAGCTTTAATAAGTTAATAAGGAATTACCAATTTCGCTTTTAATAGCAAAGCAGCATGTAATATTTAAAAAACACAGCACAACAACCTTTGTAAACAATTGATATTATCCAAATAGTAATTCGACCTTTTAGAACCTCGTGAATGAACAACATTATACGAAATTGAACAATATAAACCTACAGAAGCTAGAAATTTGTTGGTATAGTGCATTATTTGAAGAGGAAAGCAAAATCAACATACGTGGGTTAGATATCGAACATAAGTTAGCACGATTCAAAGCCTCTCAAGTGTAACCAACATTCGTCACCAAAAATGCATAAGCAGCGAATTCTTCAGGACATATACATCCTCTGATGGATCGGCGCGTGCGAAGATCGTCACCGGACCGTTTCCACGAAGAAGCGACGCAACGTCAGCAGATGCGCTTGCAGAAAATATGTAATATGTAATATGTATATGCACAATCAGCGCGCGCATAGAAAGAACTCTCAGCAAACGGAGCAGAGTTAGCCCTAAACCAGAGTTGAGATTGAGCAGTCGCATAGATTAGTCTTAAGATATGAAATAGAAATAAAGTTTTTTTTATGACCAAACGGTTGTAAGAAAGCTTAACTCATAAAGTATCGCAGAAAAAGATTTGAAAAATGCACATCAAACATTTTAATTTACTTTGAACCAAACTGGAGGCTACATCATGTTTGGAGGATGTTTAAGACCAGTAAAAGTTGGGAAACTGCTCATCGTTAATGGGATAACAGACCACACGTTTCATACTAACATGTTTAAAGACAATTTGTTGGCCAGTGGGGACGAATTAGTTCTGGGAAGGTCGTATGTCTCCCATTAACATAACAATACAAAACATATAGCCTTGAATACTGTATGTGTGGTTGTCGTTTAATACTTCCAAACAGTTCAAATCTCCGTCTCTATATGCAATTATTAATTTCGTCAAAAATCTTTAGGCTGTTTTGAACGAATTAATCCTAAAACGATCAATTTCTATCTACAAAAACCTTATTCGAATTTTGGAAGAAAAAAGGTTCAAATTCCACCTAAATCAAATAAAATTATTAAGTAAAAGATGAAAGCCCGTTGTGGAAGCCAAAACCAACCCTATAAAACAAAATAGAATACGATAAACCGCCATAGATAGTTAATATATTGCATACAAATATGGTGAAAAATACTGTTTCCACATCCATAACGAAGGTTATTCTTATTCCATCGTTGTTATCATCGTTATCAAGTGTAAAACGTTCGCAATCTACATTTTCGTGAGAAATGTACGGGAGAAGGAATACTTTTTCGGTTCTTTGTACGTCATTGGCGTTTAGAGTAGTTGTTTGGTTCTGGTCCAGTGTTTTCTAATGAAAATAAAATCACCTTTTGATATCTGCTTCCTTAATCTCAAAGCTTTGTTTATGTATAAAATTTTCGATAGACATCTATCAATAGAAAAACTGTAGTCCAAATACTCCTATATAATCAGTGTAAACGTAACTGATCCCTGGAATAAAAAAAATACGAATGCTTCACAGTCAAAAATATTTTTTTTTTTATTTTGTGGAATTAAACAGGCTATATAGCTAGGAAAAAGTACATTATCTTCTTGAGTGACACAACAGCTCTTGCAGATTCAAGCCAAACCTACCAAAGCAAAGTGCTTAGTCAATCAAATATTGGTAATTGGTAAAAATTTACCTAAAATCTTCTAAAAAAATTCAAATTGATTGCTACGATCGACCATTTGATAAGTCTAGGTTGTACCGTTGAATAGACTTGGTTTGCTGCTGGAAGGCTCGTTACCACAATACCATGGCCTCACAGAATCGTTTTCTTGGGCACTGATGTTACATGTGTACCCATTTTCCCCACCACACTTGGTGTCCATGTCATGCTAAATGTGCCCGGACTTTCTATGCTTCAAAAATGAGCGAACTTAAGTGAAGCGGAATAAATCAACAGGATAGAAACATGGAAACGTTTAGTTACTGTTATTGAGCAAAACCATTAAATATGAAGATTTGAGCTTTTTTAGAAAGGAGGAAACATTTGAGCAAACTATTACAAACGGAAATGAGAAATTGCTCTTCAGCCTTTTCAATACCAGTAAAGTTTGATGAGGGCTTCTGCGGTTGCTTTGTTTTGTGGCGACGGCCGTAACTAAAAATGATTATTTAAGGTTAGTTTTATGATTCAGTCTTTGCATACAAATACAATGGAATTATTATTTTTATGCTTGATTTGTTATATACATCGAGTTTTCACAGTTTGATTAACAGAATTTGTGAATGTACAACTTCCACTGATCGTCAGCGTGGAAAATGTTTGCTAGCTTACCTTATTGACTCACTATCAAACTAGCTCTGTTAAATCCATATTGCTCATTCAAAACTTTTTCTTCGCACTTTTGTTTGAATTTGTATGTATATAAGTGTGTTCCGAAACAGTCGACGTAATTCAGTTCCGGCAGTGACCACTATAAAATAGATTTGTCAATGTCTAAAATGAATTTGTTTTAGTTGTTTGTTTCCGCATTTATTTCAAGTGTAAATTAAATTACGATTACTAACCGGACTATTGCAGCTACCAACAGTAACGTGAGAACGAAAATGTTAATTATGGATGATTGCGGTTTCCTTATTTACTATGGCATGTTTTGAATACTTTACAAAACATCTTAACTACATACTTATCCGCACATTAACACACATGCACAGCTGTAATGGAACAACTTTTGAAATCAAATTTTCATAATTTCTACCTGCCAGAAAATGTGAATCACACGGTGCTTGCGGCTCCACGTGCTCCTTTGTGAAATCGGGAACGGAATGCCAATAACTGCCAATAATGATGCTCCATTCAACCAATACCAACATAAAACGGTTCCTTCGATCCGTTTTGGGCTGCTTTAAAGATGTTGTTTGATGGTATCGTGTTGTGACGTTCCGGTTTTGCCTCTACGGCGGATGCGACAGAGTAAGGTCCGCATACACCTGAGTCACACTTTTTTCTAACTAGAAGGTAAACTCCACACAGGCAGTAATCTTTTTATGCAAATTGAATTTTGAAAAGTGTAAGAATTTTTGAAAAATTGTTCATATCGCAGAATTACTTTTTATTAACTCTTACTTCTGCATCACAGGCTCACTAGAATAGTGCAATGTAATATTGAAGATGTTTTCAGTTTTGTTTGCACTCTTTTCGGAGCTTTATAAATGATATTGATTGACACTAATACAAAGTAGGATATTAACTATGTGGTTTTGTTGAAATCAACGAGATTTGGTACGATTAGTAACCATGCACGCTCGATCCGAAAGTACATGAAATCGTTAGGAAATTCGTTGTCGGGGCGTGAGAATCAAGAATATTTTGCTCCTTTTTTGTGAATATGAGGCAAAACAGTTTGTACAGTTTTTATGTTATTTGAATCTAGCGTATTTGAATGTTTTTCTAATATCACATGTTGTATGCAAAACACCATTATTTAATTAAGCCCTATCAGCATTTAAAAATATGTCTTAAAATACCAAAATACTGAAAACGGAGCAGAAACAACGTTAGATCCTATAGCAATCTCCATAAAGCCGAATATAATATATTTAACATTGCTTACTGGGTATTAAAGTAAAGGAAATATTCCATCCAGGAGCACATTATTATGCGCTCAAATTTAACGCAAAACTGAGGAAACGGTTTGTAGCTGTAACGTACCTTTAGTCCTCCTAACGAGATTGAAATAGGCACACCTGTACCGGGCCAATGTTTTTCGCCTAACTTTCGTTTACGAGAGCGTTTGACAACAACTAGAAGTCTCAAAGCGCGTTAGTTAGTACCTCCTTCGTTCCACGCTTTTCCTTATCGCTCATGTTATTTTTCGTTTTTCCTTTGCATGATCGAGCTTTATTGCATTTTCATTGGAAAAAGAGAATGCTAGCGTCCAAATCGTTTCTCTTCAGCATTGAGCACCGGAAAGGTAAAAATAGCAAACAGAGATGATTTATGCCATCGGTAGCGTTTGTTATACGCTTAGCAATTGGATTGTTCTTTCCTTTCTCCCTGGTTGTGTGATGTGAGGCAACAAGATGATGAAGTGCTGTAGGGTAATATTGGATTCACCCGAAGTCTGTAGTTAATGACACCTGTCTTTCTGACATATGTTGGCATTCTGAGGCATGCAACATTGTGATTTTTTTGATTTCAAAGAATGATTCCCTAATGGTGTTTGTTTTAATGAACACCTTATGCTGAGGAAAAGTTTTTTGTCTCTGTGAATGAACTGAAAGGAAAAGACAATAAGTCTCTGTGACGCGAGATTTGATTTCGGCATTTATCAAAATAAACTTGTGTTTTTTATTATCTGAAATCAAACATTATAATCACACAATTGTCTTAGCAATAAACAATATCGTGAAGTCTGGTACTGCTGAAATTAAAAAAGACAAAGATCGTGCGATTTTTTTATTTGTTTATATATTTACTAATGAATTATTAAAATATTTGACGGAAATGAAGTTTCCTCAAATAATGAAACGAAAACAAAACTAAAATTACAATTTGTTTTACAGTTGTACAGATCTCCGACAATAATTTACTGGTTGCTAAAGTAGTGAGTATGGATGAACAACTCGAAGAAACCACATGTCAAATTGAATTGATTACACATAACGGTAAGAGGACACAGACTGCCAAAATGTGTATGGTGATCTATTATTAACCGTGTGCGTGATTTGGCTGGGGCGTACAGTCGCTGATGCAATCAGTACGGCTCAGAATAGTTCCGTTCAATGCGTATTAGTACAAACGAAGCTCGTGAGATCGGCTAAAGGTGATGTACAAGCATCGTTTTTCTATTTTGATTGAACATGATTTTATGTATCTCTCGCATTTTTCTCTTTGATTTTTCTTTGTTTCGATTTGTTTTGATTTTCTGTGTTGTTTTACAGAATTGTTCACGAAGTGCTTTCCATCCAAGTTGCTAAAATGGCAACATATATACAAAATTAATTGTTTTTCGAGGAGTTCTGTTTCATGGTTTGCTTTCTTAGCAAAACTTTCTTTCTTAGTCCTTTTGCATGTTTTTGTCAATCCAAAATGGATTGACATTATTCGAATATACTTACTATAATTCAAAATATGTTACAACAAATGATTACCTGAAGTATGACTCATTATCAATACACAGGCTCCAAACTCATGGTGGGGGGAACACTCATGGTGCGAATATTATGTTGTGTGTAAGATGAGATCAGTTGAATGTAGAGGGCTACGAACTGCTTGAATCGAACAAAACAATTGGGAGAGAAGGCTATCGATGTTGTACTATTTTAAGTTTTATTTAATTCAATTCATTAAAGCATAAAAACTATTGCAACAAATTTTATTTTTTTACAGTTCTTTTGGCTTCAGTCACAGAAGTAAAACAGAATAGGTAAAAGTAATTTTATTTTGAAACTCATTTTTTCATAAGAATGTTACAAGCTAAAAAATAATAGTCCTTCATTCTGGTCTTTTTAAATAAAAATAGTGAGCCAAGTGTAGAGTTGAAAGTAGTATGTATGAGTGACGATTAGAATATGTAAGTGGCGTAGAATTAGCGTAAAGTAGATATGTATGCGTGGGTAAATGATAAGAGAGAAATACAGTCGTAAACGAACAGTCAAGGAGTACGCACGCATTATTACGAATACAACACCAAGTTCGTGTGAAACTTTTTAAAATGCATTTTTCTTAACATTTCATTTTACTATAACTGCTTTTGCTTTAAGAAGTATGGTATGAAAACACATTTTTTAATTTTCAAATTACAAATGAAGAATTCATTTTAAATTTGGAGCCAGCAATACGGCCTGGCCGTCTCTACTGAATAAAAAAAAAAATATTTGGAGTCATTACTTTTCCTGTTTTTTTCTTTTGCTGTTTACTTAACCAACAATGGTATATAGCTCAGGACAGAACTTTTATCTTCACTGAGTTGCAAGCGATACGCTTTTTTATTTTTATTTTTTCGCCAGTAATACGATACCCGGACTGCAGGTTAATTTTCAGTGACAATATCAAGAGTATTTTATTACGAGTGATTTTTAAAAAAGGTAGTATGCACAGTACAAGATCTTGGTTTTGGCACACTACATGCCTTTGACCAGTACGTATGAATTCCAGCGCACAAAACACAACAGCACATCGGTATTTTTTAATTTACTTTGAAAAGTTAGTCAGTCAGCAACCACATCGTTCGCTCGCCCAACTGGTTCATTAGAAATATGTGTCATAGTGTCCTTGTGTTTCCCATTCTATCTGAAGCTTTTTGCAAAGTGGATGGTAGGGATTCATTCACCTTTTTTTTTTAACCAGGCCAGGCGGTATTGCTAGATTCATTCACCTTAAGATGGTTAAATTTGTCACAGCCACACAACCACCACCACCGGTCAGAAGATCGAAAAGGGTTAAGCGAAAAAAGGGTAAACTCGTTTGTCCAGGGCTTGTGATTTACGGTTCATAGAGCAAATACAATTTGCAGCACCGACACCATAGGCGTGAAGGTGTGGCTGGCATTAAGGATGAGAAATCGACTGAACTGTGTGACTGAGGGCGTACGGAAGAAGGTTTGTGATAAGGTTGACCCTTTTGGTCACGCTTTTGGGATAAAACCTTCTTGGGAAAATAGATTCACTGGACGCAAGGTTTCAACAGAGCCTTTTTCAAAACATTCTTTTTCTACATTTATAGTGAGAATGGCAAGCAGAATGTAACAGGATTTAGGCCTAGAAAGCAGGAATTGTTTCTCAAGCACAGATTTTCTTTTGTTTGCAAAAGTATTAAGAGAACTCCTCTTTTTAACAATCGATTGGTTCCGGTACTAGAACCAAAGAATAAGAAAATGATTCCTTTGTCCTATAGATCATGCAAACGAATTGAAGCAAACGAAAACCATCTCAAGTGACTTCAAGTGCAAATGCAGTCTCATCTTTTGCTACTTGCAAAGCAACAAAGAATTTGATTATATTTTGATCTGAAAGTTAGTTTCTCGATTCCAGGTTGATGAGCACTTTATTTTTCGAGAATAGATTTAAATATTCCTCTGTACTTGGACTGAGAAAAACTTACTACCGTGTTTTTTATTCCACCGTGTAGCTTACCACTCGAGACAATCAAAATAGTACTAGAGACAATCAAAAAGTGTAACAACAAAACAGTTAAATTCCATAACAAGACTGCTAGAAAGTTGATTGAATTTGGATAAAACAAAATGCTTAGAATACATCAATTGGGTAATTTTTAGCTAATTTTCCTAAAATATATAAATATATAAATATTGAGTATCAAGAAAGCTTACCAAAGCTTTGATAGTTTCTAAAATAAAAGATTGTAACTCTTTAGTTTATTCAGATGTCCTGCTTGATAAAACAATGCTAAATTATTCCCAAAACGAGATAAGCATTTTTTGTGTAGTATTGCATTCGGTTTGTATCGGAATATCCATCATCTTCGAACAGCATCTTGAGGAGGTTTTTTTGCTAAATTTTGCTTTGAGATTGCTAAATCATGTGCAGTCGAAATGTAATGGCAACTGTTTATTGCTCCATTATACCTCTTCAGACACATGATAATATTTCGATAGGAGCAACTCGCTCAGACGCATCGAATATTGAATACTTTTGATGATAACAATAATATATGTGTCGTAATGTGTTTTATGTTTCTTCCAGCGCAGCTGTGGAATCAAAATTGAATTAGAAATACATCTAATGAAGAAGATTTATTCGCGTTTGGTAAAAGTGTGCTAGTGGAATATATTTATAATCGAACGATATAAGTCCTCGCATACTCTTACCAACAAGCATAAACAGTACATATGAGGGATGCTTTAGCAACTCAAGGTTATGCATAGTGAAAGAGAAGACAGTCCATTAGCAACTGGTTTGTATGCTTGTGAGAAAGTTAGAATCGAAATATGATATAAACCGGTCTGCTGATAAGGTTGAAAATGTTTCGCATGAGATCTAAGCAATGCGTCGAAGAAATTGCGTTAGCTGGTTTCCTACAAAGAGGTATTACACCGTGGAAAGTTTACTTTGAAGAAAAATTTTGACTAAAACTACTTTCACAAGTATGATAATGAAGTTTCTGATACGTAACATCGGTTTATTAATAAAGTAAAACCTCAATAGTTGGGTAGTAAGTTCATAATTGATAGTTGGATTGTTAATGCATAATTGCACAATTGTCAAACAACCTAAGTAACCACGCGTAATGAATTTTTATGTTTGCATTTAATACGTAGAAATAATTTATAAACGTATAATTTTTCAAGAATTTTCGATTTTATCATTTATCAGCAAATTACATTTCAATACAACTATATTTATTTTGGAACCATAATGTATCATATATAGAAGCAAACTAAATATAGGTAGAAGATATAAAGAAAAAACATCATGCACTTACATCGTTGGTTGGCTTACGACCCAACTATTAAGCCTTAACTAACAAGTACCCAACGAGTGACTACTATACCTAGGCTTATAAACGATATGTAAGTCGCTTAAAACTGGATAAATCATTTGTTTATGTTTCAATTCTCCACTGTATTAGAAACGTTTTCAACAATGGTATCGGAATGTCTTCAGTCAAAGCTTTATTTTTAAAGGCCCACTTTTATCTCCCCATGCAACTGCCGGTAACGAAATCAGATTTACTCAACGTGGCTTCGTTATTAAGCGACCGTTATAAAATTTACGAAATTTGTTAGTCTTCATTTCATGATTCTTTCAAATCTTTGAAGGAGTTCCTACGGAATGCAAGGGGACTATTTACAGCCTGTTCAAGTATAAATTTTTAAATTTTGTAATTGAAAAATTGTTTTGAAGTTTATTTTAATTGATAAATCTGCAGTGCAGGACAACTGCAGTGCTGGTCATCACACGACAGGATGTAGTTGATTAAAATTGGAATTTCAATTCAATTGTATTTCAATTTGAATTGAAAGCAAAAAAATATTTCAGTTTGAGCCTTAACTTCGATGTAAAATATACTCATACACACATAAAAAAGGGAGTTTTACGTTCACGTTTAATAGATATTTCATAAAAATCTCTACTTGAAGATCGTCGACAAACAGGTAATTAAAAGGAAAAAAAGCATCCTCGGTGTTTAAGTTTCTATTTGAAGAGCATAAATAGCATGCAACTTAAACAGCACACGAGGCGTAAAACTTTTCACGGGAAAGCAATCAAGTATGAGGATGTTCAAGTATAAAGTAATCACGATGCTCGTAACGTTTAGCTTCATCGCAATATTCAACCGGCTTCCATCTATTCCCTCAATCGCAGCGAATAAGAGACACGCTCTCAATGCGGATGGATGAACGTGATTCTGGTGCAATTTAACCACTTTTGGAGCATTTTTATTTTCCAGTACGTGATTTATGCAATGTAGATAAGTATATTTGCTTAGCATAGTTGAAATGTAGAAACATATATAATAGCAACAATGTCAAACGTGTAGATGAATTATACGCATGTATAAGCTAGCTACGTTTAGTGTGAGCGTTGAAATTGTTTTGCTTCATTAGTTTTAATTTTATTTAGTTTTATACCATACGATAGTGGGTGATTAAAGCAGAATTTTTCTTTATCTATTGCGGAGTTTCTATCGTATTTTTTAGGTTCTTAGGGTAGTTTCGTCGAGCATTCTATTATTTTTTTAATAAAATTAAAAGTACTGGCTAATGCTCATTTTTTTAAATTTTGACGGTTTGGACGAAACCAAAGACCATGCTTTTTAAAATGTTAATTAGCATTTCACAGCTTTCCTGCACCCGAGTGAAAAGATTTGTATTGTAAGTGTTTTCTTACCCAAAATTTTATAAGAGATTTTTATCCTTCAAAAAGCAGTACAACCAATCGTTAAACAACGGTAATATGCTAATAAAATTGTATAAAAAGATTCACATTAATGAAAGTAACCAAGAATATAATAAGTATTTAGTGGCATTTGGTTTGGTGATAATATAAAACTACATTTGATTGAAAGCATACTTAAAACGTTGTTTTATATTTCAGCCATCAATATTTGGATGTTTAAAAACCATTCGAAAGGTTTTATCATTATATGAGCTTTATTCTTGGTAATTTAATACTTTGCAAGTGTTATTTTTGCATTTCGGATTGTTACTAAATGTTAAAAAGTTAAGATTTTTAACTCGAGAAAATATAAAAAAACTTAAACTCTTGCAAGCAACAGCACTTGTAAAATTTTAAGGTACAACTCGTTTAACGTGAGATGAAATTGGAACACCAATTAGCTGTTTTATTCTTCTTGGGCAAGAAAATGTGGTAAAATGTATACCGTAAGGGTGTCATAAGGTTTGTGACAAAACGCAACCCCGAGTAGAGGTGAAAACTCGCAAATGAATGTACTTATTTATATTCTACGACCCTTTCGAGCAATTCATTTATTTGGTTGGACCTATTTTACGTAACCCACAACCATTATGTTTTCATTTTCGGTATTTGGTGTCAACAAATTATTCACACAAAATAAGGACAAAACGGTGACATATTTCGTTCAGGGCTGGACATAAATTAAAAAAGTAAACTCTGTCTGTGTAATTTCGCTAGGCCGACACTAATATGTTAAAGAAGTTAAGGAAGAATGTTCATTCTGTTGGTTGATACGGTTGATAATATTTTCTTATTACGACACACTTTTCAGCCAATGACATTTTGCTGAACTTATCTTAAAATGTTTGAAAGAAATTGAAATATTTAAACTAGCAGAGAAATAAAATCTAAATCCCTTTTGCCACAACATCAGTAGAAGAAAGGAGGAGGTCTTTGTGTAATGAAAGTGTTGAGACAGTTGAACGAGCTATTTGCGTTCAATTTACACTATCATCAACGGTGCTGATGTTTTCAAGTTTCCGATTCGCTTTTCCGAGATACTATGTACATAGGTAGGTGAACCTTCGTAGTCGGGTGTGGATTCTTATTCCAGAGGTAACCATCCATTGCTGAGCTAATTGCGTTTAGTGTACAGTACACAACCGCTCGTTAAAGCTTGACGAAAGGTTTGTTTCGGTGTACGTATCTGGAGGTAGTAGGAGGGGATAAGTATCGATTGATTGAAACTGCTTATGCCGTTTGAAGTGCTGCAACAGCAGTAGCAGAGGGATACGAGAATGTAGTATCGTTGCTATCTACATACCCTTTAAATTGTGTCATTGTGTGGTCGTTTGTGCTTGGTTGAGTAGTTGAAAACGTGTTACATTATTTTTGCCTTACATGTTTTTCTTAACATTTGGCGCTGTATTTTTTACATTACATCTTCTGCAACCCTTCAGTCTTGCAGTGGGTTAGCTATGCAGCAGGACGAGCAAAACATGTTTCTAGTGTTCCGCAATTAAAAGAGTAAACATTCTTCGTCAAATAGAACTATTTTGTACAACATTTCAACATATCTCAAAATTGTTTGGATCAAAAAATCAAATTTTACTTGCTACTCCCAAATTAAACAAAATGGTTCCGTTGGCATAAAGACAATCAATTCAAAGAAAAACGATGGACAAGAAAGGAATTGGAAGAAAAAATGCATGTTTCATATGAATCTTTAATAATCTTTTATAAACAAACCTATAATTCGTTTAAAGTTTCACCTTACTGTGTTACATATTACCATATTACCAATTATTGTGTAACATATTACCATATTGAGATGACTTGTCATTCCTTCTCTTTTGTTATGCCTTCGGATGCAAATAGGGTGAAATGGAGCTTATCTCTTATCATTTTTTGTCGTTTTTTTCTCTTATGGCACTCGTCGTCAATAGTTGTGTGGTCTGGTCATTTTGATTGCCTAAGGCTTTTCTTTACCCTTTGAAGCATTATCAATCGCCCGCACCTGACGTGCTGCACGTCTTCGATTGGATAAGGATAATAGCCAATCAAAGTCCTTGTTGAAGGCTGTAAATGCTTGTTTAACTTCACTGCAAAAGAAGCAAAACATTTTAAATTTTTGAGCAAATATTTGAATTCAATTACCAGGTGTCCAAGGATTAAATTGTTTATGCTACTGTCTGCTATAGAGATGGTGGGGTGGTGATGATGGTCAGGAAGATACATTCATCGGTTGGTGAAATGTGAAGTTTTCCCCGGTAGGGTCATTGGGCAAGGGCATACATCGCTAGACGAAGAGCGTATTGTTTTTCAAAACGAAAATATGTAAAACCCAACGCTGTTGTAATTTTTGTAATTGCTGATACTTTGCAACATGTTTGTACCGATAAGAATTGAAGGTACAGTTGCAGTTTTCCAGCCAATGAAATTCGTGCATAGTATTTACTTAGATAGCTTTCACTTTGCGTCTGCCGGAAATGGAAGTTTTGTCAGCCATACTTTTAACAAAGTGTATTTGGTGAACAGGCGAGTTCATTAAAAAGTTGAAAGAAAACATCACCTTGTTTGGAGTGAGTGCTCTTTTGCGAGAACAATGTTTCATTAGAAAGTGCTATTTTAATCAGTTTAGTGCCTGATAATTGTTGACATACCATGCGAATGCAACTTTGTCTTCCTCAATTTGTTTCCTTGTCCTTCTGAGTACAACCGGTTGTGTACAAGCGAAGAGTAGTTGAATACTTTTATGCACAAACTTTTCTTTAAGTTGATTTCATTTCTATCTATGGGTCTGAAAGGCAAAACACAAGAGATACCCAAGAAAGGGCAACAAGAAACAGAGCAGCGTCTTAAGACACAAAATGTGCAAGTATCTTTCTTCTAGATTTGAAACTTCTACTCAAAAGTCAGCATTGAGTAACTTTTCTTCGTCCGCTCTGCAAAGCATTTCGTCGAAATTTTACGATGCGCACCATAACTGAACCGAAGTGGTTGTTGTTACTGAAGGATAACCAACAAACTTGTTGATCGCTCGCTGCTATATTCTCGATTGAACTGGATCGAGCAGTGGAAACGTCTTGGTAAATGGAAGTTTTACAAAAATTATCCCGATTTAAAGATGTTGTCGGTAAACGAAATGAGAACAGACACAACAATCTTTTCAACGCGTCACATAGTCCATCACCCTAACCTTGTGCTAAAAACATTCGTTCCAAACCCACGGATCCTCCTTTAGATACGTTAGTAGGTACGATCGTTGAGAAACTGCTGCAGATAGCGAATCGTAGGATAGATTAACTCGAAGTGTAGAAGGCGTAGCAGGGTTCTACTGCAATATTTAAGCGCTCCTAGTAAATTGGTTGACACCCTGTCAAGTTATAGCGTGAAATGGGTGGGATATGGGCTGTTAATCATTTTCAGTACAATCTGGAAAACAGACCAGGAATAAAAAAACGAGACTGGTACGAAAATGATTTTCTATAGTACTGCTCTGGTATGCTTTCCTATTATGTAGATTGTTGGCGGAGGAACTCGGACTAGGCCACGCGAAGGAAATGGCCGTCTAGGATCTTTATTCCACCGCTAACGGGTTTTTTTAAGATGTGGGATTCTGCCCAAAAGAGCTATTATTCCGCACTGATCATTAAACTTCTCGCTAGTGTTCTCAGTGCATCGGAACCTATGCCGCAAAAGTGGACCAGTTTGGAACAACAACGTTCGGATCAGGGCAGAGTACCCGGGGTGAGAATTAAATTAAAGCCTTGAAGAGAGAAGTCAAGAAAATTCCAACGAAAGTCGAGATGTTCTCTCTTGAGGTTCTAATGTTAATCTGGTTTATTCACAAAAATTTCGTTCCTTAAATACTAACATTTGAAGTTGTGTTCGTGAGTGTCGCAATACGACGACGGTTACATGTATTCGGGGTATGCGTTTGTCCTACCCAAACAAACTATCGCTTGTCTCGCCTTTTGAGCGATCATATGGTAATTGGTGCAATAAAACTTATGCTATGCGGTGTCCTGTCAATACCATACCCTTGTTCTGTTTATTTGTGTTCATCTGTTTTTTCTCAAAGATCACTCCGTGGGTCTTACATTTCTAACGAAAAGTATGTTGGGTTTTATGACCTATGCTTATCGCTGGTTTCATGCTCCAGACCGTTTCAAGTGCGTTTCTTTATTTAGGCCAACGAAGACGATTCTAGACGATAAGTTACAAACAAACTTATCCGTTGCATTCGCAACAGTAGATAGTAAAATGAAAAATTGACTCTTTTGTAACGATTCGTTGCAATGTTAGCAGGAATGAAAAATGGTATTTATGTGTAACTGGTTCAAACAGGTAAAAACGTCGGAGCAGACAGAAATGTCGTTGATAATTTGTTTTTCGTACTGTTGCCAGCAAAGCCCTGCGCTTGACTGACGAATCAATGATTTGACGGATCAGCTATTTCAAACAAACAATTTTTTTTTGCTTTAGTTAAGCATTGTTACGAGCCTGAAAGTCCACTTTAAAATAATCTTTCATTACTAAAAGGATTCTGTTATATTCAATTTCCTCATATTCAGGATTTAATGTAATGAATTATGATGACGGTTTATTAAAGTGTCAGACAGTAGGAAATTAGAAATAGCCAGCTTTTACATCCGTTGTTCATGACAGCGTCAACCTTCAAGTCGTTCCGATCAAAGGGCGAAGATCAAAGTGACATCAATGTGTTATTTACTCGTTTATGAAGAAGAGAGAGCGTCGTTTGATGATCCGCTGTGTTTTAACGGTTGTGTCATGGTTTCCCTGTACAGATTTTGCTGTAAAAGAAATTAAATTTAAATAGCTATTGAAACGATAAAAACATTATTTACGTTATTGTCTTGAAATGTTTTTTTTTATCTCTTTATGGATTTTTTTTTTTCATTTTTTTTTTAATTATTTTCAAAATATTTAATGTTACTAATACATTTTCATGATTATTCGTTGTGTACAACCAAAATCAGCAGAAGAACCTCCGCTGTCATCGAGCAGATAAACCACACAATCGACAAAGCAAACAGAGCCCAAAGTTTGCGCATGTCGGTGGGCGTAGATTCCTACATGGATACAATATTTTAATGACCTCTTATCATGTCCATTGTAAATTGCTTGGGTTAACTTAGATTCAATCTCGGCACACAAATGTATAGTGCCGTTTTATCGCGAGCCTCCTTTTCTATAAACTCGAAGTTCTCCTCCTCTATACGTCCCGTCTAGGTACCTTTCCAATAGGCCACCCATATTTATCCCTCTACTTCTAATTTACGGTAAGTTTAATCTTGTTGTTTTATTTTATCGGTAAGTTTAACACACAGTTGTTAAAATGTGCCAAAGAAAAACTTATGTATCATCTAATTTTTTTCATTAAGCTATATGTATATCTCATAGTATCACAATATTTAGTAAAATTTTTTACTGTTTTTTCGGTTTCTTAAAACCGGGCTTCACGCGACGCATCCACAAGCGCATTTTTTTCTACTTCGTGGCTAAAATACACAGATCCAATATTGGATGCTGTTGACGTTCCTCTGCCGGTTGTTAATGAAGCTGATATCATCTCTGCAATCAACGAGCTGAAGCTTTCTTACGCTGCCGGGCCTGACGCAATCCCTAGCGTTTTATATAAACGTTGCAAAGAGGCTTTAGTACCAGCTCTAACAACAATCTTCAACAAATCTTTGCAACAGAAATGCTTCCCCCAAGCCTGGAAATCTTCGTTCATGTTTCCAGTCTATAAAAAGGCGGAAAAAACTGATATCAGCAACTACCGTGG
>KB672078.1:17593-33648 GCA_000349105.1 Anopheles epiroticus | reverse complement strand
TCACTGCACTGCCAAAATAACAAACTCCAGTGAAGCGTTATTGTACAGATCGCTGCACAAAAAAAATACACTCTCACACACTTTCACACAAAACACGCACACACACACACACACATTGTTGATACACTACCCCAAGCACCCGCGGGTTCTCCCCAGCGTTGACCCGGCTAGTGGCCAAAGGTGAGATGATCGGAGGGGTAGACACGCGCCACTACTTTATCACATTCGGAGCCACGAAACAACTGCTGCACGACGATGCAGTTTCGCCGTGCTTTAAAATGCAGCTCGCAACACTATATAACTGAACACACAATGGGAGCAGCGAGCGAGGCCCTTCGGTTTTGTTCGAATACGAACCAATTGTGGAACGGCAAAGCAGCTAAAAACCAGTTTTCGCTGCGCGGTGAAGCCGCTTGCTGCGATCCACTTGTGAGTTGGTGGTGATGCTGCTGCTACTTCTGGTGGTGGTGGTGGTGGTGGTGGTGATCTACGCACACACTTTGTTCGCTCGCTGGAGAAGATCAAGCTGTAGCTTTCTGTGTAGAACTGGTTTTCTTCTTTCGCGCGCCCCACAAGCGCAGGCTCCCCCGCGCTCGTTTGCCGAGTGCTCGAATCCGTGCTCCGCAAGCTGCTCGAATGATCGTGCGAAGGGAAGTTCGTACTCGAACTAGATGCTTTGCCACCGTATTTTGCGGGAGTTTGTGATTAAACCTTTCCGCAATCTTATCTTTAACCGCTGGCCCCGGCGATGTCGGGACGAGCGAAGACGAAGAACACAGTTGGAAAGCAGCAAACGCAGGCACACGTTTGGTCGTGTTCTTTCCACTTTCGACGGATGGGTTCTCTTTGCAATGCACTCACACAAAACCAGTTGTGCGCTGGTTCTAAAACCTACTGCCCAATTGGAATAAGATCACGGAAAAACCAATGAACACCAACTTTTTACCCTGCCCACACTCTACACGCCGTGCACCCGTGCACACGTGCACTCCAGTTTCTGTGCCTGCGTTTCTTACACCGTTGCCCTTTCTTTTCGTTTCTTTTTCTGCTCTTCATTTACTTCGCTTTGCGTTTCAATCTATGTACGTGTGTGTTTGTGTTCGTGCCCTTTTTCTTACGCTTCTTTTGTTGTTATTTTGCTATCGCAAGCATACCCGCGCTGTCGTAAAAACGCATCAGCAGCAACAAAAACAGAAAACAAAGTAAGGTAAAAAAGAAGAAAGGCATAGCGGCGCGTATAAACAACCTGGCATTCACGCACACACACACACACACACACACACTTACGCACACACACACACATACACAAGATTCTAACCAAAGTCGTTGGCGGCACAATCTAATATTCCAGAGTATCTTCGAGATGAAGAAGGAGAAAAGGCACACCCGATTTCGTTGGCAGGCTGTCCCTTTTTCTCTGCTCGCACCAATTGATTAGGGGCTTTTTTTTGCTGCCGCGAGCAGAGCCTACCTAATAACGGGGTTTTACCTATCGTACTCGCTTCATGTTTTCTGCGCTGCTGCTACGATGCGGTGTACAGCTCACGTTTAAGAAGCTTGTTGTTTTTTTTCTGGGTCTTCCATTTTTGCGTTCTGATACCTCAGGGCTGCTTTCCGTTTAGCTTTTCATGTAACCGAAAACAAAAAAAAAACTATATACATTCACACACATTCGCAAGTCGCGCGTGTTGCCGGTGGTGAACGAAAGCGTAACTTTTCTGCCATTAACTAAACCCACACACATGCACATACCGGACACTTCAGGGCGGCCTACACGCCCGAAAAGCTCCACTGCGCCGAAACTTGTAACACACCGTTCTGTCTTCCCTTCTGTACCCTTTCACGTTCACCACACACTTTTAAGGTAGCGGCATCGCACACCACATCAGCACTCTTTCTCTCTCTCACCCCGCTCTGCTTTTAGGCCCGGCCTTTGGGAAGGACGACGAAAGGACACTTTCGTATACGCTCCCCGTTTCTGCGGTGCTGTTGCTGCTTTCGTGTGATTTACGTACACGTATCGCTTTTTATGGTTGTTTTTTGGCTGTGCCCCTTTTACCGCCTCCAAAACACACACCTTTCTGCAAAACCGTGAAGATTCCTACGCTTACCCGCTGGAACACACGCGGTGTTGCTTGTTGCTAGAAATACGCGTACGTAAAATACGTAAAATACGCGGCGCGCGATAACACGTCCGTGCGTGATGCCTCCGGAATGGAAATTGAGCTGCGGCATACCGTTGCCGGAGAGTGTGCCGCGTGCGAGTGAGCGAACACGGAGAGGAGATTGCTGGCCTGTGCGAAGAAGACAGAAGGTGCCGATGCGATTCGGGCTGGGTTCGGCTACCGACCGCACACTGTGCACGCATATTTTGGCCAAATTTGAGCAGGTAAAGTGATCATCATTTACTCTTGTACCTTAAACGTTTGATAAAATAAAAAATATTTTTCTGATTTGTTAACCTTTTCAAAATTGTTTTAAGCACATATTAAACACCACAAATCAATTTATTTTTGCATCGATTTTCTATGGAAAGACTCTACATGGCACGTAAAACATTGTTCCTTCGTGTAACCCATAGTTTAAACTTCGTGGAATTTCGCCCCTTTTCGAAAACGAATCGTGTGCTTTGGATTCCCAGCTGACAATGTTTTCTACCCGTTTGTAAGAAAAGTGTTGAATGATAGCTACAGTAGCGTACAAATTGTGTGCACACGTAATTATTGATAATGAGATGAGTGTTTACAAACGTTATACTACAAAACTGTTTCATCGAACAGGTAATATGCATGGTTCTCCTTTAAATCATAATAAATAAGAAATGATAAAAACAGCTAAGAAATGCAATTTAATGTTTTTAAAAATAATAATGAATCAAAATACAGTGGTACCACACCGAATAATCGATTAGCATCGATTTGTAATCTGAACGTGGATCTTTCAGGGATTAAGGATAATTACAAATTCTTTAATGTATTTATTTCAGAAAAAAACGGTCAGGCCGTGTTGCTAAATTCTCTAATATATCTTACTTTACATAGTAAATAGGGGTTGTAAATCACTGATTCACACACATAAAATATCAATTAGTTTGTTTCAACACCCCGGTTAATCAAGCACCGGATAAGCGACGTTATTATGACGAAAAATGTCAGAATTGTGTTTTTTGTTGAGCTTTTTACTGAGCAGATCGGTTTTTACTCCTAAATGTTTCACGTATTTTTAGTTTTGTTGAACTTGAAAGCTAAAACATCGAAATGCTGCCTTCATTTTTTTTTTCATAGAGTCTTCCTTTACACACAAATAGCTTCCATGAATTCTAAAAGGGAAACCCCTGGAAAAGCAATTACTTTCCGTTTGTATATGAAATTGAGTACATGTTCAAGTATTTTCACGGTATTTTCTTTCATTACACCACTGCGCACATTACACCTTAGTCGGCCTGCTGTTACGTGTTGAGCAAAATTACATCTTGGCGATTCAAGCTGCATTCCATCACCATTCTAGAAACTAAACGAAGCCCACGTTCGGAACTGCATTAGCTATAAGTCTTTAGAAATAGCAAAGCCATCATCCACGAATCAATAAATAGGAAGAGAGAGAAAAACAACAACCTCCCAAATGAGATTTTACAATATCATTCGTATGACAACCGCTGCTGATTTAATTTCACTCCATCGTCAAACTCTCCACGACCGGTCGAAGCTCCACCGGGTAAAGAATTCGAGCACTCGAAAAAAATGAACCTACACAGTTCCACGGATTCAGGGGCAGCTTCAGCTTTCGTCAACATTCATCCCTTAATCCTGTACGTGCAGCAGCGGAGGCAACGGAATGGACGGTCCAATTAATTAAAATTGGTCATCGATATTATCTCTACCGAGAACATCCTCACCGGATCGATGAAGTAGCGCACCAGGAAGCGGGACAGCATGGTGCTAGGACATATGCTGCCGAAGTAAAAACAGTACTACAAGTGAGTAGCAAAAACAGACACCCAGCAATAAAAGCGAACCAAGCACTGGAAAGAATGACTGAAGTAATTAAAGAGCGAAATAAAAAAGGTCTGCCGCTTGCAGGACTTACACGAGTGTTGAACATGGCGTATATGTGAGTTGCTGGGTACATTTCTATTTCGTTATAAAGCGTGTTTATATTGTTTATTTTTGTGTGCTTGTTTCTCACGCCATAACAACTCCGAGCAGAACTTTTTGAAATGGTTTTGTGTTGATTTCGTTTCTTCATCTGTTTGATATTAAAAAAAACTTGGAACCTGAAAGCTTGAAAATGGATAAAATAAAGTTCCTTTTAGAGTTATCGTGAAATACTTATAACAAAACTAGATTACTGTAATTCATTTAGCCTTGAGGAAAGCTCTACTAAATTTTTGGATTAAATTTAATGAGATCATTTAAACCAACGCTTCCAACGAGACCGTAACTTATACTCGATTATGTGTATATCTTTCACTAATCAAGCAATAAGTAGATGTCTTTCCTAAAAGGGTCTACATTACCTACCTTAATTCAAACAATTTACTCACACAGGATTTTTTTCACAGAGGGAAAACAAATCAATCACGTACATTGCCGATGCTTAGCCGAGTTTGTTTTTGTGATACATCCCAATATCATAAAACATAAATAAATAAATTTCATACCATTAGGTAATATGGTTCAGGTTTGAATTCAGCAAGGGACATGAAATGAAAAATAGGAAGTTGGACAGGTATTTGTTTTACAAAACAGTGCCAGAACAAACATGTTTTAAATCAATCACGAAATTGATTGCTTGCTCGGACGAACCCACTAGTAGAAATCGTCGTGGTCACAACGTCTGCCCTTGCTTTAACCTGTCATGTTTGGCAAAAAAGTTTGACTTCTCATAAGACATTTGGAAGGTCGAGAGAAAGAACGATGGTTCGGCTTTATTTTTCATTTGAATTGTATTTACATAAACATCCTTATCCTCAGCTGTCACGAGCCCGTCAATCCGGCTGTCATTGCTGTTCAAACGAACGAACTTACTAAAACATGTATGGCAAATTCCTTCCAGACGTTAATCCAGAGTCTAGATATGTTGATGTTTAGGAAAAATGTGGCAAAACAATCAGGAAAGTAAAGTTGTTTTGATTATGTTTCATAGAGTGTTGTAAATATTTTCAAAGTTGAAGCAATAAGTACTGGCCGTTACTACCGAAGAATTAAACTATCGGAGATGACCGAAATTCTGGTTTATTGTAAGCTGTGCTCTGACTTACCTTGGAAGATTGACACTCCTATGTTGTTCTTGGACATGTAGGGAGGATCAAAATAGTATGATCCTATGGTGGAATAAACTATGGTAAACACCGATCGGGTGTAGATCCAATTTGGTCGGTAAGTGAACAAGTCGGGGAAAATTATATAAATTTTCATTTTTTATTAATTAAGAATGCAGATTGATATACTTCTTATCTGTGGTTCAGCTTCAGTATAACGTATTTTGTGTAACTCATCTTTTAATTTATCGTTTAGTAGAGATAAAAGAAAAATCTAAAATTTTGCATCAATAATTAAATTAAAAACTTTCCAAAGAGAAGAGATAGATGTGTAATTAACTTAAACTGCTTCATTCCATTAAAAAACAAACAGAACTATTATGGTGTGTTTCGCTAGCAGTAATCAATCGAAAGGCAGAGTATGTTATTCCAGTGCATAATTACGATATGAACATGAAGGTTAGGTAAAAAACTGTCGGAAAGGTTATGTAAAAGATCAAGCAAATACATTTCATGAAAATACTGTTACGTGATTACATGTTACATTCTTGGTAAATCGAAAAATTAATTAAAGTTTCGCAAAACATAGTGAAAAGAATAACAATCGAAACCATGCCTCAAGCAAAAGTAGAAAATAAAAACACGTGAGTGTATCAAATAATTGTTTAACATTTAGGATTGCTATAGTTTTAATATAAACTCGCATTTGTGTTACGTTATGAAAAATATTTGCGTAATAATTTCATTAACAAAATTGTGTAAAGCTTCTTTCTAAATATACGTACTAATATACCACACAAATTCATAACGCCACTTTTACACGATGCAGCCATTACGTCGATGATTTATGATTAAATCATTTGCCTCCCATGCTCCCGTGGGGCGCAAACTAACACCCCCGAAATGCAATGGTAATCAAAACAATCATGTCTCTAATTTTTTTTTTTCATCTTTTGCTAGCCCGCTCCCTTCATATCACACAAATGTGAGGTTCGTGAAACATTTCAAGCACCGAAACGGGAAATCGATCACGTTCCCAGGCTGCAGCCAAATGTGACCCACGTCTACTCGGTTCGTCCATCGACGCATCGACGTCATCGTGCGCGGGGTGGAAGCCACCGGTGGAAACCCCCGCCCCGATGGGAAGTAAATGCAAAGTGCTCCGGTGATGGAACGATGCTGATCGGAATGCAAAATCAAAATACGGCAACGGCCAAAATCGACTCCCGGACCCAACCTACGCTGGGCTGTAGTGTGTTATGAATTTGAATTTTATCGAAACCCTTCACCCTAGATGCTCGGTCGGTTTCCTTACGCTCCTCCATACCTGCCTGCCCCTGCGTAACAGTCGCACTGCCAAACGCTCCTGAGCCACCTGACGAGAAATGGTATGGAGCGGGAGTCATCCACCGAAACGGACATTTTTCGCGTGAATATTCACATCTTTATTGCAGTGTGTGTGTGTGTGTATGTGTATGGGTGTTATGTGGCCAACATCTCTAGCTGTGTAGGCAATGTAGGCACTATGGCTGAAGTAGAGTGGAAGTGGCCGAGTGGCAGGACGGCAAGGACAGGCACCGTCTATCATACGGCAATTGGAAAGCGAACATGGCGCACATGCTCGGGAAGGATAAATAGAATGCGTCGCCTTTCGCACTCCCCATTATACGTTCCACCGCCGAGCGCTTTTTGGTTCGAAAATGAGGCACCAAATCTGGTCTTTTCCGTCAAAATATGCAATGCCCTCCAGCGCCCGCACGGTCTTTTAACCTGCTTTTCACTCCCTAACTTGGGCTTTATCACGGTCGAGTGCTGCGAGTGATTGAATCCCGTGCTGCACGAGGGCACGCAAAAACGGAATTAAAAAGCTCAATCGAAAAGCTCAATCGATCGAGCGCAGAGATTTTTGGGACCCGGGGACGACAAATTGGGAGCGACCAGCGTCAGGGCAGGTTGTTAAAATGTTTGATTTGGGTAGCGGCGGCAACTATGGACGGCATTATGTCGACATCCGAAGTCATGAAAGTCGGCACCCGGAGTTACCTTTATTGTTACTGCTTTTTTTGTTGCTTTTCTTTTTCCAACGACAAATTTGCAAAGCCTAGCCTGGAAGGGACGTACACTGCCGCGGGGAGCAAGCGTAGAGTTTGGGTATAGGTGTATGTATGCATTCAATTGTTCTCCGCAGCAACCTTCACCCGTGCTTCCCCCTTCCTTGCGCTGGTAAATGACGATGACGATGCTGAGGATCATGATGATGTAGGTCTCAAAAGCTGTCAGTCGAAAGTTTTAATGAGCAAAAGTTTATTGAAGGCACAAATACCATGTTGGTGGGTGGGTTTGGGTGCAGAGTCTGTGTGTTGTCCATGTCTACGGAACAGCGCCCCCATTCAGCCGCTGGAAAGCCACTTTGCGTCATGTAAATTGTAAATTCTCTCGCTTTTTTATCGGCTACAAAAATACAACTCCAACAAAGGCATCAGCCAAACACTTGTCTCACGACACAGGAGGTGAAAGTCAACTCCCTCCAAAAATATGACACCCAACGCAACAATGGGCTCACTGGCCCGATCTACCTTTCCCCCCTATCCCGGCAAAAACCTTTAAAAAAGAGCAAAACACGTGAAGGAATGACTTTATGAAAAGTGACCGGCTTGTCCCTTGTCGAGTACGGGGACGCTGTCAGAAGCACAAATAAGCTACCGGGAAAATCACAGCAGAATGTCCGTCATCCGTCTGTCAGACCGGGTCGGATTTTCCTCCCAACCCCGTACCGAAAGCCACGGAACTGCTCGGTAGTAGCAGGTCGTGTTCCGACAAGAATCAAATCAATTATCCATAACTGGCGGCTACATAAATATCCTTTTTTGTTGAAGATCACTCGTGGGATCGGACGTAGAGGAGAGTGAGGGAGAAAACGAGGGACGTTGAGATGGCAATGAAGGAGATGGTATTTTGGTGAACGATTGTTGCTGTTTGTGTAGGCTTCCTTTTCGTTTATTACAAGGCCACCCTGCACAGATCCTTACTGTGTCCGCCTGGCGACCAATCGATCACTCAAAATGATGATTTAGCTCACACTCGGGTATTTCACTATGGAAAGGGAGGAGTACCTACGAAAAAAGTAGACATATTCATCGTTTTGGGGAATGTTTTCTGGTGGTTCAAAAGCGGCCGGCCACAGGCTGACGGATTGTAGGCAAGAATCCTCCAAACTACCAGCCCAAGTCTCTGGTCAAAATTGCCGTAAAAGGTGATTATGTGCAGGGATTGGAAGTGTGATTCAGTGCATGTATTTATGAGAATATTTT
This sequence comes from Anopheles epiroticus, assembly GCA_000349105.1. Taxonomy (NCBI): domain Eukaryota; kingdom Metazoa; phylum Arthropoda; class Insecta; order Diptera; family Culicidae; genus Anopheles; species Anopheles epiroticus. The sequence continues at coordinate 25,077 of KB672078.1, read as the reverse complement.
AGTAGTATAATGATCCTAGCCTAGGGTCGGTTCAGTGGTCCAGTGGTAACGGCGTAGGACTGTCAAAAGGCCCGACGCCGGTTCGAATCTCATTCGGACCGCTGCCGCCTCCCATATGTAGAGTTGAGTATCCTGCTATGGGTACACTAAATCACAACCCCCCATACGCAGGATTAACAATCTTGAAATGGATGGGTACACTCAGTCACAGAAAAAGCTAAAGCACATGACTGCTCTGGTTAGGCCATGACTCTACTGGGTTGTTGTGCCACCGAAGAAGAAGAAGAAGAAGAAGTATGTCCCTATCACTTGTATTTTCTTTATAATATTTTATCTAGAAATTTCATTACTATAAAACACAATTCTTTAAAAATAAAATTTATTCAGTTTCATTGCCTGCTGCTTAACTTATTACATTCCGGGTGTACAAAACATGATCCAAATGACTTTTAAATTTATAATAAATCTAGGCTTGTCGTTTTACCTCTTTCTCGGTGCTAGTATTATTCCAGCAAGTATTTGTAGGTATTTCTTTATACGTTTGCATCGTAACGTTTTGTAACAAATTAAAAAAAAATATTTAAGAAATAGAAAATAAGCAATTAATATAGTAATTTTTGTGGCTCGTTTTACCATGAAGCTAAAAATGCTCAAAGCGGACTCAAAACTCTTAAAACACTTGAAAAACTAAATTTTATTTTTAACAGTTTATTCATAGAGCATAATATGACGTCTTCTTATTTTATTTTGTTCTTAATCCCAAAACGTAACCTTTATGATAAGTATATCATATTTGTTTAATTTTTGTATTATTTTTGAATAGTTTTAATTGCCTGAAATTAGAGGTTATCTACAGTGAACCCAAAAAGTATTCGTCCACCCGTATGTTTCACACTAATTGGTCATTTACGTTTGTTTTAGACACAATAGAGCAAAACTAATGATAAGGTTTGTTAGCAGAACAACTATTTAACAATTTGTGATAAAAATAAACATTAAAAGTAGTTGGATAACATGAATTGGAACATGGTTGGAAACATGAATGAATTAAAATACAGGTTTATGATTTTTTGCTGGATAAATAATCTTTAAAAAGTATTTATGAACTATTTATAATTATTTATTTTAAAGTATTTTCATAATCTTGAAAATTTATAATGTTTTTAAGGTTGTCTTAATTAGAATGAAAATAAAAGTGATTGGAAACTGAATCGGCAAGAATTTGAATAAAAGAAATATTGCTTACTTACTTACCACTTCACGGTTTTGGTTTGCTGCAACAAACTTCGATACCGCTCACGGCATCGCACCGTCGTCTGCCATTCTATTTTTAAGAGAGTTATTAGTTTGGAGATTTTCTACCGATTCTCTGTTATTTTTTTCTGCTTCCATCTTTTGCGGTTTGTCTACAGTAGTTTAAAAAATCGTTTACACATTTTTTTTTATTTGGTAGTTACGGCCAGGAAATCGTTTACACATTCTCATTAGAAAAATAACAGCATTCAAATTAAGCACGTAATTTTCATTTAATTTTAAAATCGTTTTGGGTTTTGTCAAACCCCGTAATAAACAGTGCTGAATAGAGAGTGTTTTCTGTTGCGATGTTTGTGTGTTTACTTTTTGTTTTTCCATTTTAAACTACTTCACGAGTTAGCTAAGCACTACAAAAATGCTTTCGCGGCTGAGTTGGAAGAAGAAAGACACACATTTTCATGCCTAGAAATGTACCTAATGTTGGTTCAGTGATGTAAACGCATTCACACCATTGAAAAATACTGACGATAGTGCTTTCCAGCGCCAGATAATCAGCGTGCAATTGCTCGAAGCTAGCTAAGTAATCATTCGATAGCGAACAAAAGGCAACTCATCATCCTACGCTAGAACAATGCTCAACCTCTACATAGATATTCATAGTAGCTAGATTCGTTAAACGAGGCTATAGAGGGATATAGAGTACTCCTCGGTTTGTTTTGAAACTTTTCATAACGTTGCAAAGGATATAAATATAGTGAAAGCAATGGTATAAAAACTACACATTCTTTAACTTTTCTAAAGCCACAAAAAGCACAAACTCACGGTGGCACAGTGAAAAACAAAGAAAACACATATATTCGCTCGGGACAGACGGATCAGATCTCGACCGTTTTGCTTGTAATTACTCCAGCAGACGCCACGGGCCATGTTTGATTATGCTTTTGTTAGCTAGTTTGTCCTGATTACTTAACCATCCCACCGGGCCAATGCCATTCTGTGTGGCTAGTGTCAGTTTTTGCTTCGTTTTGCCGTTACTTGATTTATGATCGCATCTGCGACACATCGCTAGATGCGGGGTGACATTATCGTACCATCGTAATATTTTTCCCCGAATAAGAAACATGCCCTGGTCAGGAGATAGTTTTTCTTTGCTTTAGCTATGCTGGAATGATGCTTTGAGGTACAGAAATAATTTGGTGACTAAATGTTGTAGGATACACATGGTTTTATTTCATATAGTTACAAGTAAGAATTAACTATTGAAGTGTATATTTCATTCAATTTTGCTATAAAAAAGCTACCTTTTATCCGTGCAATACCAAATATACAGTTACAGCACAGAATTCACTTTTGACCCAGCAGAACGCGTATCAGATCTCGATTAATGTCGTATTTTCTGTGCTGGCTAGCATATTGCATTAATTTAGATGCATAATATGCGATAAAACCGATCAGCTTTTTGCATCAACCCTGCACACTCTGTAGAGATGACAGAGAGCGCTTTCGAACGGTGTCCGGATTCGACGTCCGCTACGTGCAGAACGATACCCATTCATTTCAGCTTTGCTAGGCTAACGCTTAATAACACCCAGCGGCGCCCACTCGACAATCCCCTGCCAGTTCCCAAGCTGTGCGAGCTAATCAAGCCCACACAATGGCCACGCTGCCAGTGCGATTGCGACCGTAGACATTATGGGATTCAATTAATAAACACAATCGTACCGAACGGTTGATTTTCGAAAGTGCACAAAGCGCGACACGATTATCACACGGCCGTCCCTTATCGATAAATGGACCAATAATTCCGTCCTCACTTCGTTCCCTGCGCGCTGCTCCCGGAAATCGTCCTCGTCCACCTGACTGCATTCATTTCCTAGCACGGTTTTTAGGGTACCATTTTACATTCCAATCATGGCGCTATGTTTCATTTCAATTCCAACGAAATGATAGTCCCGCGGCAGCGCTCGATGTTGCTGACCGGAAAGAAAGAGTCCGGCCCTCCGGCGTCTGCGGGGAGGCTGATTAAATGTGTTCGTTACTTCACTGTATCCGGTGTTGGCGGCGAGTGCAGTTATGCGTGGGCCTGTAGTAGCTCTAAACAGGAGGGTCACCCGGTAGGGAATACGGGGTGAGCATATGCCAACGGACGCGAATGCTCATTACCTGCGCGAGTGCGTTGTTAGCAGCAGTTCTGTGGGTCCGTTTGGTCGGAAATATGCTTACCGTCATTGTGTATCACCTATCAACGGAAGTGGTAGTACGGTATTACAAGCACCTGTGTGGCTAGATAGTGTTAATAGCGAAAGAAGCTTGCACTGGGGTTTAATTTAGGAAATTGATTTAGTGCTGTTTTTGATAGCTTTAGATAAAATAAATAAGTTAAGCACTTTCGTTTTCAATTTATTTTTACTGAACTCTTGTTTACTCTTTTTTTTGTCATTCGGGGGAATCCCTTAAACTGTTAGGCAAACTTGCATGTAAGTAAGTTATTTAGTTTTAAAATTGTTTAATTGTTTGTTTTAAAATTGGTTTAATTTTTTGTTTTATAAAATTGCATATTTGATTTATTTGGTATGACGATCTGATGTTTCATTGTAAATTCTAGTTGATTGTTAAGTGGTTTCTGCTTCTCTTTGGTATGTTTGAATAAAAATCGGAGTAAAAAAATATTTAAACGAACGATTTTTTTGTTTTTCAATGTACTGCTTACAAAAGTCTATTGCTTTAGAAGAAATGTCAATAAAACGTTGTTTATATTGTTAAAAATTAGTATTTTTTAAATTTTTGTTTTACTTTTTTTAAATAATTATAATATTATTTATTTATCAAATACCTGGGATATCTATCTTGGTAAATATGCGGTGTTAAGCAAGAGATGACATGCCGAGTTCTTGCGTGGATTTTCGTTATGCTTCTATCCAAATAAACTAGACTACGCTGCACATGTAATACATACATTCGTCAAGATTCAACTAAAAACCGCTTACCGGATTTGAAAGACGCTACTCTTGCATTTTCGTAATCTTGATACTTATTTGAATAAATTTAATTGGCTATGGAAAATAAGTGTCCCTATTTATCATGCAATCAATACAAATAGGACCACCGCTACGTGCATACTCAATTAGGTCTGTAAGCTAGAGTTTGATTTTTGTGTTATTGCATAAGTTTTGAGCCTTAATTGACTTCATTAGCCATTATCTAAATTTTAAGCTCTGAAGCACATTTAGTTAAACATGAATGTTTCGATGCTTCTAAGTACTCAGAGCCGCTAAACTTTCTTTTTTAATAAACGTTTTTAGCTGAATCCATAAATATCTTACAATAAATAAACGACAAACGATTTAAATTACACTAATCCGATACCTTCTCAATGCAGTTTTCAAGCTGGATGCTCTTGCAGTTACACGACTCATGAAGCACGATCTTTCGGGGCGATACGTATTCAACAATATCGCATCTTTGCACTGTTAGCCTCCACCTCCTTTCGGTACTGGAAGCTGTACGGTGGAACGAAGCTTTGTTGGTGTTAAAAAAGTACAATGGTACGATATTTTAATTGCTATTTCTATTTCCGGCTTTGCACCTCCTGTTTGAACTACGGGAGGCAATTAAAACGGGAAATAAAATAACTCCTTCTGCCACGATTCGCTTCAGATAAGAACACTGGTCAGACACTCAGACACACACACACATTCACTAGAGTGTATTAAGGAAACAATACGGAAAACAGAGCCAGAAAGGCGCGTAAGAAACCAGAATCTGCAACGAGCGCCATTTTACCAAACTCCGAACTTACCAGCGTGCAAAGAGGAAAATGATTTGAAGATGCACTCTCAAGCTCTGCCCGACCATTCTGCGAAGCACGTAAACCACCGTACCAGGCACGTAAACCTCGGGTCGCATAAGTCTGGTCGCCGTTCGCAACCAAATGCCATGCACGTTTTACAGCACCGTGCAGCGCTCTGTGCTTTGCACTTTTCGATTAATTCACTAGAAAGCTACTGCTGCTGTTGCTCGCCTTGTGCGTTGATAAATGTACTCCAATGGTACAGTCGCAACAGTCGCCTCCAAAGCCGGAACAGCAGCAACAGTTTCGCATCGGCCGCGTCGGGTCCGCGGAGGATTAAATTAATTGTGTGCACTGACCGGTTTCGGCCGAATTGGTCCGAGTGTTTCGATTACCCAGCGGGCGGTGAAGCCCCGGGTCGGGTCAGAATCCAACACGTTTGCCCTCCAACAATGTTGCATTACGAACTTTAAGAGTCCGCTGGGATTAAAAGTGCTACGCGGGGCCGTTCGTTGGCTGGTGTGCTTTGGCTCGAGTACTTGTCGCGCTTTTTCACCCGCCTTCGGTCGATGATGGAGAGCATCGAATGTGGAGAAGCATGAAAAGTGCCAAGAAAAGCATGATACTGAGTGCACAAGCCAATAATCGCATCAGCGGTGTTAAGAGCTGTGCCTCATGCTGTAAAATCGACACTGAATCGCACGGAGAAAGGGATGATTAAGAAACAAAAGAATTGTTTGGAACACTTTGATAGGTGCGGAAAAGAACTTTAAATAAATTAAGGTAATATAAAATTAGTTGGGACTGTTTAGCTTGTTTTGCAAACTCTAAACAGTGAGAATTTAAAATGTAAATAATTCATAGGCTATGTATCGGATTAAGAAATCATTTTATTTAATAGATTGGTTGTGGAAGACAATGTGCCATTTTCCATAAAATGTTTTTTGGTCATTTTGTACGAAAAAAAAATTAAAATAAAATCCATATTGTCTGGAACAAGATATTTCCTTCTTCCAGTCAAGAAAGAGCTGAGTCTTTTATAAGCGCTCTGTATGTTAAGTATAATTTTGAAGCCGTGCACTGTTTGCAGCATGATATTTGTTAAAAAAATGTAGTCAACTTTGCAGGTTTGACTTGAAGAAAACAAGTTGTTTAGGTTCAACTGGTAGTTTATCTTCATTATCGCTAAGTGTAAAGCTCAAAACCGCGTTAATCTACTTGTAGTACTGGAGATAGCAAAAGATCAGTTTTAGCTCATTCACTCTGGTTCTCAGATGGTGTGATTTAACAAGAAAATTCCCGGATATTTCACGTCGGTTAGAGCGCTTGGTTTTTATCATAGCTTTAAATGTAATACCAGATACCTAGAAAAACTCCGTTTAAATGCAATAGGCGATGAATGCTTCTTAGAACAATCACTTTATTTGTGTGATATAACTAATTGGAATTTAAACTTTTTACATCTATGGCATTATATTTGTATTCCTCCAAATTCTATTTTGCATGTCCTCTTAGACACTTTCTGGAATACGAAAGATTATTAATCCCCAATAATCATGTGTATTATGAATTGGGATAGATAAGTTTGAATATTCTTTACACATAGCTGAATATTTTGCAATTAAGGATTATCAGAGGAAAAAATGACTTTTTTTTAAAGGACGGATTAGAACATCCTTCACGACACACGATGAAACTATCAAAATACAGAGATACTCACTTCTTAAATTCCAAAAGAACGTTTAACGTTTAGAAAAACGGGTAGAAACGTTTTTAGCTGAGTGTTTAAGCCTTTACAGAATTCTCCTTTTCCATAAATCTCTTATCCTAATAGCATTGTCGTATTTTTTTTTTATTCGGTAGTAACGATCAGGCCGTATTGCTTAGCATTGTCATCTAAATTGAACAGTCATTCTTATAGAGAAAGAAGTATTGTCACAGGCAACATGAGCAACTAAACACATGATCAATACTATCCTCAACTACTTTTGACCGCTTGGACACACATACTGCTTTAACTAAGAATCACACAGAAGTTGAATAGAACTAAGAATGACACAGAATAATCACACCAAACTGAAATACCTGAAACATGTTGCTGCTAATGGAAACGAAGAAAACATTGTAAATGGCAAAAAAATAGTACAATGTTGTTATAGCTTAAAACAAACCTGAATATCGGTATTTATTTATGTTTTCAGCTTTATTAAGCTACGCTTCGTAGAACTTTTACTGGATTATTTTACATACAATAGCTTACTTTAGTTGTACGATAATTATTGTTGAATTTAATAAGATGCAATTACTTTTGAGTAGCACAAAAACTCTTGCAAGGTGTAGGCTTACCAAAGCACTAACGTGCTCTAACTTTTTTCTGTGACTTATTAAAGTTAACTCATTAACAGTAGAGTCTTCTTCTTCTTCTTATATATGCGAGTTT
>KB672078.1:0-14142 GCA_000349105.1 Anopheles epiroticus | reverse complement strand
GTCATATTTGGTACATTCGTATATCATGTGGCTAGCGGTTTCTGGTACTTCACAGTGATTACAATTTGGATCATCCGCAATTCTCATTGTATGCAACCAGTATTTTGCAAGATCGTGTCCTGCTAAGATTCTATTCATTGATCTTATTTCACTTGCTGACGGGTCGATTTCCTGATGCCATGGCTTGTTTTGAAAATTTGATTTGAAATAATCGAATTTTTTACCTTTCGTTTCACATTCTTCCCTTCACCACTTTTGTGTTTCTTCTATCATTTTGTTTTTTGCTAACACTATAGCGTCGTCTAATCTTAGTTTATTTTTAATCTGTACTTATGTTGTGATGCGTTCTTTAGCTAGTTTATCTGCTTTTTCGTTTCCTAGAATGCCTAGGTGCCCTGGGATCCATCGAATTGTTTGTTTGTGGCTCTGGTTTGTTTGCATTTTTTCAAGATGGTAGATATCAGTTTTTCAATGTTTGTTTCGTTTTGCTCCTTACTTATGATTTCACACGCTGCCTGACTGTCGGTATATATCACAGGGCTTAATATTTTGTTTTTGATTGCTATTTCAAGAGCTCTTTCTATAGCTGTTAATTCCACTGACGTTGCAGGCGTACGGTTTTCTAACTGATATTTGTAAGCATAGTTTGTATCATAGGTTTAAATATATATTCCTTTTCCTGCTCCCTGTTCAGTTTTACTACCGTCGGCAAAAAATAGTGGGTTTGTTTTTTTACCTTTTTAATTTCGTTTAAATATTCTATTTTTATAATTCGCTGGTCCTTAGAATTCTTTTTTGATAGTTTTTGGTCAAGCTTGGTTCGTATGATTATTTTGCTGTTCAGGTTGTTTTCTATAATATCTGTCATTTTCTTGTTTGTTTCTTTGTTTTCTACGTATATCTTTTCCATATAGTTTCTACTTCGTTTTTTTCTGGTTCGATTCTTTTGTAACTGTTTTTTTTGTGAATAGGCGAATATACTAACGTCTTAAACAGTTCTTTTGTTGCCAGGCATTTAGTTCTATAACTATTTCAGCGTTTATAGCCTGTAGTGTATTTAAGTATAGTATAGTCAATCAAATGTATGGCGGGCGGAAGCAATCAGAATGGGATTCGCTACGCCGTTCAACTCTATGACATGATTACTCTCTTGCCACTAACCACCGAGTCGGCCCATTATTAGGTACAATGAATCATAAAAAATCTTCTTCCACTTTAACTGCAATATGACGAACCTTTCTCGTAACTGAAGATAACAAACCTCAAATTTATCGACGAGCCTGAATCAATCTGGGTAACAAAACCTGGATTTTATCTAAACCATATCACCAGCTTGATCGTTTCATTTACTTTTTATTCTCATTTATTAGATACGTTACGAATATTAAAGACAAATATAATTTCCTATCTAAATCATTAATAAAAAAAAGATCTTGAAAGCAAAAGGAATGCATGCATTTGATACTTGTTCTCTGTCAGTTCCTCGAATTTGTTAAGCATGGTTCACTTCCGTGTCGAGCTTTCCAAAGAAAGAAAAATTGCAAATTCAATTAAATAGTGATTATGAATTCGTTACGACGGTTCAAACTTTGCAGCGCTTGTAAGTATACAAAGTACAACACCTGTCGTTTCTTTCGCGCATCGACTCCTACCCTGCAGCAAAGATAATTAAAATGCTTAACAGCATATAGGTTAATGTACGACTCGTCTTTAATACAATCTGGTTTTTCCCAGCAATACTATTTTGTTATTTGTTTTACAATATGATTTGAATAAATTTTTGAATCCTCAATTCACCCTGCACCATTCAGTGTTCAGCAAAGGAATTCACGTTTGATTCCTCGCCCAGAACGGTATTTCAAATTGATTCGTGCCTGCTCATAAAACACGTATAAAATTATCTCCCACCGTTTGACCGTGGTTTAATTTCATTTGATCTCCTGCAACGCATAAATCATCGGAAAGCCGAAAGTTTTACAAAACGAATACCAACTCTGTTTTGCCGTTTGGATGCACCAAACCAACTAGAGAAAGAAGAACAACTGCTAACCCTCGCAGAGTGTGCAGTTTAAACGTGCACGTTAAAATGCTTCAAACATTTATTTTATTCCACGCACAGACGGTACCGATTCTCTAGCAAAAGAGCGCCGATGCTGGTGCTGCATGCGCTTCCCAGCAGTTTCAACGATAAATTTAATTATTTGACAGCGGGACGGCGAACCGACGTCCGTCCGGTGAATCCTTGCCAGTGAATTTGCATGACCGATTCCATCCGGCCAATCGCTTGCGCCACCGCTTTCCCTGGCGCTGCTTGCACGTTGCGCCCCCGGACAACGGCAATCACTCTGCCAAGGGGTTTGCTTTTCTTTTTATCCTTACCGTCCGTTGCGCTGCACAGAATGTACCACGTGAAGCGGACGCTGGCATCGTAGGAAGCACGGTGCAAGCCAAAGTTTCTGCTAATTCAGTGCTAACGGTAAGAAATTGTCGGTGCCTTAAGGGTCCCGACATGCGCGTCCTGCACCATTCGCCGAGTGATGGAAAATCTCTCGTAATCTTCAAGCCAAGCTTGTGCCGAGTCGCGCGGTGTAACACAGGGCAAGATGTTGAGTGTAGGGCTTCGGATTACCGGAGATCTCACCCTCGTTCTATTTGCCTGCAGTTTGCAGTACGGGGCTGGCCCAAGTGAGGAGAAAAAATGACTTGCAATTGTAGCTTTTTTTTGTGTGCAGTTTTCTCCCCGCTTCACAGGGTGAACAGTTTGGCCACGGAACCGGTTGTTTGAAGTGTGCCGTATTTAAATCTTAACACAGATTCTGAGAACTTCCTTTCCCTGGAATCACGGTTTCCGGCTAAGTCGCCAACGAAGTGAAACGGGTGCATATTTTTTTTTATTATGTTCACCACTACAAAGCCCATAAGGTTGCACAACACATTCGATTTCGGATAGAATAATTCTCCTTCACAATTTTATTGGAAATATTTTTGCTTCCCTGCTTGCCTTAAATGTGTTTGAAGTTTGGTAAAAATAAATGAGGTTGGTATATGAAAAATGAGCTGAACAAACATAAACTTTTTTTGCCTTTCGTCCACCGACAGGACAATAGCGCTCGACATCATTATCCTTGCTGTATTGTGGCCAACGATTTTGTGCTCCAACCAATAATAATAGTTTTGCCCGAGAGTTGCCATTTTCCTACCCGTTTTCATCTCCATCAGCGTGTAGAGCGGCCAGAACGCAACCAAACAAAAGAGCACGGCCGGCTCCCGATCGAACTAATTCCACTGTTTGATTACGAGTCAAATCACGTGGCCTGCTGGTGTAATTTTCCGGTTCCGCCCGGTCGGATCATGCTTTTGATCAATCGTACCAAATGACACCCACCCGCCGGAGCGAAGCAGTCGTACGAAGGCGAAGAACTCGAGACTCCTTCTTAATCAAGCGCATATCGACAAGAAAGTTCTCGATGAGGGAAAAGGGAAAATAATTACCTTCCATCTACCATCCCAGCCAGCTCGGGCCCTTAACCATGAGTCGATTGAGTTGACTATTCGCTCGAGGATGAGAAAACTCGTCCGACGGAACAATTACCGTATGAGCTATGGGTATGATCGTTGCTAAGCCCGGGCCCGTCCCAGCAGGAGATAGCCCCAGCTGTGGAACTGTGGCGCGACGGTAGCTAAAAAAAGGAACCCCTTGAACCAAGAAAAATACCACCTCCGGGCGATGTATTACTTTTCGGTGTGTGACATTTATAGTCAATTAAATGAAGTGAAATGAAATTTATGTTCTTCCGGCTTTCATCCCTTTCTCGGCAACCGGATACAGAGCCTGGGGCTCAGGAGAGAGCTGTGCAGCTTGATGGCTTCTTGCATTTGTTCACTTGTACAATTTTCTTGTATCTCCCGAGCCACTTTCTGCTACGCTGGGATTAGAACGATGGGTGGGCATCGAATGTAGGGTGCTGTTTGTAAGGAACGATTTTTATATTTAAAGCCACTTTAACCGATCGGATTAGCAAGACAAACGATATCAAGATCGAAGCCATTGACGTTATTTGTTGGGAGAGTTATTCATTTAATTTATTTATATGGTAGCTATTGTTGACGGGGCCGTCTAAGAGGATGTGTAAGAGTCATTGAAAGCTTTGCTACAAATGACCAAAATTTGCCTTTGTAAAATATATTCAGACGGAAAAGCTTTAAAAATGCAACTATCTAAACTTTATTTGTAATGGTTTCACTTTTAAAAATTGTAAAATCTTTGCAATTACTTTGATACAACAAAAAGATATCCAAATGAATAAGTAGATGTATAATTTTATGAAGAATTATCAAACAGATCGATTTCATCGAATTCTTTTATCGATTCCAAACAGAAAAACCAAAATCGTGTTTTAAAGTTTAATGAATTGGTGTATTTTAATTTTGTGTGATTTGTTTCAATTGTGAATTTATTTTAAAGTATTTTAAGTTTAAAACCTTGCTTGAGTTTAACCTGGCATACAACACCATTTAAAAAGGCTTTAACAAGCAAACAGTTGATTCCACATAAGTTGTTGAAATTATTTTCGTTTAAATATGGGAATTCGGTTTGCGTTTAGAAGCAGTTAGAAGTAGTAAAAGAAGTAGTTTGTTTATGAATACTCCTTAAGTTTTACTCATTTATACAATATAATGCATAATATTTTTCATTTCACTTGCAATAATTTTTGCTTTAAATTTCCTTTCTTTATGGTATTAGTGTTTTTCATTTATTTTTAATATTTCTAGAGGAGCTTATATTTCATCCGTTTTCGTTTCTTAGCATTCCTCTGACTGTAGTAGTTACTTTCATTTTTATTTACATTCTTGATTAGTTCTTTATGAAGGCTCAGTTTTTCTATGAGTCAAATGTAACGGTAATGAAATGCTGTGTAAGGATTAGTTAAGCCATGTAGAAAAAAGTGAGTAAATAAAATACTTAAAATAAAACAAAAATCCAAAAAAGTTATATGGTTAATTTTGTTAGCAGTGGTACAGATGTATTTGTAATAAAGGTACTATGCGATATTAATAAAAAGCGGATAAACGTAGGTTTTGCTTGTAGTCTCTGAAAGTTTAAATGCAAATATTATTATGAGCAAGACGTAAAAAGACTTTACATAAAATGTCACAAATTCAAACAATAGGCCGAACAAGCTTATTTATGCTTTTTAGCTTATCTAAGACTCATTTCCATATGTATTTCACTTGTTCTTCATGAAACCGTAATACCATAACGGAAGTATTCAAGGTCCTTCTTCTAATTCCAAGGAACGTTACTCTTTTTCCAGTATGCAAACAGCTTTTTCTTAATGTTTCCACTCGTTTCTATTTAACAACAAATGAACATAGCTAGTAAACTTTACATGCAAAACGTGTTAAGGCTGCCTGCGAAACAAAACAGACAGGTCGACGAGTCAAGCTACGCGAACGAATACTCTTACATGTCGCACGCATCTGATTATGGATGTTATCTTTAGCCCATGTTTTGGTTCGAAAAGCTCCTGTTTTTTGTACTATCAATCTTTTGCTTTCGTTTTGACTGGTTCAACCTTACCGTTCGTAAGCGGGTGAGTTTCCTCTGCTTTGGGTAGGTCACATGATAGCGTTAGGATGTGTAATCTTGTCATCGATCATCGACATCGCAAGGTTAGCTTTTTGGCTGGCATGTTTGCCTATCTTCGCGAGTAAGTTCGTGCAAGTTGGCTGCGGCTACGGTTGGCCGTGCTGTAAGCTGCCTTTGCACACAACACACGGAGAGGAAAAACTTTATCCCACTCGAAACCTCGAACGGAAAGCAACGCTTGTAGCAACCGATAACATCCTGCTAGACGCACGGTACAGGAAGGGTGTGGCGAAAAAATATGAGATCGAGCACAACAGAGAAACGACGGTAGCAAAGGAAGCAACCGGCAACGTCCCAGTTTGCCCTCACACTTCGTCAGCTGGGATGAAAGTTGTTCAATAAAATACTTGATTAGCTTTATGAACGTGTTGCTCATTTTAAACAAAAGAAATACCTCGCAAGAAACGAGCAATGCCGAACCTGGGCGGCATTCTTGCTTAACGAGGAAAAAGGAAGAAGAAAGGAACACAACTTCCGCACCAGAGTTGGAAACTTTTAATTGAACCGTACTGTTTGGCGCGTGGGTCTTTGCTGAGTAGCTGCTTCCGTCCGCCAGCACAACCGGCGCTTCGTTTTGATGATTAGCAATAAATTCGAAGCAATTGGACAATACTGCCCAAGCGCAAAGTGGAGCACTTTCCCACCACTTCTTCGGCCATTTATCGCGTCCGAAATTTCAAAACACGTGCCAATATTCAGCTGTTTAATGTCAATCGTGGGACTATTACTTAGGCGGTAACTTTGCCCCAGTCGGGCGGTAAACGCGAGACAAAATCAATTTGCACATCCAAAATCATTTCTTCACATTGGACGAGCAAGAGAGAGAGAAAGAGATACTTAGAGAGAGAGAGAGAGAGAGATAGACTTAGAGAGAGAGAGAGAGCCTGACAGTGTCGCTAGAAATGAGTCGCGAAATCATTTTCCATCAAAAATTGACCATCAACGGTAGAGCTAGCGTAGTGCCGGAGCCGACCTGTCATCTGGGTGAAATAAATTCAACCACTGTAAAACTTTGACGATTAATTAGAAAGAATATATCTTCATTCGGTGGACGCGAAGTGCGCCGGGACTGGCAAGCAGCAGCCATCGATCAATCGGTCTTTACGCTTGCGACGCTTTTTGCCCGGCGTAACTTCAGCAAACAAGAAGAGGTGTAAGTAATGGCAGCACCCAGCCAGCACGCCGGCCATAGACTGTCGCTTTGTTCCCTGGTGGCAAATTGTAAACTTTTACTCCTACAAAATGGCACAAACCCCCCCGCGGGTGCATGACACAATCTGTCTTTGGGACGGTGTCGGTGCTACTGTAAAGTTTCTGCAAAAGATAAAAGTCAATAAACGTGCGACAACTCACTCACACGGAAAGCCTTGCACATTGCTCAACGGTTTCTCATTACTTCGTCATTTTTTATTTTTGACATATTTTGTACGTGGAAAGGAAAACTAAGGCATATTTTGGATAACGGTGACATTTGAACATTTGAACCCAGCAGTTATTTGAAAACTATGGTTTAATAGCATAATAAAATAACAATACCTGTTAACGAGTTGGACATTCGCTACTGCTTGCATGCACACAATATGATTACAATTGAAGGAAGAGCGAATGGGTAACGAACTTCGACGGGCCATGTAAGTGATCTACGGAATAGCTACTACAAGCGGGCTTATAAAGCCATATATTTTTATAATTATTTAAACTTTAACCTATGCCCAACAGCCTATATGCATTAACTAGTAAGTTAATAATAGAAAAAAATATTTTAACTTTAGTAGTTATAAAGGCCAAAGTTTACATAAAATATGTATCCGACTCATGTTCATGATAGATTAACACTCTACAGTGTGTGGCATTCGTTAGGTTTTTGTAAAATTTATTGTACTTTTTAAAGATTCATATTTATATACACAATTACACTTCATAGAGCTTTCAAAACATTTATATGGGCGATTCAACATTTATGGATAACTTTCTAGTTTTGTACTAATAATCCTACTAACAGAATCAAAACTACTCATATTTTACTTACTAACTTACTTACTTACTTATAGGGTGCTACAACCGCTTTGCGGTCTTCGCTTACTGCAACAAACTTCAATACCGTTCACGGTATCGCACCTTCGTCTATCCATTATCCCGGCCTTGATGGTGGCCTTGAACTTTAAAAGCCAGGATCGACGACGCGTATTCGCATGTATTATCTAGGTCTGCTCTGACGCCATCTATTGGCATTAAACATGCTGCCCAACGTAATCTATCTGCCAAAAAAAAATTTAGGTCCATAGGCCTATAATCGTGTGATCTCGGTGCCTAATCTTATCGTTAGGTTAAAATCAGAGGCAGAGACAAACCAAAATTAGCCAGATCTTTTGGTATTTGCTTTCTTTTGTGTGATGAGTGTGATTTTAAGGCAAATAAATTGTTGAACAATGTTTTGCTGAGAACTGCACCAGTTGCCTTCTTGTTATTTTCACGTTTCGACAATTCATGGAGCGTGTATTTTTTAGCATTTAAATTACACAGACGGCAAGCTTCTACTTATAGTCAATAGATGGCACCAGCTCAAATCAATATTATACATGAGAATACGCGTCGTCGATCCTGGCCTTAATAATAATAGCTATTAGATTTTGTGAATATTTTCTTTTCTATTTTCTTTTCTATTTAAACTATTCCTCAAATAATGAATCGTGATACTACGGATAAGACAATCTAAGATATTTTACCTTTTTATAAATTAAAATATACCCTGAGTTTTTTGCTTCCATGTTCTAGTGCACACTTTGTACTCTTAAGTAATTTAAAATAATTATAATCAATTTGATGGTTAACTTTCATTTTTGATTGGTCATAAAATTTTCGTTCCTTAAAATTTGTCTTATATTAAGCTAACCAACATATTTGTATCGTTTTTTCGAGTTTTTGTAATAGAAGATTTAAAATATCATAAAGACCATGTCTTTTGTCGCCTATTATTTTCACTCAAATTGTTGTATGACACAAAATTGTATGAAAGTTTACAATAACAATAAAAAAAACTTTTCAACATATTGCGTCTTTAAAACCCAAAAACAAAAAACTATCTTTAACAATGCTTGAAAACATTGGATCTTATACAGTCGGCCAGTGCTACGTCTTGTACTCTTTTTATTTCTCCCCGAACCAAATCAATATATATTTCTTACTACTGTTGTGATGCTGTAGACAGAAACAGTACAGCAGCATTCAGCCATACGCTCTGCACGCGTGTGCTACTGACACTATGTCACACGGTGTGCTTGCAGAAAAACCCCACACGTTCCATCAGCAGGAACGTCGATCAGTCACTCGCCATTTTGCAGTTTGTTTTTTAGCAAATCGTGCCTGTACCGTGCCAAAACGAAGCGAGTATAAAACTTTTGAAGATTCAATTACGCATAGTGATTCCAATGGGGGGAAGTCAGTACGGTTTCCGGCAAGACACCCGTAGAGCCATGTAAGTTAAGGGATTGGGCTGCATTTAAAGCACACATAAGCCTGCACGCCATTCATCAGGTCGATTGATTGCCTTTCATATTTTATACATGACAACTCGAACCGTGCGGCACAACTGAACATGGTGCACACCTCCTTCCGTATCCGTGGATCTGTAATTTCTCGGTCGCACGCGTTCGCCGTCGGGAAATCCATTTGTCAAAAGGTTTTTGAAATCTTGCAGCAACGCATGAATTTAAACTATACCGAACGCGGAGTCGCCTCGAAATTAGATTCAATTTGTGCTGGTTGTCGAACATCTGCTGCTTGTGCGTCCCTACATTTGTATGTGTTTTCAAGTGTACACGTCGTTGTTGCTTTCGACATTCTCCGACCAAAACGGTTCCGCCCGTCTACTATGTCGTTATGGGCACTGGACAGACTCCATTTGGGGTAATTGTGTCACTTTAGTCTGCAACGGCAGGAATTAAGAGCTTTCCGGTCTGGTCAGTGAATAATTTAACATGGTGCTGTTATCGGAAACCCACCTTGCGATACAATATTCTACAAAGGACCTCCACTTAAAACCATCCAACGGTTGGGGGAAAGGCAGTCTTTGCCGTCCGTTGCGTCAGGCATTCTAGATAGTTTCCAGAAATCTGAAAATCGAAAACTGTTTGAGCCATATCTAAATGGCTAATTTATCCGATTGGAAAGTGCTTCAATTATTCTCAGCTTAAATTATTCTGCTATACAGTGGCCTGGTAATGGATACTATTGTAATGTTTGTGTTATCTATACTTATCTGTAGAAATAAAATTTAATGTACAGATTGACCCTGAGTCTTCGATACACGGAGTTTTGGCAATGTATGAAAAAACATTAACAAGCTGCAATTTTTTTTTCAACTTAAAGTTATTGTGCCAGTATTTTTGGTAAAATGGGTGAAGTTAGATTCACGCAAAAAAAAATTAGACATATGGTTTTTTCGTGATCCCCATAAACCGTATGCCATAGGGACAACCAGTAATTTATTTCTGAATAAATAGAAAAATGACAAACTTTTTCTAACAATGAACACAAAACGTTTAAATTATTTAGAATTAAATATTGATTTCTCACATTTAAATCCCTTTTCTAACGCTCTCTCTCTCTCTCTCTCTCTCTCTCTCTCTCTCTCTCTCTCTCTCTTTTTGTGTTAAAAATAATTGTTTGAGGAAAGTCTCAAAAACCTCATCAAAACAATGCGAACCTAGCTCTAAAATCTACACAGTCAAAGTCTTTCCATTTGGAGAAGAAATAAAGAAGGGTTAGGCAACCTATTTAAGCTTTCCGTATTTAATACACCTTACGATAAGGGCTTACAACTGTTTCTTCTTTACTTCATGTTTTTGTTATAAAATATAATGACTATAAGTTTGCAATGGCGAATGTATGTGTGTACGTAAATGATGATACCTAATTCGTTTATATGGACACATAACTGAACGTTAATACAAGTAGAATGATTACTTTGTGTTGAAAGGGATAAAAATGATTAAAGTAGATTTTATTTTGTTGAAAACGGGGTTTGTGTAAATTTGTAAAAACTATTTACTGTGTTCATACATTCTACCTATGGATATGGTTCCTCTGTCCAAAACTGACGAAACCCTCTTAGCCCCGTTCGAGAGGAAGATGCTCAGAAGGATTGTTGACCCCATACGCGAGGAGCGACAATAGAGGAGCCGATACAACGACAAGCTGTACGAGCTGTACAATGGACCTTACTGTTGTGCAGCGGATTAAGCTCGCCTGGCTCCGGTGGGCGGTTGTAGCGCCCGATAAGTAAGTACATTCAAGCTATCTAGCTAGCTCGTCTATTTTGAGAACACTTTAATCCATTCAGATGAAGCATTGTATCGTCATAACCATACATTTTATGGTTAAACAACTTTTTAAAGTAAGTTATAAAGCTGAAAATTCCAGACAATATCATTGAAATTTGCATAAAAACATTTAAACCATGAAGTAATTACATTGTGATTGAATCACAATTGTATATTTCCGGAAAAAAAATCTAATAAGTAAAGGTAGCATTTATTGTATTAAAAACAACTTAAATTACGTTCGATTTGAATGTGCCTTGTAGACACACTAGCTTTAAACTGTATATCTTACACTTCTAGAAGCAATGATGAAGTAATCATCTAAACAAATCTTTTCAAATTATCATCATCCCTTGCAGCACTGAATGTTGCTTCTCCTTCCATTCATCTATCTATCTAGGTTAATTTGTTCTTTCCGTTGCTGCCTGGGCAAAAGCTACCGATAGAAATACCAACGAATGCATCTTCATTCGTGCTTTAATTATGTCTTTTCCTGGGAAAAGAAAGCTAAAGCAACGCACAACTCATGCCTACAGCGCTTTGTTTGTGCAATCTATCCCCACCATGTTCCCCCAAATTCCTGTCCATCACCGGGCAAAAATCATTCCAACCATCCCATGACACCCTGCTGTATGATTAGAAACACAAAGCAAAACTACCCGAAAACTTACTCACCAGAACGTGCCACGCCGGAAGCTATAGAAGACGATGGACCAATCTTTTCGCCCGCTTCCGTCAAGTCAACTCGTCGTTCCGTTCAACGGACGGGGAATGAATCCACTTTAAGAAACGAAATAAATGGCAGCAAATCATGACGCCCGGAATGAATTGGTCAACTGGCAAGTAGCGCCTTGTATGCACACACCGTTTCGGGTGGGGTTGGTTATTAAAGTAAAAACTTGCTCTTCGCTCGCCACACTTTCCAGGACGGGTAGAAGCAGAACTAATGGAGAAAATCGAGAGCCATATAAACAATGTGCCGGACGCGGTGAGAAAGTTTTCCGTGCGCAACGCACAACCGACGGGTATGGCCCTGGGAACGGGAACCGAAGTTTCATTAAGAAAATAGATTGAAGATTAATTATCTGCAGCAGAGTGTTGCCGTGCTCATAAGGGAATACTTCGTGCCGCTTCTCTCTCGATCCTGCATCGCAAGCGTTCTGCTAGGCATCTGCAGCAACCAATTGCCAGGAGTCAATTTACACCTTCACTGAAGCTGAGCGGTGCTTGTTTCACACCCACAGATTGCTGGTGGAGTCACCAAAGGACTTGTCAAAATCTACTTTTAATCTCAGTTAAGGAATGCTCAGAGAAGCATTCCCCACTTGCTAATGCTCCACCCCGGTGCTCCGTGCCCGGTCTCTATCATAAATCATGAAAAATATGTTTCATCAAAATGTGCGGAATTTGACTAATGAAAGACAACTCCTGATCAAACCGGCGCCGGCAGCCAGCAGACTGTTGTTCGCTCGTACAGCATCTGGCAGAGGGACGCCTTTTATTTTGCTCGGTACACCCTGACAAAAACCGTTGGTGCTGAAACGGCGCGCATCACAACGGATTCTTATCTACAGCCAGGGGGTATACTGTACCATCGTGTCACCAGCGAATATAGACACATCCTGCCCACCCGGAGGTCCGTGGGCAGAGTGCCGAAGGAAACGCTCTGGAAGGCAGTAAAACCATCCGCGCCCGCTAGAACGTGATTTAACACACATCATCGTAAATAAAGCATTCGGCTGCAGCATGCAGAGTGATCTGAAGCATGTAGCGGGTAAGGCTCGGAGCCTCAGCCTGCCGATGCTGAAGTCTGTGTGTATGTGAGTACATGGCCATGAACGTGTGAGTTTGGTTGTTTGCTGTCAACAATCATTTTGAATAATAAACTCAGCACTCAAACCGCATCCCGGTCGATGATGTCGGTTGATGTGGGTTTACCAAGCGTAATGGTTTGGAATGTGCGAATTTTAGCAGCGCAGCTCTCGCACCCCCCCCCCTCCCCCACCTAAACCAACTTCAACTCATCTTGCTGTTGGCTGAGTGTGTTTGTTTGCCACGTTCGCCTTTTTGTGTTTCCGGTGTTATTTTTTACTCCTAGTGCTGTGTTTTTTTGTTCTTCCTGCGTTAATAGAACGGAATGACTGCTCGCACGGTACCATCACGCTTCCTGTGCGGTTCGAAGTGGTGGGTTATGAAAACGTGTGCGGGTGAATGTAAAAACACAATTTCCATAAAGTAAACCGAAATGAATCTTTGCGTGCACCCTCTGGGTGAGGAATAGAGGATGCACGCCGAGTGCACGTCGTGTGCTTGCGTGGCTGCGTATGTTTGCTGAAATGAAATGTGATAAAATCACCTGGCAGTGGGTATGTGCACATATCTGTTTCTTAGCATTACCCCAGCTCCCATTTGGATGCCAACTTCAGCAGGAGTGCACATACGCCTGCTTTAATGCATGACCATAATAAATGGTTAATTGTAAAAAACGAAACTTGTTTAGGAATATATTGAAGCATCGTTTGTAATAGAAACCATAACTTATTTTTGCAACCCTACTGTGCCACATCTTGATGTTTGCAAGTTCAATAAATTTCAAAGAAAGACACAAAAAATATACCGGAATAGACAGAAGCAACGTATTTTTCTCAACGGTAACAAAATGTTAGCTTTATTGTCTACTATCGTGAAATATCTTTCTAATTTCAAATATGATTGTATCAAGATTGGAAATTTTTTATAAAATAATAGAAAAAAGAGCAGCATAACATGCCACAATTTTTTATTGTTCGATTTCCCTTTAAATTAATAGTTGTCTCTTTACCTTTCTGATTCAGAGTGTAATTTTTGCACAACAAATTCATGTGTAGCCTTGTATTCGATTGTAAAAAGCTAATTTTGTATGAGATATGGGTATATAAACGTCTTGGCCATCGAAGTGCAAAATGTAATAAAACTATAATTTAATTTGCCTTGTTAATGATCTACTACTTTACTAATACGGAGTCAGTCAATGCAATGACTGTGCTTCAATTTATCTACCATCATTAATAACAGTTCTATTGTTTAAAATGTGAAATGTGTGTTGTAACTTTTTAAACAAATTAATTAATCTTGAAGTTGAATCTTGTAGTTCTGTAAAAGGGTTGGATCCGACGCCTCTAGAAGGCTACT
>KB672077.1:0-29825 GCA_000349105.1 Anopheles epiroticus | reverse complement strand
CACATCACTTGCACCGTATTCCCTTAGTCTAATATGTAAGGAAAAAGGTATGAAAACTCAACGCCCCCTCCGGGCTATACGCACACAAGCGAATGATGCGGGCACCGGGATACAAAATTTCTAAAAAAAAATTCACAATCCACGCTTTATGCTCGGGGTTTTGTGCTGTTTTTGTTTTCGAGCCCTGCATGGCCGCCGTTCGTGCGGGAAAGGTTCCATGTTTTTTTTTCGGCTGTTGTTTCTTCGCTGTTTCCTTCACAACAACGCCCAACACAATGTTTTGTGCTGGAGAAGAAAACCGATTTTTTTTTTGTAATATGCTACCCGTGTTATGCATTCCCCCGCCGATATGGTTCTGGACGGGATTTAGCTGCCTAATAATAATCGACCCAGCAGTCAGCGTCACATAAAGCGAGCGTCATAAAATGTTTTCTGTCCGAAATCTGATATTTTATCCCTGCCGAACTTCAGCAGGCGAAACGTTCTGAGCGATGAGATCGTCATGGCAACGGATCAACGGAGCTCCGGCCTGCCTGCGGATGCAGAGCGTGGTGATGGGTTTTATGCTGTGCTGCGTACATTTTTGATTGCTTTATTTTGGTCTTTTCCTTTCCTCACCTTGTTCCTGCAAAACCAACCCCCGGCCGACCACAGGCAGGCGATGCAGCTGCGTTGAACGGCATAGTTGGTGCGTTTATGAGCGCGAGTTTATGTGGCTTTTATGAAGTTGCACACATTTTTGTAATTTCTTTTTGCAACAGGAATTTACGAAGAATCGTAACGCGCATTTACATGTGTGTTGGAATGCAGTTGAGCAGAGTTGTTTTGAGTATATGGTGTCCGATATGATCTTCATTTTCATTATTGCTCCCAATTCTTTATGGTTTCGCACCACCAAGGGAAGAGAGAGAGAGAGAGAGAGAGAGAAAGACATTTGTGATGATGGTTTGATTGGGTGGACGATTTCAGGAAGCGCGAATCACTTAATTAACCGTAATGAAACATCTCTTCATCTTTCGTGCTAATCGTCACATCAGTGTAACGGCTGAGACGAACGATTGGGGTGTGGACGCTTCGCAAAGATACATTGCTTGAATCGAAAAAAAAAAACGAAATCTTGTAGAACATTTAACAATAAATAAATTAAAAAATTCTTTGCTCACTGTACTATATAATATCTGTCCTATTATTATTGTACATAAAAAAATTAAATTCTTACGAAAGGTCAAACTGCTGGCTTGAATGCTTTGGGTTAATGAAATTTAAGCAACTATACAAAATTTGTCCATAAATCGTTTAAAATATCAATTTAAAACGATGTGTGAATAATAATTTAGTTTTTCACTTTAATTTAGATTTTTTCACAAGTGAAGCTGTGGAGCTAAAGCATTCTTAAATGGAATATCTAATTATATATTGATTATGTGTTTTCTATTGTGAAGCTATGCAGAATAAAAATAGCCAAAATGCTTAATAGCTTCAGTAAACCACGATGCAAACATAATTGAACCGTAAGTTTATCTAAACTGTTAAGTAAATCCATACAAAATATAAGATTATTTTAATTCATTTTACACAGAACCGTTTCAAACGAAAAATCAAGACCTCACCATTTAATAATCCTAATCCTATCGTACAATTTAAAAGCAGTCGCAAAGCTAAACTAAAAACCCTCAGGCTAAGCCTCCCCTACTGTCTTCACTCCCCTCCCCTCCCCCCCACCTCCCGCCATCTGTTGAATTGTGTGATAAGTAAACGAGATGCCGAGCTGAAAGATAATCCATCCCGATCCGTCCCCCGCGTCACCATGGTCCAACAGGTCCGTGCCGGTGTATAGGCTTCCCGCCCAAATAAAGTCCTTCTCGCCCACTGACTTCATGTCGGTGTATTGACAGTGTACGCACGTAACAACGATTCCTGGCAAAGGCGAATGAGTGTTTCAAATATTCATGCCTACACAGTGTCATCAAATCTTGCCATCTCGGTAGCGCCCATCCGCAACTGCTTAGCGCTGTGCTAACGAAGAAAACGCCACACCTTATAAATACTTTATTAAACGCTTCGCATACGAAAACCGTGAAAATTGAGGGGTTTTTTGTTGTTGCGTGCCTGCCGCGCCGCCTTTGCATAAATCATGCACCATCAATTGACGGGAAAAATCGAAGCGAACCGAATCGACATCAACATCTGGTGCTTCGAGAGGAGATCTCTTGCCGCTATCGAAGCATATCCGTTTTGGAGCTATTTGTCCACAACTGTAGCGTTAAACCTCATCCGGTTGTTTTGCTTTGCTGGACTAGCATTTTAAGCGAAGTGTTGTCGCGTCTGTTGCCGCATAAGCTCTTTCTGATCCGGCACTGGATGGCAATTCGATGGCAAACAAACACACGCTCACATATGGTGACTGTTTATCCTTTCTTAACTCCCTCGAGAACGCGAGAAGATTATTTTGTACATGTTTTTTTTTTCTTTCTTTTGTGAGCCTCCTTTTTAACCTTCTCCTTCCAATGCCCTGGAAAGCGACAAAAGGATGCACGTGCTATCTTCACTCCCTTCGGTGGAACGGTCCCGAAAAGGGGGAGGAAAAAAAAAAACGGGGCCAAACGGGCCAGACTCATAAACTGCCAGCACAAAACCAGAAACCGTCCTGGATCGCTTCGCGCCAGCAAGGAAGGACACATCTTGCAGTCACACACAACATTATCGACTTTAGGCGCGCGGCAAGCCACAGAAACCGTAATGGTTGGTCTCGGGTCGGCTCTTTTCGCGCTGTTTGTCGTCAAAACGTGAACTGATATTTTATTTATTGTCAACGCGCCTCGACGGAGGCCCGACGGCTCATTCACGGCCCATGGAAACGGCCCTTGTTTATATGCTCCGTACGGTGTGACGCAGGGGTTTCGTCACCCGACCTTCTGTGCTTCGTCCCTGGAGTCAAATAAAAGCGAACTGGTTTCGTTGCCTTGGATTGGATTCGATTCCTGGCTCTACCCGCGAGGGTACCAACATCCTGCCGAAAGGAGGACGTACGGAGAGAAAAAGAGAAAGGAGAGACAATGGACTACACCGTACTTCAGCCGAGCACATAAAACACAACTAATCTGGCTAATGCTATTATTGCGCGGCCTTTCTTCCTTTCGGGAAACACTCCCGGGGGGTGTACAGTTCCCCCTTTTTTTCTGGTGGTGCTGTGTTTATTATTTGGTTTTGTGGTGCAGCATCCCTTCAGCCCGTCCGGGGCTCGATTACAGTATTATCAACTTCTGCAGACGTCTAACCACTGGAAAAGGTGGAGTGGAAGAGCGGTGCCTCTGTTGCGTTTAATAAACAAACGGCTGTGGTTCATTACTCCTGTGAGCTAATGTTTTGCCGCTCCTTTTTGCCGCTCTCTGTTCATCATTTGCGATGCGTTTGGTAATATATTAATGGAGATTAGATTCTTGGATGTTTTCGATATCTCAATTGAACTTCTAGTTAGATTGAATGGTTTATAATTTATGTGAATAATGTGCTATTATAAATTAAAAAAAAAACTTCAATTTTGATGCCCATCAAAACATGGACCTGTTCGAGTATATTTCAATCAATAATATTAGCGCATTTTTTTCTGATATTGTTTTAAGTAGTTTTGTTATGTTTTCTCTCCTTTTTTATTTTATTTTCATCATTGCAACTGCTTACCCTTCCTTTTTTATATTTTACAATAATAATGGAAACAAATTGGCTTTGATGCAAATGTTAAAAGATTCTCTTCCAACACTCTAACTTTCTTTCTTTTTATTAGTATGTTAAGTAAGTGCTGCCTTTTTCTTATGAGATTACTCACGCCAAATCTTGTTTTGTGAAAAAAAACTCTGAAAATGATATTTTTAGTTGCAATCCATTGCACAACTAACGATCTTAGAGAAACAAAAATCGTGTAATAAAGGATAATAAAAATAATCCGCTTTGTCTCAAAGCACACCGTTCACTTAAATTTTGTTTCATCTTGGTTTTTTTCTAAATTGGTGCTTGAAATTGAATCATTAAGCGGCGCAAACGAGGTTAAACAAAACGTTACGAATTTTCACGTGTGAAGTTCTATCAAGGTTTTCGTTCTCTTAATTTCGTTAAAGTTTGCTAAAAATTTCCTTTCGCAAGTTTTAGTAAATATGAAGGAAACATGAAAATACATTATTAATGAAAATACATCAAATTACTATATTGCATTTGGAGCCCTTTTCCAAAACTGAATCTTTAAATTTATCATAAAATGTCATTCAAATTCAATCCAACTTGCTGTATCAACGCGAAACTATTTCATTAAATATTTATATAAAAAGACTGCTATTTCAGATTTTTTCCTTTGGCCATATGTCAATTAAAAATCAAAATCTACCTTTTACAAGTATTTATGTACCTTCGCCATCTGTCCTCCACCGTTGTTTGCCTTTGCCTTGCTCATTTTCCAATAACCATTCCGTATTTATTCAGTGCCATCAAACATTGATCCGTCGCTCCCATCATCCACCTGCTCTCGCAGTGCCCTTTTATGTAGCTGCGCTGGCCCCCATTTTCCGACTCATTTTCGCGGCTCAACCATCACACCTAGCGGAGGGAGGGGGAGGAGGGTTGGAATGGGTGCTGAACGGTCAATTTTTGATTGCAAATTTTACGACCATGTGGCTGGACGTTTTATGGGATAACCACCATCTGGGGAGGGTGGTGACATGCACGACCATGAACGTCTGCACTAAAGTCACAACGGTTCCGCCTTTCGATTATGTTTTTTTTTCCATTTTTCGGAGCAAAATAATATTGGTCTTTACATCGCTCAACGAAGCGGTGTATTATGAAGTACGATGTTATTTAAAATCGGTGCCGAGTACACTTTTTTACTGTATGGCTTTATCGTCCAATCCATCTGAAGTGATCCGCTCAACCGCAATGACCGGATTGTGCGGAAAATGGCCGGCCCAATACATTAACCTTTACGAACTTAAAATCCACCGTACTTAATCACCTTTTCCATTTTTCCGTTTTGGAAACAGGATTTTCTACCGTTCCAACCCGTTCGTGTGTGTGAGGTCCGGCCGGGTGTTACGCGGCCCACAACGATGAGTGGCGGGAACTAGAGACGGAGCGACAGTGAGAGAGCGAGCTCGGCATCTGTTATCCTTCACCGAACCACTACGAAAACCCGTTGGACGTTGCCACCGGTGGAAATGCGACCGTTTGGCATCCGACTTGCACACCCGATGGCCGATCGGAGTCTTTCCAGGCGCGTCCTGCAACTGCTGCTGCTACTGCTGCTGTACTGCAGCGGGTTTGCCGATGGCAGCTGGTGGCGCATCGCCGACCTGTCCCTCGATCCGGCACACTTCCAGCGGGACAATCGAAGCTACGAGCTGTGCGGTGATACGGCGTTCTTCACCGAGCATCAGCGCGACACGTGCTACAACAATCCGGAGCTGTTGAAGGTACTGGCGTTGGAGTTATGCGACCCTTCTCTTATCATGTGTGTGCATGTCTGTCCCCTTTTTTGCAGGTGATTGTGCATGCTGCCAACACTGCCAAATACGAGTGCCAAACGTACTTTCAGAACAACCGATGGAACTGTTCGGCCAAGCGCGGCTCGGGGATTTACTATGGAAACTTTGACGATAAAGGTAGGTGCAAGACTGTTGAGTATGAAGTCGGAAAGAACATGAAAATAAAAAGGTTTGGTGCTTCTAAGAGGCGATAAGCTTCCTTCTTTAAACCTTTCTAATTTTGTCTAACTTTTAAGAGAGTTTTCTTCATCTTCTCTGCGGTAATGAGCTCTTAAGACATATCGGCCACTTCTGGCTTACTAGATTTGTAAATGCCACACATGTTAGCTAGTCTAACTTTAGTTTGGATAGCTGTTGGAGTTTGTCAAGCTATATGTCTAGCTGACCTCTTACAAAAAATGTAAATAATAAGGATTATCTTTGACAGGAAAATACACTTGATAAAAATCAATCATTATAATAAAATCTTTATAAAAGTACCAAACTTCCTCGTCTGGTCTCTTCGGGTGATTAGTCTTTTATCGGTTTTCTTCTTTTTCAAATTTTTGAAATTACTACCAGACATTCCAGTTCATAAACAAATTTAATTGTAACATTGCACTAAACCTTTTATAATGTTATATTTTGATGGCATATGAAAACAATATGAAGTAAAATATAAATGGTAATTTTTAAGTTTTATTTATTTAACAAAGCAAATAACAAACATCTATAAAAATATAAGAAAATATGTTCAAATTCTTCAAGTTAAAAAAAATATGTAGATAAAATGACGTATTGGTAACACGCAGAATATGTATAGAGCTTTCTTCTTCGATGGCACAACAACAACCCAGTAGGGTCAAGGCCTAACCAAAGCTCCAATGTGCTTTGGCTCTTTCTGTGACTGACTGTGAACTTTTAACGAATAATATTTTGATGGCTCAATGACACGTTTAGGACGCTCAATGCTCGTAAGAGCAACACATAAATTCAATATTTAAAAATATATAATACGCATATCTCTCACAAACTCTTCAACCGCTTACAGGCAACCGGGAGACCGCCTACCTGAGCGCTATCAACTCAGCATCGCTGGCCTGGACGATCACGCGCTTCTGCACCAAGGGCGAGCTGACGACCTGCCAGTGCGATCGCATCCCGCGCAACAAGCACAGCAGCAAGTGGACCTGGGGCGGCTGCTCGGAGGACATCAAGTACGGCATCAAGCAGGCCCGCTCGTTCACCGATCCGCAGGAGAACCGCACCACGAGCTTCGGCCTGATGAACCTGCACAACAACGAGGCGGCACGACGAGTACGTAAGTTTGTGTCTCGTATGTCGAGAACGGGTAGATAAAGGGAGAGAGAGAGAGAGAAAGGCATTTGTTTGGTAAATTACTTTGCAATAATGCGCGCAAAATAAATGGTTTCTCCCTTAACTTGCACAGATATTACGCTCTAGGATGGAGAAGGTGTGCAAGTGCCACGGAATGTCCGGGTCCTGTACGACACGCGTCTGCTGGCGACGACTGCCGCCCATGAAGCTGATCGCTGACACACTCGGATCGATGTTTGACGCTGCTGCCCAAGTAAAGGTAAGGCCCTTACCGTCTCCGACCTTAAAACCTTTTTTATATATGTCTCTTATTTCCCTTTTTAAACAGCCAGTTGAAAACAAAGGCATCATCCGGAAGCTGATGCGCAAGGATCTCGAGTACAAGAAGGTGAACAAGTCCGATCTAGTGTACATTGCGGAGTCACCCAACTACTGCGAGGAAAATGAAAGGTACGAGCGCCATCTGTCCGTCAAACTGCGCACTAGCGGCGGGTTGACGGTGTAAACCGAGCTTAAGAACAATACGCAACACCTTACTTTCCGTTACAGTTTGGGCATCTTTAGCACACGCGGTCGATTCTGCAACCGAACGTCGTACGGTATCGAGGGCTGCCGGCTGCTGTGCTGTGGCCGGGGCTACCAAACGCGCATACGGAACGTGGAGGAAAAGTGCAACTGCAAGTTCGTCTGGTGCTGCTCGGTCAAGTGTGATACGTGCAGCATGCGCAAGGACGAACACATCTGCAACTGAACCAGTATCGCGCGCGGGAGAGACCGAGGGAAGTTGCCAATGGTTCAACAGTTATGGAAGAATCCAACCAAAAAAAAAAAAAACAACAAAGCCCCAAACAAAACGGAGTGGTTTCTTGCTGATATTTTATCTTCCAACCTTTCCTCCGAATCCGACATTGGAATCGACGATCGGTGTGCGTGTGTGTGTTTGTGAGAGAGAGAGTGGGTGTACTTGCATGTTCCCACGTGTCCATGCTGAGCCACCTTCCTTCCTTTTGTTTTTGCAGCACAACGGAAACACGAACCAAGTGGAAGCATTAACCATAATACGAAATGTGTAACTATTTATTCAAAGCAACGAGGCATTTGCATCGAGCCATCATCCATCATCATCGTTCGTCATCATCGTTCTCATCGTACTTCATCTTTCGAATTAACAATCTCTTGGAAAATAACGAAACGATCCAATTAATCTCTTCCCAAGCCACGGGCAGAGCATTGCGAAACATCAAAGACAAATTTGGTACCGTTTCGAGGCTGAAGTGTAACTATTGCTACGCCTCAGACACGAGGCGTCTGTTCACATTTACCAAACAGCCATACCAAGCAAGCAAAACATTTGAAACACTATAACATTTTGCTTTTAGTTTGAATCATAAACGCTTCCTAGAGCGTTGTTTTTTTTCTTCCCTCGTTTTGGTTGGCACCCATGCGAAACAGGGTGTTACTAACAATAGTATGGCACACCGGGAGAACGCATTTTTGAATTTCTGTGATTTGATTTTAGAGAGCTTTTTATTTTATTTAGTAATAAAAGCAAAACTTAGCAAACGAAACAATATGTCAGCACGCTCGTGCGGACGAGAGTGTTTAATGTATTTTTAGTTTTTAACGTTTGGAATACTTAGCGTAAGAAGAAGAAGAAAGAGAGAGAGAGAGAGAGTGAGCAAGAGAGGAAGTAAAGGAGAAGAAAATATCTCATCCCATCACTATTCACCATTTTTTCAGTAATTCCTTTTAACCTTTAAGAGCAAACTATTCTGTTGTTGATAGGCACTCTTATCGAACTAGAAACAAATTGGAAATCGTCCCCCCATTCGGTCCAACAGCATCTTAAAACTCCAATCGTTTTTTTTTTCTTCCCCTCACTTTATCGTCCAACTATCCAGAACCAATTTCTAATGCGAGAAAACGGAAAGCTCTCACGTGGAACTTTCCCTGCCATTATTAGTAATAGCGTGTTTGGCACTGTTTATAAACTATTTTGTAATGTACTGTAATACACGGCTAAAACCAACAGCGGAACCGCATATAAACCACGAAACGAAATACAAAAAAAAAAACAACAACAGAAAAACCAATCTCAATATGAAAAATAAAGTAATTGCCCTTTCAACAAACCAAAACTCTTTGTGTATTGATTAAAATTTATTTTTATTGCATGCTACAGAAATAAAAAAAAGTGCTAATAATTACAATTAAGTTACAGTTTCGTTGTTTGTACCATCACTGCAGTCACTGGGTAAGTATCGTATTGGAGCAATGGAAAAGACTTCAACTAGTGTACAGACGAGGAACGCCTGTGGGGAAGTTTTTAACTGCATTCTTTTATATCGTTTAAATAAGATTCAGGGTATGTTTTGTTTGTTTGATCACACAACATCAAATTTAAGCAAAGGAGCTTTTTTCCAGGAAGATGATTAGGATCATCATATAATTTTATTAAATCTGTCATCTTTTACACACCGCAGACAATATTAAATATGTTTATTTGGAAGAAAATGCTCAGACAGAGTTCTTGTTGTAACACTCTGGGAAGAGATTTATGGAATGACTGTAACAAGAATATTCTACAGCAAGTACATTATTGTTCCACAATTGTTGTAGACTGTAGGAAATTAGAATAGAGATATTAGCGGTAAAAATAAAAAAGGATAACAAAAGCACAACATAAATTTTGGACAAACAAGAAATACAGATAAATATTATCATTTGTATCATACTTTTATTATTCGTAATAAGTAGTATTTTACAGGTATTTTCTTAAACTGCGTTTATCGTTCATTTACCATCCGAGCAACCGTTTACTAACCGATTTTTTTTTATTCAAATAGCACCCGCATTATTCGTCAGCTTCAAAGCTTCACTACGTCTGCACTATTACTTGCCTTTTGCTATGTTCCATTAGTTCTTCTGTTCATTCTGTTTCTGGTTTTATCTATCACACACTTATACATACACACATACACACTTTAAGATTCATCTCTATGCGTCCGTGCAGACAGACAGAACGAAAGAACGTTGGCATTGGATTTGGGGTTGCCCATTTTCAATATGAGTTCATACATTAATGGTTGGTTCGTTTCACTTTTTTGTAATCTATTTTCCTCAAAGGGTTTGTGTTGTTGTTGTTTTGTTTGTCTATTCTATCTGAACTATTTTAGATACTATTTGTCATCACATTCTCCTCGTGTTCATTCACTTAGTTTAACGTTGAATGTTGAATGAAATTGGATAAAAATGGAGGGTTATAGATAGAGACGGAGAGAGAGAGAGAGAGTGAGAGCATTAGAGATAGCGAGAAAAGAGAAATAGATGGAGTGTGTAGAAAAAAGAAACGATGTTTTTTTTAGGTTTTTTATGCTTGTTGTAATAGTTTGTGGAATTGGAATTGCGCGCACTTTTGCCTTAAAATGCTGTTAATTTTACCTTTTGAAGGAATTTGTGCACGAAGAATATTCACACTCACACAAACACACGCGATTGTATGGAAAGGTTTCAAACTGCATTAAATCGAGAAGGTAACGATTATTTTTCTTTTTTATGTTCTTTTTCGTTTAATTTTGATCGTTTTTCGTGTTTACTTGTCTACATGTCTTTGTTTGTCAATCTTTTATCATTCTTTTGTTTTTCTCTTTTCTTTTGTTTTTTTTTTTTCTAATTTATTTTGTGCAAACTTCAAAAAGAAAATTTTACACCTTTTTTACACTCACATACACACTTACTAATTGACTGTTCGCTATGTATCGAGCGCTCGTTCATTTTTCCACTGTTTTTACCATTTTCTCCGGTATGATTTTCCACTTCTATCACACTACTCCTACTGCTTTTTATCGCCAGTTCCATTTGCAGATTCGCTTTCACTTTGTATCGTACACCGTAACCGTTTACGCATTATCTAACAAAAACAAAAATCCCATTTATCATTCCATTTAACTCCTTTTTTAAACCTATTCCTTACTTGATTTTGTTTTTCTACTCACTTTGCCCGATTTAGGTAACACACAGGTGTAATAGAGAATGGTTTTCTTATTGTATAAATAGAAACAATAGTTTTTTCTTTCTTTTTTCTTTTAGTAAAATCAGGTCAACGGGCGTAAATATATGTATGTAGGTATCTGTTTGTTTTCATCTTGTCCGATTTTTTTTTTGCTAAAATCTGCTGTAACAAACATAATCACTTCGTCTCTGAATAGGATTCAATATGGACTCGCTCTGGGCTTTTCAAAATAATTTCCAAAAACAACAAAACCATATACATAAATGTGAACAGCTATTGCCGCAAAGCTTACAAACCATCTGCCGTTGATCGAATTTTCTTCTTCTCTTCCTCACAGAATACATCAAATACTACCTACAAAATACACATCTCAAATACACCACACAGTTAGCCCCTTCTTAAGACTCGTTTTCCACGACATCCCGAAGGAGTAATCAACACCTTCAGTGCATAATACGCATGTGAATAGTAAAAAAAACTCTCAAACTAGTGCACTTGAAAAAGGAACGAGCCTGACATTCAGCTACAAAGGATTTAAGGCATCGGAGTAGAGCTGCTCATCACAAATGCAACAGCCTATCGAATGAATAGAGATATAGCAAGTCGAAGAGATTGTTTAGATCAGAATAGAAGATAAGAAAATGGAGAAGCAAATTACAGTCCCATAAATTTGTAAGAAAGGATTCTATTCTTCTTTTGTACACTTTTACATTCCCCTGTCCCCCCTTCCCATAATTAACAACGTGGAACCTTACAATTAAGTTGCTTGTACTTTCAAAAGAACTGAATTTACAAACTGTACGAAAAGGTACATACACTCACACACATGTAGACGCACAGACATTGACAGAAAATATGCAATGGATGTTTCGGTTTTGTCTTCTCATATTTTTACAGATTTTACGGATTTCTTCTTACATACCTTTGTAATTTAATTCGTGAATCGCGATTTATCTACTTCCTCTACACATTTCACACTTTGTTTTGTTTTTTTTTCTACAAAGCTCCACATCACTTGGTTTGAGCTGTGCGAAAGCAATGCCTACTTGTAGTTCGTTTTTCAATTACTGTTTTTATTACTATACGGTACAACTGTTTCACTTACTTGAATGTGTGTGTGTGTGTTTTTGTGTGGGTTTCTTTGTATTTAATCGTTCAGCATTTTCTATCTATTGAAGAGAGCCATTTGAATAAATGTATCTGCGTATGTTTTATCTTCTTAGTTGTATTGTTTTTCAGTTTTTTTTGATAACTGCTCGGGTTTTAAAATCTTAAAAATATAAATGAGAAAAAATGAAAGGAAAGAGAATGAAATGGAAACCGAAAAAAAAATGAAACATAAAATATTTGTTCAAAGTGGATAATGAAGTAGTGAAGTGAAGTTCAACAGTTTGGCACAGTTGCAAAATTTGTTTTTGTGTTTTGTGAAGAGCGTATTTGTGTGAGTATTGAAATCACCAACAATGAACTGGGAACAATGCAAAAAGTACGAAATAAGAAACAACAAAGATTAGTTTTACTAGAAGAAAAGAAAACAAATATTTACATTTCTCATCCAACTCTCCTGCATATTTGCACATACAATGTTAGTAGTACACATTTAAAAGGTCCGACGTTAATCTGTAACTGTTACCCATTACACTTTTTTCAATTTAATTGAGCGCCTTTATCTGCAATGGTATGTATTTCTCCACACTCTTACGGTACTGTGCAAATATCCACATTTAAAACATTATTGTATCACTTAGAACGTGCTTTGCTCGCGTAAGTGTATTTGTTGTTTTAGGTTTTGTTTTCTTCTTCAGCGAAATGTGTAAAATAGTAAATTCTTAATATCTCAAAAAGGCATTTCTTTTTTTTTATTATTTTGTCAATTAGCTTTTGTTTTATTACTTTGAGGGAAAAGTTTGATCGGGATAAACCTATTACGAAGCTATCGGTGATATTCGACGATCGTTTTCAGTTATTGGACTCATTGCGAAAAATGGTTTGATAACAGTGGAGTTAGAAAACAAAGCGCTTGAAGTTAGAATCAGAAATAGGAATTGGTGGGAATAGAGAAAGCGTTAGTTTATAATCAGCAGCTCAAATTGTTTAAGTTCCCGATTGAAAAATTCTTGTTACGCACGGTCCAATGGCAAAGCTAGGATTTGTTTCAAGGTTTCCTGGGTATGGAAAGAGCTTTGTACAGCGTGATAATTGATTTTTATCATGATTTTGTCATCATGATGTTTTGAAACATTCTCCATGGGTCAAACTATCAAGGATAGACAACTGTTTAACAGCAGCATACACAAGGCGCACTTCATTCCATTGCGCACGAGAGGATCATAAATCCAAGGAACTGAGAAAGCTGCGAGGGACTATATTTACTGTTTTCCTTTCAATGTGAAGTTTTGTTGTTTTCTTGTTTTTGTACTTCCGCTTTACATCTCTAGCAGTCGTATGCGTGACCTCTTGTTAGCGAGCAAAATATTATGCAACATCTCTCCAATGCTTGTGAAAGATTGTAATGATCGTGACAAACGATTTAAGTCCCACAAAAGATACCGACCGCTCAGTACCGTTCCATCGTGCTTTTGCAATCGGTCTATTGTATGATTTATTATCGTCGTGTTTTTTTTTTAAGAAGAAGATTGAATAAAGCTAGCAAACAACTTTCGTACGATTTTGATATGTTACGATATTTTTACATACAATATATTTCTCCATTCCATTCTTTCTTAAATGGTCTCGTTCTGTGCGAACTAAAAGCCAGCTGCAACATTTGCCATTTCTAACTATTGTTCGTTATGTTCGCAAGTGTCGTTTCTTATACGT
Source organism: Anopheles epiroticus (assembly GCA_000349105.1). Taxonomy (NCBI): domain Eukaryota; kingdom Metazoa; phylum Arthropoda; class Insecta; order Diptera; family Culicidae; genus Anopheles; species Anopheles epiroticus. The sequence continues at coordinate 16,145 of KB672077.1, read as the reverse complement.
GTATACCGCACAATAACGGTACGGTGACCTATCATTATCATCATTCACGCACAGCCTGACTCTACCGACTGGGATGTAACAAAAAAAAAACAAAGTTCTAAGCAAGGTTCAGCAAGAACCAAAGGGGCTGTAGTAAAAATGCAGTGAACATAAGCGAACGTATTTTCTTTGTTAACAAAATGTTGCAAATTAAAAAAGAACAAAACAATTTCACAATAAGTCTAAAAACAATGTCAACCATTGCGTTTCGGTAATAAGAAATGAAACTATTTAAGTATAAGCTTCCTTCTCCCACCATTTTTCTCATTTCGTTCGGGTTTCGTGTCTCTTGTTCTCTGTTACTACTTTTTCACAAAACTTTATTATCATGTTTCATTCGTTCTTTCTACCGGCCATTTTCGTTTCCTAACTAAACTTGCATTAGTCTTTATCTACGCCTAAACCTAGCTTATCATCCCTTTATTATCCGTAAATAGCACAATGTTTTTTTTGTTGTTGTTGATGTTTGTTTTAATTTTCATTCCTTTTAATGCTAAGGTGACATCATAAAACAGAGCATTACACAGATAACGTTACTGTCCTCCGATTTTGTTTTTTTTTTTCATTCTTTTCTCGCAGCGCAACTGTTCTGCATATCGGGGATTTTGTTTTATTATCGTAGCATAGAAACAGATTTACATTTACTCGAGCGTTTCCCTCTTGTTTCTTTCGTTAACCTTCCTTTTTAATCGATGTTCCCAATACATCATTTAAAGAGTACCTTGCATAGTTTACTCATTCTTTTCTCCTGCTAGCACTATGTATCGTCCCTTTCCTTTAATTTAAAACGAAATATGAGCAAGCAAGCCTGTGTGATTCATGTCGAAAAAAAACGGATCGGATATTCATAAAAGAAAAGACAATTATCCAAGGCGATCGTACCTCAGAGTAGGAGTTATTTTTCCAAAACATCGTTAAAAACTGTAGCTAGAATTCACTGAGCTCTACTAATGTTCCAAAATTTGTGCTTTGTGACAAATAGTTTAACTAATTTTTCATTTTTCACTTTGCTTCAGAACATGTTAGTTATTGAAATACTAACACAACGAAAGGAGCAAAGGATTTTCAGAGTTTAAATCCCAATAAAGCGTCTGATGATCCAACTCGACTAAAAAGTAAGACAGCAATAAGAAAAGAAATGACGCATCTATCAACCACCGTACTGAACCTCCAAAAAGAAAACTTGCTGCTAACGAAAAATGGTAAAATTATTTTTGATTTTCATCCTCATAAAATTGACACATCCAGCACTAAAGACATACTTTTTCTGTCGGAACAGGCGAAACATTAATTCTTCCGGCAGCAAAGGAAAAAACCCTCTTCATTTCCAAGCCTATACACGATAACCAACTCTAAAACACATCTAGCTTATTGTAACACTTGTCAATGCACGCACGCAACGTTGGGAAGGGGCTTTAAACACATCCTTAAAACATAACCATTTACAGTTTCCTACTCTCTATGATCCAGGTATACTGTCTACTCTCGCGTACAGCTAACAGCGCGTCTCCGAACTTTATCCTGTGTATAATTTATCAACTTTTGCAGTCAGCCTCCAGTAACAGTTACACATTAACAATTTCCCTCCACCCATCCCATCCAACAGTGTGTTTGTATTGTTGTTGTTGTTGTTGCGGTTGTTGTGTCTGCTTTGTCTGCTTATTCTGCGGCCTAGGTCTGCTAGCGTACGGGCTAGAAGAAGTCGTTGGGTAGGCCCTCCCAGTTTGGCTCGCACTATTGTAAATCTCGTCGAAAGCTGTCCTCGTCCATCGGATCGATCATCGTGCTAGTGTCGGAAAGCATTTGGATGCTCTGGAAATCCATATGACCAAGCCCAAGGTCTGCTTCGAAATCGTCTACAAAGAATGACGTTAGGGAAATTCATTAAAAAAATGATTTACTTTAGAGATTACAATTGATCGACTTGGAATAGTTTTTAAAACTAAGAACACTACTTTACAATATTATTAACTTTAAAACAAAACTTTCAAATGAATACAACGAATGATTTGCACAGCTAGAGCTTTTGATGTCTTCATGAACCTGCATAACACACTGATCCATAATGCATTCTTCTTTTGTGTGAACACTGAAACCATTAGATACTGTTCCATGAAAGTTTACTCACCCCTTGTCGAATAATCTGTAAATGGATGAAGAATGAATAGCAATCATTAGCAAATAACAGATGAGATGTTTTCATGATGTTTCGCCTCATTATCGAAAACAAAAGAACACGAAGGAACGGGTTTCGATGTAGAAAGCAGATGGTCCATACCTGTAAAAACGATCTCCGGTATCGTTGGTGTCTGGGGTTCGATAAGCGACTGGGTGTTGGGCAGGCTAAGTAACGGTTCGGACGTCCCGTTGAACATGTTGCTCATGTTGATGTTTTGCATGTTCTGCATATTCTGACAGTTGAGTGAGTTTAGCTGGTTCGCCTGTTGCGTCGAGTTCTGGTGCACTTGCGTGTGCCCATTGCCATGACCGGTGTGAGTTCGTATACCGAGACCATTGTTCATCGTCAGGTAAGTTTCATCAAGCTGATGAGATAAGCCAGAATAAAATAAAGGCATTAATACATTACACGGAATTTCAAACAGCAATTAAAACACTTACCCCGCTAAACACCATCTGATTGGTGGTAAAGTCGGTGTCACCCTGTTGCCAATAGAAAACAAAACCGATAAAAAAGATGCACACCGTAAGTATACGTGCACGCACGCAAATCTTTCAAACAAACAGATATGGAATGAAAATGAACGAACAACCGTAATCCAAAACACGGGCTAGAAGAATGCCAAGAAACTAAACAAGAGACATATGATACATATGATCAGCAACGACAAAGAGATCGAAACGAAAAGACAAAACAGGAAAGAACAAACAAATCAGCGAAAAGGACAAAGTTCTGCTACCGTAATAAAATGACGATGGAAATGTGTCAGTGAATAGAAAGTAATAATTGTACGTGTGAAATAATCGACGAAAAAAGAGAAAGTAAAAATGGTTAAGAACAAAGAAAAAGCAAGCAAACACGATCACCACAAGCGAAATAGATCGGAAAGAGTAAATAGCGGCGAGAGGAAAACAGAAACGATTTGTAAAAGAAGCATATCGAAACAAAACAAGATTACATGTAAAATCGAAAGTAGAACAACAACAATCATGCACAATGAATTTTGGATTGAAATGAAAACCAAAACCATACGGATAAGATGCGAAACAAATCATAAGCGAAGGTTGAGCTATCAAATGCTCTATCCTTTATCATCCGTTACAATGGATGACTCTGGATAGGTGGAAGACCAAAAAGACTATTGAATTTTTGTGTTGCCAATTTTTCGTTTTACCAATAAAGTAACGTGCGCAACACAGTGTTCGTAAATCAACGCTACTGAATTTCGTATGGCAATGCAGCCAATTAGTTGTTGCCCGATGTTGGTCTTTATGCGGTTCGTACACGCAACACTCCGAGATTAGCGAAAGCGTACTCACGTACAAGGTTGCAAAAACCAAAAAACAAAACGTTGCACAAAAAAATTTCCAGCCAAAACAAACGCTAAACGAATAAGTAGACACAAGTGGAGCGGAGAATTGTACCACGAGAGAAAAAAAAAAAAATACAAACAACAAAACTTTAGCAATAAACTATACGTTCAACTGTATGGTCTAAAATTCGCATGAATCAAAAAAGGAAGTAAGTAAGTAAGTAAGTAAGTAAATTAGTTAGTAAGTAAGTGGAGTAAAAAGGTATCAACCTGCACTTGCGCGGTTAATGTACATCCCGATTCTACTAGACTCTGAACCAGCGTAGTCCAGTCCTGAAGGTAGGATGATGCAGAAGGTTGCGCGCGGTTTGATGTATTTAGTATTTTGTTTTTCATGTTTGGTTTTGTTTGGCAAAACTAAAGAATGCGCATGTTACATGCTGCGAGCGTAACGCTTCACGGTGGTTGTTCGCCATGGACACGCTCTCACGGGAGAGCGAAATGTGGTGGTGAAAAATTTCAATGAATTATTTCACGCATTGGAAACGATCATTTGAATTTATGCGTTGAATCGCTTTTTCGTTTCACGAGAGCGACTGCCAGGTGGCTGGCAGTAAAATTATTGTTCAAATCATTTTGAGTGTGAATAAAATTGAGTTTTATTTTACTTTTTGACTTATTTATCTTATTGGAGTCTCAATTGATTGGTAACTAACTTTTTCATGGGATAAAGTACTAAAGAATGTGACATTTATAAATTTATTTTACAATGATGCGCACAAGCTTAGCGTTCGTATGCTTAGTGTGTGATTCTATAAATATATTTGGTATTGGTATAATTCTATGGCGAGTATGTGGCAGCTTTGTATCTGAGTTATCAAACGGTAGGAATAAAATTAATGTTCGCTTATTATTATGCTTGGTTTTCTTGATGCGCTATGTATGTTGCTCGTTGGTTGAAGCACACTTTTCGAGTTTTGTAATAGAGTATCGTCGATCGTAGTGATGCTCTAAAGACTTTTAACACACGGTAAAATATACAATTTGCTTTGGAAGAGTTCGAAAGAGCCGTCCAAATTTGTTAAACGCCTTTCAGTTGAGTTGTTTATCATTTTGCTTTAGATACGCTAGCTGGAGCTGTAACAATCTCATTTGCCCTATTCAGGTACATTAAAAACGGATCGAAATTTGCTGCAAAACATATTTTTTCCATTTCCATTGTTGAGCTTTTCTTTCTATACATTGGTTGAATCGGTTGGTTGGTGGTTGATATCTTGCATTTTTGCTTTAAATTGTTTGACAAGTACTATGCAAAATGGGTTTTATTCGGGGTTTTCCGATATTTTTGGAGTGCATCATCAATTTTATCTTTTTTCAATTTTATAATTTAGTAGCTAAGGCCCGGTAGTTCCCACCGGTTGCCTGCAATACTTAAAATAACCGAATTGTGAATATGCTCTTACGCGGTCCTTACATCGGAACGGGCTATGCCTTTGAATAAATATATGTACCAAATGTTTTGCTTTTTACGGTTAGGTAGTTATGGATAGCTTACATTATTTATTGAGTTAAAGATGAGAATAAGTAGAATTTGCAGACAATCAAGTTCGGGTAGCCACCTGCAGTACTTTAAAACCATGGAGTATTCTTTGTTGTTTCTTTTCCATCAAACTGCTGCAAACCGTGGATATATCCGCTTAGCATGCCTTAGTTATGTGCAGTTAAGAATTATGACTTTTGCTTTTTTTTTCTATAGCATTGTTTATGTTCAACAGCCTGATAGTGTAGTTCGCGAAACATATTTGAACATGTTAGTTTTAATTTTTTTTTATTTATAAAAATCCTGCATAATTAAATCCGTGTTGTATTTTAATTGAGTGTATATTTTTCTTCATCATGGTTTACACAATATTGCCAAGAATACCAAAGCACTAATAAGTTTCAGATTTTGCTGTGAATTAGTGCACCTATTAGAGGCTAGTCAATCCTGCTCATAAGCGGCTCTGACCTAGTGTATACACAGCAGGATAGTCAATCTTGCGCATGCGGACGGGAGCAAACTAAACGGGATTCGATACAACGTCGGTTGTACTTATTACTGGCCGTAATGACTAAGACCACTGAGCTGAAAAATCAAATTGCTTACTTTTTTCGGGTAAACCATAAAGAGATGCCATATATTTTATACTATATCTCTTTAAACTCAAAATCTTATTTGAGTTAATCATAAGTGCTGACTAACAAGGTCACGGTTTTAAAAATTCTATCGTTTTGCTGTAAAATGTTTTTTTTTCTTTCCTTTTCCTAGCTACTTCTATGGCGTAAATGTTCGTAGTGCTGTATCGCTGTGCTTCGGCGCATCTTGGAAGGGGATATCGTTCTGCCCATTTCTGCTTTTGTGTGCTTTACATGGCGTCTCTGGATGTTTTAAAAATATTCGGATTAATATTTGGATTATATTGCTGAGTGTTTTTCAAACGAAGTTAAAATAACACCCGCAGCTCTGTAGGTCGGTAATACGCGTGTAGGTCTATCGAGCAGTGGTTTAACAATCTGGCTATAGCAAACTGAAACTACTGATGGCAGCCGAGACTAACATGAAGTTATTAACTGCTATGCCGCTTAATTAATCTTACGCATCCGCAAATCCTACATATTGAAATGCATGGTATTAGTTCGTTGACGTGTCTGTGGATAGGGTTTTAACCATCCATCCCGACACCATCTGCCTGTGTCTGCATTATGCTGCATTATGCATTTTGCTGCCCTGTGTCTGTTCGTGTTCTAGTACAGCAAAAATGGTGGAAGTTAAACTGAACTCCGGCACCGATGCTTTTCCTGCGCCATTCAGTAGCGGCAGAACTCAGAGTAAATGTCAACACGGCGCTTTGCCGTTGCAAGTTTATTTCCAGGGCTTACGCAAGGTATTTTTTTTTTTCTATTTTCAAAAAGCTTTTGAAACTATTTATCCCACTACCATTAAAAAAGAATGAGTTTCTAAAGCTAAACAGCAAATAATGTTGGCTTACTGAAGAAGGTTTTTTTACCACGTTCGCTACTTTCACGATTCACGTTCGATTGGTATGCACCATATTTAGTACGTTTGTGTGCCGCCAACACAGACTTTTTATTAAAAACACATGCCAAACCACAAATTCTAGGATACTGTCTGATGATAAATTCAGCATATTTTTGTACATTTCAAAACACCTGTCCTCACCGAGCGATTAACAGCTATCTAAGTAGGCTGGAGTCGTTTTTTCGTGTGTTTCGTGTGTTTGAATGGTTTCGAAATATAATGTATCTACGAGTATCTTGCTCTTGCTCTTGTGCTGTTTGTGGTGTGTGATTCCGTTACATTAACGATTGTCAAGAAGTCCTGCGACAAACAATCTCTGCGCTTTGTACCATTGTGGTTTTAGTTTTAGTTTTAGTTAAACGAATTGTTGCCAAACAGTGCACAACGCCCAGCATAATCCACCGATATATTCCACGAGCGAAGAGTAAAGCGGGTGAATTAGCACTGCATTGACACACCAGTGGGCGGGCTACCGTGGGTCACCGAACTGTCGACGCATATTCCATCACGGAACGCATTACCGTACAGTTCAGTGCTACATAATGGCGCATCCTCCTTCGTACAATCGGTACACATCGTGAAAATTGTTCTCTCGGTGGCTTACTTCTAGAAGTAGGTACAGTATCAAGTTTAGATTAATCAATATATGAATGCGCAGCACTTCTTCTACCATTTAGATAGATTGTGGCACCAAATCCCAACAAAGCTGGTAAAATTTAGCTGCATAAAGCTGTGTACGTTTCTTAAACAAAATAAAACGTATATTTTGAAAACAAATTTTGACATATGTCTCTCAAAATGGTGCCCACCGCGAAAGCGATAAAAAATCACCATCCTCATTTATACACCTTGATCACAGCCATATTGTATGTATCTTGTCTTGCCTTTGACATTACTTCCTTATCTCTCCTGCCATGTTGCTGTTTGTTTATCTTTCGTGTGAACTTTAACCTTCAACTCGTAGTTGGAAACAACTATGTACCGTTTATTCGCCACCTTAAATTGTTTTTTTTCTTCTCGATTCGACAAGATGCCAGCAACGTCAAGCTGGTGCGCAAGCCGGTGAAGCATACGACTAAGCGGTTCGGTGATTGGCATGTAGTCTTTGTCGTCTTTGGACGGAGTCGGTCACTGGAAAAAAGACAGACGTTCTTTCGATTTGATGCTGGGCGGGCCTTTCGGATGAGTTATTCATTCTTAATCGTCTACGTTGCCGTGTAAAAAAACCGTTTTTCAAAATTTCGTTGTAGGTTGCGATCGGTACATAGCGCGGCCACTCCCCCTACCGAACTCGAGAATTGTCAGCGATTGTAGTTCATACGGTGCTCAAGGTGTTATTTGCACTGTTTCTCGCACACATTTGGGTAAATACAGCTCCTGCAACACAGGACGCATGTTAACCTCATTAATCGTATCCGGTTTCCTAACACTACCTTTTGCAGCATACCGTTAAAATTTTTACGGCTAGGATGGATGCCGTTTCGAAAATTACGATCAGATCGTCACCCCATCACGGATAAAGTCACCACAGCACGGTGGCCAACAGCCTATACGGCAATCCATCGTCTGAGCTCAATCAATGATATCCAAATCAATGGTTGTGCGGTTCTTTGCGGCGATGAAAAGGAGTTAATCATCTACCTCTCCGATGTGTACATGAATGTATCTGGTGCTTTGTCGTGTACTCCATGTTCATAGTGAACCCAAAGTGAGAATATTGCACAGCGTTTTGCGGCCTCATCGCGTTCACGTGTACCGCCAGTGAATCGCATTCTTCATTCATCTTCTTTGGTGAAATGTTTCTCGGGTATGTCACATATCCTGCATCCTGCGTTACCATGTTGCGTTGCTCTGGTGTTAAGTATGTGTGCGTGGTGCGCATCAAAGCTACGGCCGGCAAGATACTGACCGGCAATGCGTCATTTTTTTTTTTCTATTCATATATTGGCTCCTGTGTAACTAACGTCCTGCGCTCTGGAGGTGGCGCAATGGTCGTTTCTCCATTTTCCATGTCGAAGCGTTCGTTTCGTCAAGCATTTGTTTTGTGCGCCGATTTAAACGCGTCATGCACGGATCTTTCAGCGTGGTTAACGTTTCTGCATCGTCACAAATTGTATGCCTAGTAACGTGAGGCATAGTTCGTTTTGTCTTTGGCATTGTACATGCTGCATTACACTCATCACACAATTTATCACGTGATATTCGCACGCTCGTCGGATCCTTGACTTGTACATTTTGCATTTACGAAGTGTGCAATCGTTGAGATGAATTTGCTCAAATTTTCCTTTTCTTTAAATAATGTTACGAACTGAAATCAATACAGCATTAATTTTTTCGTTCAGCAGTGAAATGCCGTAGTAATAGCAGTACTGTTTTACTGTTGTTTGTTTAGTTTATTCATGAATAACTTTGTCTAGCGATGTACCTTTATTGATGTATGTTGACGATTTCGACAATTATACCGTAATCATATACAGCTAATGTATTGCTCAAACATAGCCTCACTTAAGAACCAAGTACTTTTACGCTATCAGTCTCTATTTTCATTTCGTTTCCTTTCTAAACTTTGCATCGCTCTTCTTTGGGTCGGATCTAATGCTTCACTTCCTTAAAAGGGATCGTGGTAAAACTGCAGATGGAACCTCGTACGAGTAGTCAGTTAGAATTCCTATTAATACGTCGACTGCCACTCACGGTAACTGGGTTTTTTCGATCGGGCCACATCAGTCATATAGAGGCTGACGTATTTCAAATTGAAACAGACAAGTTACACGAGATAAATTTGCACATTCGTTTCATGCGTTTTCTTTTACAGTGCATTTCTTTCGTAATTATTATTACCAAGAAAGAAAAAAAAGGTTCTATTATATTTCTAGCCTCATGTATTGAGGTATCCATGATTATATGAACAGCTTGTATATCCATGATTATAGGTATCCATGATTATGCTCGGAACAGCTTGAACAATATGTAAATGATCTTTTAACAGTTTCATGTGTTTTTGATAAAATTTGCCGATTATCTTATCTTGAAGTAGTAGTTGGAGTCAAAATGTCATCGACTTTTGCACGAAGGGAAGGAGGAGGGGTTTTAATTCGGAGACCTGACGGGCAGTTCAGTGACTACATTATGGTGGCAGTCAACGTGTTAATACATCTCATATAATGCAAACATCTCACACAATAGACAAGGTGCTCTAGAAAGCGTTTGAAACGAACATTATATGGCAGAGCTTACTAGTGTTTACATATGAACAGACAGATAGAAACAACAAAATTTGCTTTTAAATTATTTAAATATTTTCAATCAATATTTTTGAATATTTATCTTGTTCTAATAAATACAATTATGCGTTTGTATTATATGATTGTATGCAAATTCGTCTGATGTTTTAATGCAATCAGACATGGCACGTCCATTCGATTCCATGTGTCCCCGTCTGGCTTCAATATTCGGTAAAACTCTTAATATTAAGAAATAGCTTTGAAATGTAAAAGGAGACGATATGTGTAGACAAACTGCATCAGATTAGTTCTGATTATCAGTGATGGTATTTTCTAATGATGAACTTCGGTTGTATTATGTTCATATTGTATTGTATAAGTATTGGTTGTATTATGTTCATTGAAGTGATATTTCAAATAATTGTACAAATGTATAAATGCATTAAATTTCAACCACCGTTTTGTTTCTCTTTTTTCGGAATATTGAACGTTTGTCCGAAACTATGGTTTGTTATTACTCTCAGTAGACAATATGTAATCACGTTCTCATTGATACTTACGTAATCGTCGCATTCATACGGGAAGAAGCTGTACAATTCAACCTTCTGATTATAATTATTTCATAATAGAGTACTTACTACAAGGTCAATAAATACACACCATTGGTCGTTTTAATAAAGGTAAATAAAAACGAGCATATATTTAAAAACAATATTAAACGCTTAGTTTGTACCCCATTCACACATCTTCCCCATCCCCATTTCTGCCGAAACTATTTTCGGAAATGGACGAAGTTGGGCTTCATCCAACCATTCCTACTACTCCACCAACCATCCCCCTTAACATCGGTATCCTACCTGCCCCCATCGGTGCAATCGTTGCAACAACAACAAAACTGAAACACCAACTAGCCAACCATCCTTCACTTCCCCGCGACACTCCGTTCCATCAAGCACACTACACAGTACCATGGGACGATCCTCATCCAACAACTGTTCCTACAGCATCAACGATAGGGTCCTTTCCGGCCTACGCATCAGTCACACGCGCCCACTTCCTTCTCTGTGGTAGTATAGGGATATGCATCTGTGGAAACATACAAATAAGTTGTGCAAGGTTTATTTTAGTAAGTATCTATGCATGTTAAAATAGTTTCTGTTGTAGCTTACCATTGGATTGAACTGTAGAACGAAGGAGCTGCGCGTTCGACCTGCCAGTTATGCTGTGTTGAAGTGAAGAAAGTGCTGTGTTTCTGAAAATACATAGAAGAAAAAAAATCCCCCGTCTCTTTCTGTATATGAACGTTGCATAAAAAGTATAACGTTCACATTCCAGCTGACACCACGAGGAGGTAAGAGATCGGAGTTCTGAAGACGTGCGCAGCATCGATTGCTAAATTTGTGACGGAGTGTCTTTTAGCAATTTAATGCCGCACCCCTTCAGCGTTTGTCAGCCACCTAAATGGAAAAAATGTTACAACCGTATTTGGCATTTGAAAAACAAACAAAAATGTGAATAATAGTTGTAACTACTTACTGTTTCCCGTTGAATTGATGTTTCTGAAAATATCACTTAAAAACCACTTGACAGCCTGTTCTAGCTAACAGTCCCTACTAGCCCTGCCTATCTAGCTTTCGATACTAACAGTGGGGCCTACAACCTGTTCAAGCTAGCTAACCCACGATACCTAACAACTAGCTGTGCTCCTAACATGTCCCTTTCTGCCCTAGCTGTCAACCACTCCCTATGCTATGCTCATCTGTCCTGGTCCTAACTAAGCTGGGCCTACTCAGCTTTTAAAGCAAGTATCGTAGCTGCGAAAATTTTCAGCTTAGGATACTGCCGTCTGAATTGGTGTTCACGAATGTACCCAATCAGATCTATCTTATTTGTTCCCTTACTTGCCAAAAACTTTTTTAACCACTTCCACGCTCCCTCTATTTTTTGTGTCCTAGCTTCCTCATCTAACGGATCTACAAAATTTTGCGAGTGGTTGACTGTTTTGTGTATGTAGCCGTAATCCTGGATACCGTTATAAGCTTTCCAACAATCGGTCACGATGATGGATCCTTGCTTAACGTTCTCCTGGATTACGGCGTGTAGTGTATCCCTATCTCGCTTTTTCACTACCTGTATAAACATATCACGCGTTTCCCTACATACTCCTCCTACTACCCAAACCTGATTATTCACTGATGTCCTACCCCTGTTGTACTTGCGTTTGGTGACGACGGACTCATCTATTTCGACGGTGAATCCGTCGCCACCAATTGGCTTACTATTTGCCTCAACAAAAGCCCTACACCTATCCTGAATCACCTTGTTCCACTTGTAAGCTGTTACTTCTGACACTTTTGCGTTGGTGCATTTAAATTCTGTCGATGTCTCGCAGGCCCATTCATAAATATAGCGTATGATTTGCATCAGTGTCAAATTCGAGTTCGCAAACACACTACCCTTGCGGATAGTGCACTCGGAACCCAAACAAGAAGCACTAACACAAACCCACTTAAGCGGATCACGTCTCGACGCAACCCGCTTTTCCATGCATAGGCCGCAAGACACGCAGAATTGCTCCGAACGCAAAAGCCCTACCTCCATCATCAACCTAGCTAGCTTTTCCCTGTCCTGCCCTAATTTAATTATATCGTCCACACACTTAACGTTCAACAGTTCACTCATTATATGTATATTATAGCCGCAACCACTGCACAAAAATAATCACACTTGGATGTTCGATGTATTAATCACAGCCTGCGTTGAAGAATAGAATCTCTAAGCCGCACTTCCGTACACGCCAATCGACCAAGTGAGATTAACACTTCAACTTTTTTGTAAAAGATATTCCGGTCCCTCGTGGTATTTGGTTTGCCCATCACTAAATGCTCAGCGAGTTTCGTGGAAAAAAAGACGGTGGAAAGAAAGAAAAAGAGGGTGGGTGAGAAAGTGGGAAATATTGCAAACATACAGTGTTTTGGCACTCACACCATTTTTTACTATTGCATGTGTTGGTTAACGCACGAAGCCAATATTGGCGAAACAGCAGCACGTTCTCAGTACTTTTCCGATAGCGAGAATTGTTTAACGTTGCACAACGCTCCCCCCGCATTAGCCGCGGCAGGATTCTTGCGAAGGCCTCGAGCGAAATGCAAGTGGAGGCCGTAACTAGAATTACGTATTTTGAAAAAAAAAATTGTCTGGTTGGTTTATACCTTTTTTCGATTTAGAGGTGCGTTGATTTTATTGAAATAGAAATTTTATCTCTGGTAGTGCGAAGTACGCAACACAAAATCATGACGACACACACTATCTCTCGTTATTTGCATAGAGACGAATGTTAGCCTGATGGCCCAATGTCTCTGTAAAGAAATGAAAAAAAAGTTAATTTTCTTATAAATTACGGTTTTTCATGTCTAGGGGTGGCGGGAGGGGAGAAGGAGGGTGTTGGTGCTGGGAGACAATCGCAAATAAGATTAATCATTTCACGGGGTTCGAATGCAGTTTTTCTCTAAATAATGTTCGCTTCGTTCTGATGAACACCAGGGTACACTAGTATAACCAAAACGCAAAATTAAAATTCATTATTTCCCTCAATCATCTATTGTTAATGTAGCTCATATAAACTTTATTTCACGCTCGCATTAGCATGCTTATTTTTTATACCCAGAAGAGAGTGCAATTACTTCAAGCATGATGAAAAAAAATACTAAAGTTCATTTACTGTTCGATGACCTGTAAAGGTAAATGAGAACCACCAGTAAGGTGCATAAGGTTTATACGAAATTCGATTTTACTTATTATACTTTTTATTGTCAGCGTATTTTTTCCCTCTTGGTGTGGGTTTAAGTTTGACACTAATTGTTGTATTTATGTACAATGCGCAATACTTGTCATGAGTGATAAACTTGTCATTCATGCATGCTCTAAATAGTAGCTTTATATGACCGCTAGTAATATATACACCATATTACACTAATAATTGCTTTTTAACTTTTCACACATATTTCATCAATTTGTGGCTATCAGATCTCTAAGGAGTTTGCTGCAAAATCGACACTTGGCACAAAAACATATTTTAAAATTAAATGTCACTACAAAACCAAAGCAAAAAAGTTTTGGTCAGTTCGGGATTCGATCCTTGGTCGATAGGGGAACACGAGACAGTAAAGTGGTTTCGAACATTTTACAGGGTTTTCGAGCATTTTATCGACAAGTCTAGCGAGATATTGTTAAGTTTAGACAATTTTACCATAGGAACCGAACGGTTCGATATAGCTTTAAAACAAATCAATGCCTATATGTGAACAATTCAACAACTCGCTGAAAGAATCAATATCTTGCCTAAACTTAACAATATCTCGCTAGACTTGTCGATAAAATGCTCGAAAACCCTGTAAAATGTTCGAAACCACTTTACTGTCTCGTGTTCCCCTATCGACCAAGGATCGAATCCCGAACTGACCAAAACTTTTTTGCTTTGGTTTTGTAGTGACATTTAATTTTAAAATATGTTTTTGTGCCAAGTGTCGATTTTGCAGCAAACTCCTTAGAGATCTGATAGCCACAAATTGATGAAATATGTGTGAAAAGTTAAAAAGCAATTATTAGTGTAATATGGTGTATATATTACTAGCGGTCATATAAAGCTACTATTTAGAGCATGCATGAATGACAAACTTGTCATTCATGACAAGTATTGCGCATTGTACATAAATACAACAATTAGTGTCAAACTTAAACCCACACCAAGAGGGAAAAAATACGCTGACAATAAAAAGTATAATAAGTAAAATCGAATTTCGTATAAACCTTATGCACCTTACTGGTGGTTCTCATTTACCTTTACAGGTCATCGAACAGTAAATGAACTTTAGTATTTTTTTTCATCATGCTTGAAGTAATTGCACTCTCTTCTGGGTATAAAAAATAAGCATGCTAATGCGAGCGTGAAATAAAGTTTATATGAGCTACATTAACAATAGATGATTGAGGGAAATAATGAATTTTAATTTTGCGTTTTGGTTATACTAGTGTACCCTGGTGTTCATCAGAACGAAGCGAACATTATTTAGAGAAAAACTGCATTCGAACCCCGTGAAATGATTAATCTTATTTGCGATTGTCTCCCAGCACCAACACCCTCCTTCTCCCCTCCCGCCACCCCTAGACATGAAAAACCGTAATTTATAAGAAAATTAACTTTTTTTTCATTTCTTTACAGAGACATTGGGCCATCAGGCTAACATTCGTCTCTATGCAAATAACGAGAGATAGTGTGTGTCGTCATGATTTTGTGTTGCGTACTTCGCACTACCAGAGATAAAATTTCTATTTCAATAAAATCAACGCACCTCTAAATCGAAAAAAGGTATAAACCAACCAGACAATTTTTTTTTTCAAAATACGTAATTCTAGTTACGGCCTCCACTTGCATTTCGCTCGAGGCCTTCGCAAGAATCCTGCCGCGGCTAATGCGGGGGGAGCGTTGTGCAACGTTAAACAATTCTCGCTATCGGAAAAGTACTGAGAACGTGCTGCTGTTTCGCCAATATTGGCTTCGTGCGTTAACCAACACATGCAATAGTAAAAAATGGTGTGAGTGCCAAAACACTGTATGTTTGCAATATTTCCCACTTTCTCACCCACCCTCTTTTTCTTTCTTTCCACCGTCTTTTTTTCCACGAAACTCGCTGAGCATTTAGTGATGGGCAAACCAAATACCACGAGGGACCGGAATATCTTTTACAAAAAAGTTGAAGTGTTAATCTCACTTGGTCGATTGGCGTGTACGGAAGTGCGGCTTAGAGATTCTATTCTTCAACGCAGGCTGTGATTAATACATCGAACATCCAAGTGTGATTATTTTTGTGCAGTGGTTGCGGCTATAATATACATATAATGAGTGAACTGTTGAACGTTAAGTGTGTGGACGATATAATTAAATTAGGGCAGGACAGGGAAAAGCTAGCTAGGTTGATGATGGAGGTAGGGCTTTTGCGTTCGGAGCAATTCTGCGTGTCTTGCGGCCTATGCATGGAAAAGCGGGTTGCGTCGAGACGTGATCCGCTTAAGTGGGTTTGTGTTAGTGCTTCTTGTTTGGGTTCCGAGTGCACTATCCGCAAGGGTAGTGTGTTTGCGAACTCGAATTTGACACTGATGCAAATCATACGCTATATTTATGAATGGGCCTGCGAGACATCGACAGAATTTAAATGCACCAACGCAAAAGTGTCAGAAGTAACAGCTTACAAGTGGAACAAGGTGATTCAGGATAGGTGTAGGGCTTTTGTTGAGGCAAATAGTAAGCCAATT
>KB672076.1:559024-584048 GCA_000349105.1 Anopheles epiroticus | reverse complement strand
GTATTTGCCTTCTGTGGTTGGTCTCGTCGTGTGTATAGAAAGAGAGAGAGAGAGAGAGAGAGAGAGAGAGAGAGAGGATGAAGAAATGCGGAACAAACATGAGCAGCATCTTAACCCATCATTGTGACCGGTCGATCAGTTGGGTGTGGGTGGTTGGGTTGAACCGGGTTGGGTTGAGTTAAGATGCTCTCACATTGCGCCCGTTGACATTTCCGATGATGGACACGGTCATCTTTTACTTACCTTTGGTGAAATGTAGGTAAAAGAATTTGTGTTAAAAATTTAGATGTAGAAGCTATGTTATCGGTAGAGAGATTCTCCACCTTCAACCTAATAAAAGGGCTCGTAAAAAGACTCTCTTCTTCGTACGGTATCCGCGAATTGAGATCATCGCAGCGTCTTAACTGGCGCGTGGTTACACAGCGAGCTTGCACTTGGGATTAATTTGTGCATATCTCATCGCGGCTCTTAAAGTGTACATTAAGCTGGATGATAAGAAACGTCCCTGAGCGCTAGCTGCAACCGGTACACGGTGAGCACATTTTCCAGCGGCACGAAACGGAAGCAGAATACGATACGAACAAGGAGGAAACTGTGTCAGGAGAAATGTTTGACTGTGTGGGCAGTTGGAACTGGCACGCGTCACGGTTGGGTCTCGCTTCGAAAAGGGGAAGCCGACGACAAGCAGTAGCGATGCGGTGGATTATTATTAAGTGCTTCTTAAACGAGTTTTAAACGTTGGTTTCGTTCGCTTCCGAGAGTAATCATCGGAATCGTATAATTTTCCTGAAGAAGAGAGATTTTTTGGTGACTAGCAGAGAGCTAGCAAAAGTACAAGGCTGTCAAGACTCATCTACACTTTGCGCTGCAATGAGAGCAAACCGTGCATTTCCGTCGAGGAATTTATGGTTATTGGCCGTAGCAAAGGGCATCAGAGTAACTAACAAGCTCATACACACTGAACTGAGACCGAACCGAGACAACTCGGACCGATGTGTAGAGTAGAGATGACCTATTCCGGCCTGAACGTTGAACGTGATGACATAATGCAGATTCTGTGAGCTACGTGCGCCACAATTAGAACAGTGATACATAGTATGAATCTGCGTAATGTACCAGACAACGACGATTGATCGTCAAGGTAAAATGAATCGCTAGAGTTGTGTCTGTGAAATTGATTTACTATGTGCTACATCACTGCATAATTAATCAAAAATACTCCAGCTCGAAAATTAATTGTCTACCTGCCGTTAGAAGCAACGGTCTGTCTAGGCAAGAAGTCATCAAACTACTCCGGTGGACCCGGTTTTGTTGAACAAGCCAAAAGTTTCACTCCCGCCTACCGGCCTTCGCCGATCAATCAATCTTTCATTTTTCGCTCCTTCCGCAAGATCATTCTCGTGTTCGTGAATGTGTCCCAGAATTGGTGGCACTCACCATCACCCACCCACCCACCCACCAAATGTCACGCAATTGCGCGCGCGTGATAAAGTAGATTGGCTACACTCGGTGGGCCTCTTTTTTGTTGTTGTTGGTTGCTTCCTTCCTAGATGCTTTTCCCAAACTCCATCCGGCCCGAACAGTCAACTTCACGTTCCGTTCCGGCATTTCTGGACGATGATCATTCGCTACGGATGGTGAAGTTTTCCAACGGTTCGCCGTTGCCACCAGTGTCCAGGCCTTTGACCGATGTAACTGCCCCGCGGTAACTGTACCCTTTTTTTGCAGCGAGGGAAGCACAAAAGGGGAGTTTAATTGTGTGAACCACACACCGACACTCGGGGTTGAAATGAAATGGCTTCTTTTAGGCGGTACAAGCTGTACAGTTGAAGACATTTGCTGGTTTTTTTTTAAAGAGGAAATGTCTGTTTGCTGAACGAATGGATACGATGGATCTGTACCGTTTTGAGGCAAAATTGTGCTTGCTAAAAATGTAAATGTTTTTACGCAAACAAACCCATTTAGAAGAAAAGGAAAAAGAAAATGAAATAATTAAAATTCCTTCAACGTTATCTGTTACGCGCAGTAAGGTAAGCAAGTTCTATATGTCCAGCCTGTTTGGTTGAGATCTGTTCACGCACGATCAACGTTTTATGTAAAATATGTTGATCTAAGACGATCGTTTTCTTCGCCCAAGTGTGCCCGATTGCGTGGCGTAGAAACGGTGGGAAATGTTTTATTCATATGCTCTAAAAGGTTTCCAGAGAATGCTACATTGAGCCTTCTTTTCAGCATTCAAACAAACCCGTGAGAAACTTCCACAAAAGAAGCGAAGTCTTAGGTGTCAATTGTACTGCTTAAAGTTCAAATTCCAATCTATATGAAAAATATAAAATTGAAGGGTTATTCACATCCATACAGTACGTATTTTTGTACATTATCATTTTGATTCTTAATTGCAGTGAAATTCGATTGATTTACCGAATGGGGTTAATGTTAATAAACGTTCACGAAAGGGCTCGCGGTATTTTTGCGCCTGAAATTATGCTAATTGAAAACATCACTACAAATTGCATATCATCTAACGAAACGGGCGCATACAATTTTACTCCGTTTTTCGCGATCAAGATGTGTGTTCTGTGGCTGTGTAATTATTACGCTCTTTCTTTTCACTTCCACAATACGCTATAATTTACTGTAGCATTTTTTTCCCGATTGAACCTTCCCAAACCCTTGGTGGTGGAGCCTCAATAATTGGTGGAAAAGTTAAGCTTTTAATTTAGAAAACAAAATCACCAATAGCCTACCCACCCGAAGCGAAAAAAAGCGATGGAATTGGGGTGATGAGTGGACTGGACCTTTACTGTTCCTCCAACCCAACCACCCAACTCCCAGCGGATGGACGACAGTGTGTGAAGCTCGTTTCACTTTCATCCAAAATCCCGCATCCGAAACCGCGCCGTGTGTTCGCGGTCAATTAGAAGTGAGGCTCCAAACCGTGCTGCTGTTTGTTCGCCGTGGATCACTTATTGGTCCAGCTAATTACTAATTACAAACGAGTGCTAATACGCGGCACGCATCGTGGTTGCCGATGGTGGTGGCCATCCCACCGAACGCACGCTTTGTATGCCGTGTGTTTGAAAGATGAGTGAAGAAATGTTAGCGATTTGTAGAAGGCCGTGTTGTGAAACGGTGGGCCCGTGGACGAAGAGTAGGAGTTGCATTTGGACGTAGTGAAGTAATTAGTGGTGAAGGGTTCGGATTTAGACGGTGGTTAGTCGAGGGGTACAACAAATGGGAAAGGTATTTAATCGAAGATCGGTTTCGATTGTATGGACAGAAGATTAAAATGAATGAAATAATTATATGGGAGTAGACGATGGAGGGATATGTTCATTTAAATTTGTATTCAAGCTATGCTAAAATAGAGGCGTAAACATCTTATTAACGTTCCATCCCATAGTGCGATACACTATGGGTTTTAGAAGAAGAGCAATGCGGTTTGCACCTTAGTAGCCTTTGGAGAGTGAATGCCCCGTGCAATAGACGTTATACGTTCGAATCTCTGATCAGAAGGAACGAAATAACTCATAACTCACCACCAAAGCGCTCTGTGATTTTATCCGACACCGGAAATGATTATTATTTAACAATTAATTAATCTAATGTATCCTGCTAATCAGCTTTCCAGGGTCACACTGGGACCAAACCGTTAAACCTTTAAACGGGGAGAGAGAGAGCATCAATAACAATTATAATAAAAAGAATAGTGCCGAGAGAGAGTTCAGTTAATAAAGCCCAACGCCGAAAACCAATATTCAAAACGGAAGCTCAACAAAAGTCCAAATGTTAAGCTGCTCGTCGAAGATTATACACACACATACACACACACACACACCGACAATGATGGTTGGCCCTTTTATTTAAGCCTACAGCTCTGCCTACTACGACCCAACAACAGGGTGGTGCATAATTGGGCGCTAATGTTGAGCCTTCCTATTGTTGTAGAGCGAAAGCATCATAATTCATAACTCCGTTGAGCGCTGTTGCTACCTTGCTGTAAACGTCGAGCTTGTCATTCTCTGCCTGTTCGATGTACCGTCGTCTTTGTTCGTTTGTTTTGTAAAAGAAAAAAGCTTTCAAAAGGGTCTTCCTCCAAACCCCCCGAGGACTGCAGTTAGTGGAGCGGAAGGGAACGGGGAGCATGGGGCAAAAGCGTTAAAAACCTTTTTGTATCCGTTTGTGTGACTTCCCATGGGGAGGTTGCTTTCTTCTGCCTGCTGTACTCCTCCCTCCCCTTGGGTGTCTGCTCACCCACCGGTATCAGTATGCAAATGACGGAACATAATGAACACATCCGCCGTCATTGGGGAAGCACTTCAGTTGACATTGCAATGGAGGTTTTGGGGGGATGTCCTCACGGTGCACCCAACGAGTTGGAATAGTTTTGGGGAATCAAATGTGCACCACACCACCGTCAGCAAGGGGAATTGCGCGGCTTTCGGGATACGGCTGATCAAAGTTAATAATTTTTGCTGCCACTCCTGGTGCAGCGGTTTGTGCGCGTTTGAATTGTGATTTATTGGACATCCTATTGAAGCTGCGCTGAGTAGCTTTGTTGATGGAATTTACGTGCAAGTAAATAAATGAAGAGTGAGCGTGCTTTTAACATTTACATTATTATTTTGTCATTTGCAGAGCGCGATGGGCAGTACGGGGTACACGTGCATACGGCGGACATTTTGTTCCTTCAACATTCTAATATGGGTATGAGCGATCGTGAATGTATTTTCTGGCACTCATTTTGAAGTGATTTAATCGATTCTTTTTCATCAGCTCTGTGGCAGTGGATTCCTAGCGATAGGTGTGTGGCTTCACTTTGCCTACCCCGGGTACGCTACCCTGCTGCCGGACCATGCCGTACTGAGCGCTGACTGCATGTTCATTACGGTCGGTGTGATCAGCTTTGTGATTGCATTCTTCGGTTGCTGCGGATCTTGGTTCCAGTCACGGTGCTTCCTAGTGATTGTAAGTATAATAAACCACCGAAAGTAATGTATAGAAAGATCGCTCTAACACCCTCGGTCTCACAATTACAGTACTTTACGCTGGTAGTGCTACTGTTCCTCAGTGAGTTCCTGTTGGGTTCGCTGGCGTTCGTGTTCCGTGGAGGCATGGGCCGCATGCTAACCCAGGAGCTGAAGTACGGTATCGAGAAGCACTACAATGTGTCGGATCGTGGCGGTTTCCTGACACCGTCGGTGGCATCGATTTGGGACAATCTTCAGGTGGATGTAAGTTTCCGTAAGATGCACCAATTGTAGGATTTTTCGAATAATAATTCCGTTACCTATTCGTTTTTGTAGCTCCAATGCTGCGGTGTTTCGTCGTACGAAGATTGGTACGATATCAGTGCCTGGCCGGGCGAGCGATGGGTACCACAGTCCTGCTGCCGTCTGCAGTACAATTCCATGTTTTCGGAAGGATCGGGCGATGAGCTAGCGAACGTTGACTGTCGGAAGTAAGTGTTTTTTTTTCTGAAGACCCTAGTCGACACGGATGAGTTCTACACGTATTTCTTCTTTTGCAGAGCTGGCAATCCGGCCCTCCTCTGGGATAAGAGCTGCGGACAGATTCTGCAGATGTGGTTCGTACAGCGACTTCACATAGTGGGAACGGTCATACTAGTGATAGGTTTTCTTCAGGTAAGGATGCATGCATTCCGTTTGAAATACCTTTTCTGACACATGGATCGGGGTTTTCGCTTCCAGCTATTCGGACTGATATCCTCCATGCTGCTGTTCTGCACCGTCAAACATAAACGTTCCTCCAAAACCTACAAATCCTACTCACCCACCGTTGATACGACGCTCACCCGCAATGGAGTAAGCGGTACCTACATGGACGACTGACTGTATGCCTGAGGTTGAGGTGCGGATCTCGGGAACGGGTTCCCGTTCCTCACTCCTTTTTAATATCGCATCACACCCGATAAAACAACAATACTCACCCAATGTCCGTAAAGAAGGGCAGTGAAAAAGGTTGTGTATACTCGTGCACTGGTGAAGCGCGGGGAGGTGAGGGAAGTGCACGTGTAATCCCTGATACTCACACAATAGCTCCAGTAGGGTGAGTGTACGTGTGCGTGTATGAAATGATTGTGCCAAAAAAAGAAAATTCACTAAACAAATGCTCGAAACAACGCACGAAAACGCTGGAACCAGACGAGACGTAAGGCGACCAAAACTGGAAACCAATTATAGTTAGTACGATTTGCAGAAAAAAACAACACGTAGACGTGGACCGTAGAACGAAGGACGTGGTTAGGGATGCGCTGTAGTTTGTAGGACGTAGAATACTGCACAGTTTTATTTATACACCGAGAATCTAGAATTAAGCGGCTCTAGCCTGGCCACATTCATCATTCCGCGCTACTGCCGAACCAGATCTACCAAAACTACGCCGCAGAAGGGGGAAAAAGGAAACTACAGGTGAGGAGACGAGCTAGGGGCACATCTCGTATAACGACAACCCGAAACAGGGCATTGAATTGATAGAAAGAGGAAACATTCCAAAACCGATTACTCCAGCATCCAGCATGGTAGATGTTTAAGTATTTACAGAAACGAATAAATTAATTAAAAACTCGCAACCGACGGTCAGTTAAGACTACTTTTTCGCATCCTCGAGACCGACCAGCACTGCGCCGATTTGATTGAGACGATCGAGGACACTTTTGTTCAGGGTTTTGACTGCTCCTTTTGGTACTTTCTGTAAAAATAATGATTAGAAATGTTGTGTTGAGAATGTTTCTTTTGAAATTTGAATTATCTTCTTACCTCAATGATTGCATTGAACACGTTAGACAACTGTTCCACTATTCCGACAAAACCGCGACGAATAGCTTCATCTTTGACATCATTTCCATAATAATCCTTCGGATGTGTTTCATCCACCAACGCTGGAACCTGAAAACGGTAAGTAAAGCAACTCAATTACTGTGCTACGCACAACGCATCAGCTCTAGCAGTGGACCTACATTGCCCTTGTCGACGAACTTCTTCTGCACATTGTCCAATTTTGTCAGAATGGTAGAATCAAAGTCTTCCTTTTCCAGCTTTGCCTCACGCATCGGTGGTTGTTCGTTCGATAACAGTCCATACACCTGAAAGTGATGGAAACGTGTTTAAGCACTATTCGTAGCTCTGAGTATCTAGACGCTTACCTTGTTGTTTCCAACGTAGGTCACTGTATTCAGCAGCTCACGGTCAGCTCGGATTTTGGCCTCCGCATCGTCTCTATGATGATTTGGCAAGGGCAGACAATACAGATGATTAGCGAGCGACAAGAGGAGGATCACTGCCAACACACGTTTGGAGGGTTGAATTGCCATGATGAAAAAGTGTTTAGTACACAAAACTTTAATATCCGATATAATATCCACAAACTTTTCACTATTCTTTTTTCACAACTCACACGAAACAGCTCACTCAGCGTTCAGGCTCTTGTCTGGTCAATCGAAGTGCGACAACTAACCTCATATATCAACATCTCGCATCGGTCCTTCGTTATGGCTGATCCCCAAAAGTTCCACCTCTTCGAACGGTTCGGATCGGCTCGTTCGCCTCCGAAAATCTTCACACAACAACACCCAAAAAAAACCAGAGGCCCACAAATATTAGCTAACGAAAAGTGGATTGAGAGAAGGAGAGCAGCATGCGTTCCACCAAGATGCCCAAGGCACTGGCCGGCGACAGTGCCGGATTATCTAACGCCGAAACGCAACAACCAACAACGCGGAGCGTATTTGTATGCGCATCGACAATATAGCATACGGCGTGTAGCGAATGTTTGGGTTTTCCATCATCGCGTTGCGATGATGATGACGTTTCGCAGACCGACCGAGTGCCGGCTTGGAAGGGGCGGCGTAGTGCATCTTTTCGTGGCCTCGATTTGTGCAGCAAGCAACAAGGTGAGTCAGATGTTAGCAGATGGGCAAGATGCAGTTTTCGATGCGTTTTGGTTGGGTATTCGGGTCATCTGGTGTTTGCAGAGCTTTACATGTTGAAGAATCCTAAGTGAGTAAGCTTTTACGTATAATTTATTGGACAGTTTCAAAAGTATATTTTGGAAGTTTCAAATCTAACTGATAAGTGTGGCTTTAACTCGTCTCAAAAGATGGCATTGTGCATATCACGATAATAGAAGGACGCAAAAAGGATCTTAAACTACTAAATAACCTTAAGCACCTTAAGACTACACTATATACAACCTTATTCTGCCTATTCTGCACATAAAACCCCTCTCCAACCAGAAAACACTTTTGCAGCCCGTTTTTATCACTACAATCCAACCAACTTCCCACCAACATCGTTCAGCTTATCACTCGCTTGTTTCTGGAAACCCTTGAACAGCTTCTTTGGCGCCTGCAAGACGTACAATGTGAATGTGTTGCAAAAAGGAGTTGCAAAAAAAAGCTCCCTCTCAACGTGCACTTACCGCTATCACTGAGTTGATGAACATGTTCACCTTGGCGGTCGTTTCTACCAGCGGTTTCGTGATGAAGTAGAAATGATCACCCGTGTTGCCGTACTTGTCCGATTCTCTTATGTTATCAATAATTGGTTCAGCCTGCAAATGGACACCACCCACATTACGGTCTGGAAGAACTCCGTAGATTCTTACTAACTAAAACTTACATCGAAAAAGCTCTTCACTTTGTGCTGTAGATTGTCGTACTTGCTGTAGATGTTGGATGGGAAGTTGTCCACCTCCTTTCGGGCATTGTCCTGATCGGGTGGGTTGTCGTATATTTCCAATGCGGCTACCTATGGGAACGAATTGCATGCTCATTAGCTTATGTAATACCACCAAAAAACTAAAAGCCGCACTGCACTTACATAGGTATTGCCCACTTTGGAGACTTGCTTCAACTCTTCGTCGTATTTTTTGTCACGAAATTCACCTTCGTCGTGTGAACCGTGTGGTGCACCACTGACCACCAAGAACACTCCAAACAGCGACACAACAGCACTTGATCGGACAATCATCTTGTTCTGATTTTTCTCTGTACAAAAATGTAGAATTCACACCAAAGAACTCTTCACTGACCACACCTTCTCGGACTGCACGTATAAACAACAAACCTTTTCTCCAAGGGTTACTGCGAACGAACGTTTCGAACTGACTGCGCGGTTGAAACTGAAAGTGAACAGAACGCACCAACCCCTAAGCCAGTCCGCCACGGATCTGAGTAGCCATCGCTTGGGATCGATCTTTCTATCTCTCCCACTCCCCCACTGTGTCCATCTCCCTTCCGCCTTCACAACTTCTAGAAACAGCAGGCCAACCGGCTTGGTACAACAGTAAATAAATAAAATTAATCCCTTCCCCTTTCGCTGTAGAAGTCGCGCGTAGCCGGCGATCGCGCATACTTAGCACCCGTTTTAAGGGGCGCACGAATCGTTTCACGACACACTTAGGTCTTGCTTGCGCTTGTTCTCTCTCTCTCTCTCTCTCTCTCTCTTCCAATGGGCTCGATTTTCGAAACTCCTGACCACGAACTGCATGGTGCCGGCATTTGCGCGTTTTGTTTTCTCAATAGCCAACAACAACAGGTGAACGAGATGCTTCTTAGGAGGGGAGGAGGAGGGTGGGCGCCTTGCTCGTTCGCGTCGTCGATTACTTAACGCGTTATGCAGTCAGTGCACGGGTGGGTAGGCCTGGCCTGACTTACTGACTGACTGACTGACCGTTTTCGAAGTAGGTCTACCCTCTCTCGATGGTGAGGTTCGTTGCCTGCTTTGATGTGGAGTCACATGTGCGTTTGCAGATATTCCCCCGTTAAACCTTTCAAGGGGCATGTTCTACTAAAACTATTTTCGGTGAAGGAAGTTTCTCTTGAGTTGTGTGTGGCTAAGAAGCTTTGATCCTTTAAGGGTTATTTACTTCGTTGGACAAACCAGCCTTTCTACACAACAGTTAAGGTTGGGGATGCCTCTATATACTATTTACTTCAAACACATGAAGCTTTTAGAGCGTGAACGTAAAAGCTCGTTCGAAAACTGACTTGGCACATCAATTCTTTATTTTATACCCCTTTTTTAAAAAAAAAAACATCCTTTTTCGGGGCTTGTCTATTTCGCCCGAATTCATGTGAATATGAAATGCACCATAGCCGAGATTTGCCTTTTACCCCCAATAATTGAGTTCCCATTTTTGACTGTCTATTTTTTTCGATTGACAGTGACAATCAAAATGTTCCGCTTCGTGGCTAAACGGTTAAGGATGACGAACTGAGGGTCACTCAGTGGTGCCAGTTTCCGGTATCAGCTTCACAACCAGCTTCTCGCGCCGATACCGACCTTGAAACCAATTCCAATCCGTCACGAAATGGGCGTGCATGCGTGTAGTGCGAGCGAGCCTCACCTTGAGTGAAAGTGGCTCAAGGCTGAGGGCGGAAGCTATGCGAATGGGAAGCGAAAGCAAGATAGCGAGAAAAGAGGAGGGGAAATTGTGGGGGGTTTCTGTGATTCGTATTATGTAAAGTTGGTGGTCAATTTATTGTATGAATCAAGGTGTTGGATGAATTTATTTAGCTTTGTCTTACTTATAAGACTCCTTAAGGGATTAAGGGTTAAGCTTTTTTTGAAGTAAATTATATGTTTTAAGTAAAACAACAAATCCAAATTTAACAAAGTTCCCTACCATTTTCCAACCTATGCTACCATCCATAACAATACGGTCTCTCCCAAAAAAAGAATGTTTATTTTGATATATGAATGAACGCATAAATCGGATCTCGAAAACCAATATCCGGTCCCGACTGTGCCGTGCCGTCGGGACAGACTTCCTATTACGCTGTGTCCGCATCAACAGGTGATTCAATGAACGGGTGCCCCGGAGCCAAGGCAAACATTTACCGGGGCACAGTGGTGAATCCGGCGGACTTCCGGCGTTGCCGTGGCGCAAAAGCCACACGGTGGGTGGGGACTATTTTGGACGCATGCTGTAAATATTTCGGACAAGGAGCAAAAGCCAAGGCAACATTTTATTGATTGTCATTGGGAGGACAGCATCTGTTTTCGCCCCCGTTCCCTTCCGGTTCGCTCGTTACGTGTTTCTTTAAATACATTTTTAAAATGTATTGTAAGGACGGGAGATGTAATCAAAGCGTCACATCTGCTACACATCATCTTCCTCGGCCGAGTGAGTGGCCAAACGTTGGGCGGATTCGCATCACGATTCCGGTCACGGGCCAAGCACTGTAAAGTCTTTTGCTCACGTTGCGATGCCTTAAGTACACCGGCGGGACCTATCAATTGCAAGTATCCTGAAGAGTTCGGACAAAAAGAGAGATGGAACAAACGACAATGGGAAAGAAAAGAAATATTAATCGAAATGTGAAAGGATTCAACATTTTTAATGCGCTGTCGCTGTTGAGAGAAAAACGCGATTGAAAACCACGGCCAGAGGAAGCAGACGGCTGTGTCGCGTGCCCCCAACCTGTGTCAGAAACGTGTACATAAACGCGATTCAGCTTCAGCCAGTAGATTTACCAGCAGTTTGTAGCACTAGCAAGTGGAAGGGAAATTTATTCCAAATTTTCTTCCCATTTTGTATGGAACAGATGTATGACTAATGTGACTAACACACAAAGCGGTGAGT
Source organism: Anopheles epiroticus (assembly GCA_000349105.1). Taxonomy (NCBI): domain Eukaryota; kingdom Metazoa; phylum Arthropoda; class Insecta; order Diptera; family Culicidae; genus Anopheles; species Anopheles epiroticus. The sequence goes on along the minus strand of KB672076.1, from coordinate 572,441 downwards.
TTAACCATCTCGGGATTAATCTACGGCAAAAAGGGAATGCCTCCAGTCTCACGCAGGACTTGTGACGCCATCACTCATGACGCCACGCGGTCGTGTTCGTGCTCACGTGCGAACGAGGAATCGTTTACGTCGAAGACCTTTCTGGTGGAACAGGGTGAAAAAGGGGAAGCATACTTGACAGCGCGTCCAAAATTACACTATCAATGACGTACCCAAGCTTGAGGCTTCCAATGTGTTTTGGTTCGAGCACGTTTTCCGGTACAAGCTTCCCTTTATTTTTGGTGTACCGATAGAGAAAGAGAGAGAGAGAGAGAGAGAGATTGTTTGGTGGCGAAAAACTTAATTAAAAGTTGTTGGCTGGTGTTGTTTGGCGTTTTTCGCCAATATGTTGGTACAAGTGGATTGATTACGTTTATGTTAATGAAATCTGTTGGGGAAAAGCTTCTCTTTTTGGTGAAGCTATCAAAGCTATTGAGGGAAATACAGAAGGCATAAAACTTGGATGGAAATTGCATAGCTTTAGGCGCTCTGCTGGTGAGATGTTCTTCCTACAGGGGCTCTCTTAAATTTGTTTGGATTTATTAGATCTACCTCAATCTGTACAACATATTTAGTTCATTGGAATCTCTGGTTTATTTAAAACAGTTTTAAGATTCAGACTCAATGGAATCAGTTTTATATATTCTGAAAAAGCGCCTAGATATATGCATTTGGCGTTATCGAAATTCATTTTCGACGACTAAATAATGTTTACTTATACATATATTCTCCCACTCTTCTCGAGTTGAGTGTTTCCTCTCAATTGTAAGGATATTTTTGAGCCGTTCTCGCGAATAAATTTCCCATCAGCGAGCTGTGAAAGATAATAAAAGCACAATTATAATTCAGTTCCATTGCCCGTTCCTAAAGCTGACTGATATCTTACGTTCCCTGTGGCATAAAGTAGCCCATCTTGAATCCGGCTGGCCACGAGCTGACAGCACGCGTCGTTGGACAAGCGTACGGATTGGGCACAGCCTTAAAATCGAACCAGAAAGCCGCATTGTAAAAGATGGGACAGAGTTCGTGTGAAGATTTCAACCCGGCCGCAAACTGTAACCATCCGCAGTATCCCATCAGCCAGTTCTTGTGGCAATCGCGCCTAGTCGTGCCGATGTCGCTGCTCGTATGCACACACTGCACCTCTGTGGCAGAATCCGTCACGCTTAGCTCGGTGTAGGTGTCGTTCTTATCGAACACAACGCCGACAGGATCGCAAACTGTTGTATTAGAGATGTTTGAACATGAGTTCTTGTTACTGAAGGCGCTATAGTTCGTACCCACCATCGATTCGGCCCAACTTCAAGGGGGCAAGACTACGCCCTGCCTGGAACGCAACGTGAGCTCCAAGACTATGGCCATACAGCATCCCATTAGCCGGTGGAATCCCGAACGTGAACAATTGACGCAACTTCTTCTCGAGCGTTCTTGCGATCGGTTCCATCAGCTTAGCGACAGTGAAGTAATCATTACCATCGGATATGACACTATAGTCCAGACAGAGAATGCAACCCTTCCGGTGGATGATGAAGTTGTTCAGTGTCTCCCGTACCCACTGGGTGATGCTGCAACCCTCGGACCAACCGTGCAGTACGACCACAAACGGATCCGTCGGTTTACAGCCCACCGCAGCAAAGTTCGTCTCGCCGGTGTTTTGCTTCGTGAATTTACTTTGTGTCCTGCCAAAAGCATCAATTACTGAATGAGCATTTTAACTGTATCTATACACAATGTACTCACCAATCGTAGATGAGAAACGTAATGTCCTCGTCGAAATTATAATTAGTTGTTCCCCAAGCAGCGTCCGCGCAGAGTGCACTGAACGTAATCATCCACACTCCGCACACTATGGCAACGAGCTTCATTTTCGAGTTCCAATCTAGTTGTCCGCGCGCTTTACACGTTGCTATGGATTTGAATGATGTGCTCGGAATAGAAATGTACAAATAAAATGTAATTTTATACCGGATCTACAATATTTAAGCTTCGTAGGGTTTTTTTTTACTTTGACGCTTGTGAAACGTTACAACACATCCGCCCAGGTTCGCTTGCCGGCAGCAAATGCAAACTGAATGCAGTTTAGGTGCAATGGAATGCAGTTTCGTGGAATGCAACCAAAAAATTCAGCGTGCCAAAACCATTGCATCCAAAAGCGGAAAGGAATAAAAACCTGATTTTATTTTGTTGTTCGCTTGTTTTTGGTTTCTTTTTACTCTTTTCCTTCATGCATTCTAACGGTAGGTGGATATTTTGTGTATGCGCTGTGTTTTATCTCTTTCACGCGTCTGTTTGCCCTCTGGTTTGGTCTTTTTGCAGCAAAAGCATTTTTATACTTATCATTTTTCAATTTCAGCTTTTTCTACACCTAACGCCCTGTTGCTCTCCCTGATTGAAAGATTCCATTCCGTCTGGATTATCGGATTACCTTTTCCGGAGTTTGATGAGCCCCGCTGTTTACTTCATCTGGGGGCCATGCGTTCATGTCTGTGTTGGGTCGAGTTTTAACATTGCCGGCATGGCATTTCGATGTTTCCACCCTCGAATGATACGCACGATTATGAGCTGATGCTAATCTGGCCGGTGTACGGTGGGGACCGTCATTCTCCCTTCGGTCTTTAGTATGATGACCGACTTAATCATTGTAAGTTTATGATATCATTCGTCGAGCGATTGAAAGCAAACGATTAGGTAAGTTACATTTTCACTTATAAAAACCATCATTAAATGAAGCTGTGAGGAAGTTGTGCGTCTAGTGATAGAGGCTTAATTGGCTCTCCTCTCATCTTGTTGTCTTTGTAGACTGTTCCGTCCTTAAAGGCAACGAGATTCTCTTTAACTCAATCCATCGTCTATTGGAAGACACTTTACTGTTAGTTTCAGCATTGAATGCTTCGTTTTATTGTTCCATTCCCGGTTAATACCACTGTTTCGCGAATTTTATCCGCAATATTGAGTATTCCCAAAAGTACTGAGATTTGTCGCACCGGGAGACATTTGTCGGGGATTAATTTCGGAAGCGCAACGAAAGGCAATGAGCTTTAATTTCACTTGACATTTACTCTCCGCCTCGCACGGAGCAAAAACATGGAAAACAAATCATCACAAACCCATCAAACAGGAAAATATTCACCCAAGCTTCCTCCCTGCTTCCTGGTACGGCTCACATCGATCCTTAAGGAAGCCCAGTGCTGTTGGTTGTGTTTTCTGTAGAAATTGGGAATTACGATTCTCAAGTATTTTCACGTTTCATTTTCGTCCCGTTGTTGTGCCCATGGCTCGTGATCTCTATGACCTTAACGATTATATCCAATCGGAATCGGACAGGCTTTCGTCTGGAAAGTGTGTTGTTTTGATTCTTAGTACAAATTGGGCAGGATGCAAAAATAGAGAGAGTATGTGCAAAAACATCCTGTGCTGTGGAAACACGTGAAAGAAAGAAATAAAAATCTCGTCCCGTAATTGATGATGTTTTTATGTTGCTGCTGCTTACCATAAAAAGAAGCACATGGTCGATTTGACTAGAACGTTCTTGTTTCTAGATGCTTCAACTTAAGCATTCCATCTCGTTGAAGTTTGCAGCAAGAGTTCTCCGTTATAATTTTCAACCAATTGCACACTCCTTTTTTACAATTCACACAATCAACCTGTTGCACGGTAAGGTCCCACAGTCCAGACAAATTGCCAAACGAGGGTGTTGAGAGGAGGTAATCCTCACATTGCCTTATTGCCACATCAAAAGCAAATGTTCCGACGGAAAACGTTTGCCTCAAACCATCGCTCTCTTTCTCTCTCTCTCTCTCTCTCGCAGTCACGCGTACACAATGAAATCGTTTTCCAATGATTAAAAGCCATCTGCAGAAGTTCGGAGCTATCAGCAGGTTATGTCCTTATCTCGCTCTCTCGCTCTTCCTGTCTTACGAGCTACGTGTTTGTCTGTTTTGCTCTCTCATGTTCTGGAAGCTGCTTTTTAGGTTGCTCTATATTGCGTACGCAAACGACACTGATTGTACGTTAGGTGTCTTATACAGCGCTTTGAACCGAGGGAACCATTTGAAGTAACTCTATACATACTTAATTTTGCCTTTTTTAGTTGAATTTCGACGACTTTAAAAAGTGAAAATACATTGCGCCTTGATGTATGCAATAGTAGCGACTGTCCATTGGATAAGCTCTTGAAATCCTTATAAAAGACATTGCCTACATTAAGGCTGACAATAGAATTGATAGACTTCGTTGAAAATGATTACCACTGGAACTATTTGAATTCGGTGGAAATTCGTGCACATCCAATCTCTTCCCAGTACCGGTTTGAAACTCTAACTTTTACGCTACGCTCTACTACAAGTCGGGAAGAGAGTAAAAACACACCCCGACCTATACCACCATTCCCGTCTGGAAAACAGTTCCCCTTGGTTGGAATGCTAACTGAGCGGATTTTCCCACGAACTTTCCCGTCAGCAGCATTTGGGCGAGTTTCTCCTTCATCTGGCGCAACATATTCGGAGCTCGTATCACGTTTTGACCGGGTTTCTGTTTTCCGCGTGATCACACCAGCGTACCAGTCCGCTTGACTGAACCAAGGCTTAGCCAGGGTGGGAAGTAGCTTATCGAAGGATTAAGTATCGTTCTCGAAAATCGTTCGATGGATGCTAAGAGGAAAAGCAAATCTATACAAAATGTTACGTTATTTTCTTACAACATTCTTAAACCAATTTAGCTGTGTGTTGGAATATCAACAATAATCGCCTTTCGAAATACTGGGAAAATCAAGGCGACGATATCTGCCTATCTATCTACCATCAAATCTGCCGGGACGCCGTTCAATCGTGTTGCAGACTCGTCGGAGCTTTTTAGCTTCGGGAAAAGCGCTTTTCCGATTTCTCCCCGCTTTTGGGACTTCTCTCAGCTCGCACTCTCTGGCTAGCTCTACAATGCTCTCTTTTCGTTGAAGTGGAGAGAAAACAACTTCGTTAGCTACGATTCGAGGCAGAGCAAATAGCATATAAATGGGATGGTCTCACCGTTGGCTGCTATCATTCGTTATCGTCCTTTCATCGGTTAAGCATACGGTCCAAAGTTGGTCCGGCTTTCTTCTTTATTCAAAGTTCGATGCGCTTTGATCGATTAGGATACGGTTTTTTTGTGACAGAAAAGTATTTGATGAAAAAACCATACCTAAAATAAATTACAATAAAATTTGGTGCCAAAATAGATCGTAAATTGAAGTGCAAATTTTGTAAAACAAAGGCGTGTTCGTGGAAAGGCCAAACAAAGCACCCGTATCTTATCACCCGTTGTAGTAAAACTCAGTGATTTAATCAGTCAGTGCTCGCTACCGCTATCTTCCGTGCGACGTGTGCCGTGTGCCGTACAAAACGTAACCACCAGCTCTCACTTCAAAGTGACCAAAGTGTGTCCTCGGGGTGCGTTATTTGAATATCCCTTCGGAGGCAAGCAACACGTTCCGTTTGATGTTGGTAGCTGATTAACTGTGACCACCCGCACGTTTAATGTGTGCAGCAGAACAACGACGCGTACGACGTGGATGTGTGCAGAGTGTTTTTAATTCGGCCTCGGATCACCTCCTGCGCTATCCTTGAAGTTTGGCATTAATTAGCCGTAACCGTGCTTGGTGAAGGAAAGCAAAAAAAAGTATCCTTTATCGATACGGACAGTAAAGCCCTCGAGGCGATAAACAGAGACGTGAAGGAAGAGAACAATACACCTACCCATTCCGTCCGCCCGTCGGTGGGACGGCAATTGTGCACGATCACATCCTAATCAACCGAGAACGTCACAGGGTGCGTTTTTTATGATTGCATCGTGAAATTATTATTACCATAATCATCTACCCCGCCTGGACGAGTCGGACAACGAGTCGGAGCATCGACACACAGCCACAGTCTAGCCTGGAGGACACGCCATACGCTGGACAGCGTCTTACAAGTACGTTTCATGCGTTTCATGTTGCTAAATTATTAGGGGTTCCTCTCGACGGTTGATGTCATCATCCTTCACTGCCTTCGTCAGTGATCTGATACGGGTAGTCGTTTGTGTGTTTGTTGATGGGATTATGAGCAAGATGTTATGTTTAAACTCTTCTTGTAGGAAGAAATAAAAGCAAAAAAATGAGGATCCATTCGACTTGAAATCACTAAAAATATGTGTTCGTAATGCGAAAGATTATTTTATCAAGCAAATTGCATACTTTTGGGCGTTTTTCTTCTCAGAGCGGCGTACCATTTTTTCGGTTGCTGTAGCAACTTTATGATGCTTATCAAGCTTAAGAAATCGATAATTCTGCTTCGGTACAGTGAGTACTTGATGATTTTTCTATTGTATGTTTTAAAGTTGATTTATATTTCACCAATTTGCGCTCTTAACACACTGGTTTTTTTTTAATTTTAAAGCTGATTTTGTTCTTCGCTTACCAGCTTTATTGAAAACTTATTGAAACCTGCTCCAAAAATGAAATTAATTAAAATTCGGTCGGTAAAACCTCGTCTGCCTGCCTACCTATTGCTTCATTATAACCTCCAGCCTAGTATGACTAATTTCAATTCCGGTGAAGAAATAAATGAGCAAATACATTTCGAACCGGGCAGCTAACTGGGCGTGGTTCAGGCCGTGCTAGGTCTTTTCGTTGCAATTTCTTATAATTTCATCACCAATTGTCACCATCATCACCAGAACTACGACAAGAACAAAGCAAAAACAGGAAAAATCCTCGACAGAGATAATGGCAATGATTCAGTGTTAATTATATGGACAGCCGAATCAAAACCGAACACAACATTCCTAGAACTCGACAGCGCCTGTCTCTTAATGCTGCCAAAGGTGTACGCACCTGCTTTTCCATTTTTCACGTGCGGTTTTCTCATGATGAAAATTGCTTCTACCACCCAACCACTGTTGGTTTCGGGACCGGGTGGTTGATGGTTTCGAAGGAAAAATTTTCATTTTTCCTTGGAAGGTGAAACCCGCTTTCGGAACGAAAGGAGCCGCACGCCAGCCGCTCATACTAAACCTGTTTCTGCCTGTGTTTGTTGTTGTTATAGGTAGTTGAAAAGAAATGAAAGCTATCGGGTGGAACATTTTTGTCGCAATTCCTAGTCATAGAAGAAGGAAAGAAAAAAAAAACATCAAATCACTGTGACATGTAAAATTCTTTTTGCCTTTGCATACACACAAAATTGTAGTACAAAAATGTGTGTGAAGGATTCTTTTTCTCCCGGTTTGTTCGCAAATGGGAGATGGAAAAAATTTTGCTGTGTGTGCAAACTCACGTACATGGGACATGAAGATGGGAAGTTAACCAAGCTTACTTAATTTCTTGGAAGGTGGTAAAATCTGATCCATTAGCAACCAGGCGATTGGAGCGGATGTTTGGATGAGGGCACCTGACGGAGTCATCCGCAATTCCGAGAATGCTTGGTGTAAACAGTGGAGCTTTCGGTTTGATTACTTGCTGTCAGTCTTATCTCGTACATGGCGGATGATTTTTGAGAGAAAACAAGAAAACAACAATATAGTCTTGAGTGCATGTGTCACTAAATACAACAGTCATCTTGAATATGAAAGCTCAAATGTCTCGCAACTGGTTCTTTTCATAGACATAGAAGAACTTTTTTCGTCACTAGAATGTTCTGCAAGCTTCCCAGAATCATGCTTTTTGTACCTTCTTTACACACTTTTATAAGGTATTTAGGAACTTCTGCCGTTTGCCAAAGGGAAAATGAAAATTTAATCAATCGTTTGCTTACTTAATTACGCTTATCTTACGACCATGATGAAACCCTTTTTTACTTTCTTCTCTGCCCAACCAAGACACGATTATTGCAGAAAATTAAAGGTGGGCTTGTCCTCTTTGCATAGCGTAAAAACACGACAGCAAAGTAAACTAGTATTTTCGGTAGGAAAACTTACCTCATCCAATGTGCCGTAGACGAAAGGATGCAACCAACAACAACGTCAAGCTTAACTGGAGCCTTGCTGAGGGCCCCGGTTAACCGATTTGCTTCTGGAACCTTTTCTCAGCGAGTGAAAACCCGAGACACTGTGGCCAATGAACGTTTGTTGGTGTTACGTTTTTTTTGTTTCTTTTGCTAAAACGCTGCCATCATGCGAGAGCAAAAGGCGTACGCACGGAGTTCAACTTCCAGGAAAAGGGATTGTGTCGTCCCGCCGTCGCCGGTGGACATTGCTGCCACTGTGGACGCAGACGGGGACAGCTGCCCAGTCACTGTAGTCGGAGTGTCTGTATGTATATCTGTTGATTTTGGAGCAAATAGGAAAGCGTTTGTTGGTTCTTTCACTTCCCGAGCACGGACACGTACGTTCTGGAAGACGTCCAGATACCCTGCCATCCTGAAACTGGTACCGGATATCCCTCCGGTTCGCGCAAATCGGTTTGCTCGTTTTTATGTTGGCGAAGTCAACCACGATGATGCGAGAAGTGGTGCTTTAAAACACGAAAAGTTGTAAAGACTTACACGCCGCGGTGTGCCTGCTTGGCCAACTGCCAATCAGTGAGGTCGTTCACATTTAATGGAGATGTTTGGGGCTTTGGGAAAATGGCAACGCAAAGCGCCGCAAGTACCAGTAGCGTCTTGGAGAGTATGACTTTTTTTTACAGTTATGAAGAATTTATTCGTTTCCCTATGGGAGTTAAGCTACTTTTCGAAAAACGTCCACTAAGATGTATCAAAAAATCCCTTCCAAGAAGATGCGGGTTTGAATTAATTGACACGTGTGAATAATAAATCGACTGTCCAGGTGCGCGCTCATAAACTACCGACCCCAAGACGCTAACCTCAATCAATTTTGTGGACAAATATCAGCATAAAAACGAGGCCTTATAGAAAAACACAAACAAAGCAAGAAAGCAAACTGTAGCCTCGAAACGGTACCCTCATTTTGCAAGTATAATAGAAAAGAAAAGGGACTCCAGCCCATCAACTGCGCGCCAGATGGGTCGCTTACCAAGCAGAAATACGCTAGACACGATCGCTCTATCAGCTTTTTCCGACACATTCCCTTCATACAGGATTCACTGGGACTGGGTGGACGGCCATCATCCTGTACGTGTTCTGTTACCTTTCGACCGGGCGAAGGAAAAAATAAACCAAAAAAAAGGTACTCATTCCGTTCCCGGAGGAAAGTGTTCCTCCTTTCCGTCCTTTCGGCACCACCTTGGACCCCTTGGGCGATCGATCGGCATGAAGGATGGCCGAAAGAATGTGCACTTATTTCAAATTGATTGCACACCAGCTTCGGAAACCATTGAAATGGCTGAAATAATTAAAAAGTGCACAAATTAATAAGTCGTTTCTCCCGTTTCCATCCATTCAATCGATATTTTCAATTGCTCCACCAAAGTTTGATCAGGCGGGAAAAAAACTTTTGTTTAAATAACACTCACCGAGTACCGGGTCTGGTCGGTAATTATAAACTGTCGGTTTCGTCTAGAAATCCCATCCTGCTGACGTGCACCATGCGTCTCCATCAAAGTATAAATTTTCTCCTGTTTTAATCACGCTAAAGTCATGACGGCGTGCCTTGCGCAGGTTGGTACGGGCCTCCTTTTGTGCGTACTGGCAGTGATGGTGATGTGCACAAAAATCTCAATCGCAACAGCGTGGACGGAATTAATCATGTTTATAGTACTATTGATTGTGATAAATAAACAATCGCGCGGAGGACGCGATGAGTGTGGACGTGCGTGTGGGGCGTTCTATGGCTTGCAATAGCCTACTATGTCTTCCCTCTATGAGCCGTAGACGATGGTTGCTCGTGATGGATGGCTCAAGGGAGTCGATCATTTCCATCATCACCCTCACCACCACCACCCTGCACCGTTTGAGTTGCATTTTCCCTTGCCTTTATTTGCTCTGCGAGGAGTGTTATCGAATAAAATCGCTTATCGTCGATAACAACATGTTCCTATGGCAGACGACGACGACGACGACGATGACTACGGTATACAATACCGCTTGACTCGTTTCCTGTATACCCCATTTTTTCGCCATTGCTCATTCTCCTGCCATTGAAACCGAAACTCTGACGATGGCATCACTTTCATCGCCATTTTACACACCCTTTCCGCTCTCTCGGTTGGTCGCTTTGTCACCCAGAGAGTTGTCACTTCCGTTAGTCGTGTTTTCCCCGTGCTGGATTCGTTCGGAAATCTAATCCTGTCTAATCATACACGTTCTGGTCGTGTATCGTAATCGGGACACTCGCCTTCCGATGGTGCCAGACGCGCCACCGCTTTTGGACAGTAAATTGTTCAGAGGCTGGGAGTGTGATTACGGGCAGTCCATCGTGTCTGTAGCGTGATGGATTTTCACCCAGCGTCCCGACGGTTGGCCTACTTTGGAGCAGGAGCAGGTTGCTTGCCTCATCTTCTCCGAGTGACCCGGTTCGTGAAGGAATCTGTTCCATTTTGCAAGTAAACGGGCACTGATTGCAAACTCTTGTACTGGCTGCATACTGTGCAGGATATGGCTACGGACACACACGATGACAGTATGGTTTTCATACAACAAAACAACCTTCCTTGCTGAGCATAAGCCGTAGTACAATATTAACTGTCACCTCTGTGTGTGGGGGAGGGGGAACAAGCGAACAAGCGAAAAGCTTGTTTGACCTCCTAAACTCAAACAGTTTACCCCAAATGGTGACATGTTGTTCACTTCGCTTTCAAACAAACAAGCCAAAGTGGGTCCCCCAACGCTTATTTTCGGGATGTGGTCCAGTTTATGCGAAAGTATTTAGCTCAGCGGGAACCACTCAACTAGTACAACTTGCAAACACCCCGGAACTGAGCTATGCGACATACATAATAAATTTCGCCCGGTTTCTCCACTTTCATCCCGCTGCAAGTTTGGTATGTACATGCTTGTAAAACGAGCGATCGTGTATAGTTTCTGGCCGGTTTTATCGATGACTTTCTGTTCTTCTGAAGCGCCTCGTTCTTCTGACGATCTCGTATCATAACGGATGCCATCGGAATGGAATGTTTCGCTGTGGCAGCGTAATAAAGCATGCAGTTTCTACAGAGTATTACACCGTCTTGCAGGAAAACTTAATTTAGGAAAATGCTTCGGTGCGAATATCGGGTTTTCTTGGAGGGAAAACGCATGCCATCGAACGGTTCAAAATTGCATCGTTTGCTGTGGAGGAGCTTAACAAATTTGAATGTCTTTTAAAGTGCCTGAAAGTATGCAATTGGTTGCATAACTGTTATTTTGTTATCCGAAACTACAGAAGTCGTTTGGAGCCTCGCTTTCCTGCATTGCACCAAAATCAGAGAGACCAATAATCATGGTGTAAATCATATAAGTTTCAAATTAAAGTAATGAAACATGCATTTAAAGGTTTAATATGTAAGAAATTCAACCGTCTAGAAAGAACAATATGTCTTTATAGTCTGTAAACCTTTTTTTTATTCTATGAGGTGATTGTGCCCCAAACGCCACAAGCTTACAATACAATGGCACCAAAAATTGTGGTCACGAACCGAAACCCCATCAACCGGCAACCCAAAAGCGATACAATCGCTAATTAGTGTCAAATATCGAACGGCATTACCCTTGAATGGCGCGTTTGATTCGCCACGAGCGTACACGGATGGAAATGGATAAGGTCTCGTCGATAAATTGCTATTGTTAACCGTGCCGCACTTATCGGACGCAGGGAGGAATCTCGGGTGGAAAAACGATATGTTTCCCTCTCCGGTTGGGAGGAGTTATACCTCCCAACCATCCAGGGCTCCCTCATGTTCGGCTTTTGCGCCGCCGGTGGTCCTCATCCACTTGTATGGTGCAGTTTACAATGGAAAAATAACAGGCCGGCCATCGTACCGCGAGTGTGTCGTGGTTTGAAATTTAATCAGCTTAAATTATGCAGCCACCATCTGTTCCTGTTGCCGCTGTTGCACTTCTATCGGCTTGCGATGCCAACCAGGACGCGAATGCAACAGGTTCTATCGTTGGTGTAGTTTTCCTATCAGCACGTGGGGTCGTATATGCCGGAAGGAGAGAGTGTTTTTTATTATTCAATATTTTTATTATCATAATACTGGTGGTGCTTATCTGTCCGCCTGTATCCCGTCGGATGGGTAGTGCGAACGGAATATTGAGTGACTTGAAAAAAGGCAGAGGAAATGTGGATACATAGGGCATGGGCAAGGAAGAGTGCGAGGTAGTGATAGATTTTCCTTTATTCACGGGGTGCATCCTGCGGTCGAGAGCATATGATGCTGCGACACGTGTTTGAACTCGATATTATTTTTCTCCCTCGTTTTACGGAAAAAGATGGATATGGTGGACAAGGCAGGGATAGGTGAGGCGCAAAAACTGGGCCCTGACTGATGCGGCCCTGAAGTTGCGGAATCGTATTATTATCGCACTTATTATTGATAAGCTTCCATTTTACGGGTGCACAGTACGTACCGCCAGCACGTACTGGGAAGTGTGTTCCTACTCGCCATCGCAACTTCCTTTCCAGGACCACTATCGTTCACTCCCTCTGGTATGTTTGTGTGTCTCCAGTATCTGCAGGTTTTTATGCGCTTTTCCTCATCACAATATCCTGGATTTCCTCAAAGCTTCTTGAACAGACGGGACGTTTGTGAAGAAGATGATGTGAGACGCACACTCACCGGAAGTCGGCCGTTGATTGCACACTGACACAGTGGCCACTTGGTCGCAGTTCTGTGTCACCGCTACTGCCACCTCCTACCCTATCCTCCTGGGGTGTTGCAACGAATTGCCAATTGCTAACAGTTGTTCGATTGGCGCGTGTTTACCGTTGAAAAGTCACGTCCTTCACGATCGGCAGGGAAGCAGGCCCGTGTCCACCCACTGACACACAAACACCTTGCGTGTCCTTGAGCACGGAGCCCCGGGACATACCGGCGCGTGGCCGGTAGCTTATCGAAAGAGGTGCCACTTGTTTACTGATTGGCAATTCGGGATTAGGGTGGAAGATGCGCGGCAAAGCAGAGACAGTTGGCCGATGCAGTTTGCCTCGTCTACTCTGTTGTGGCCGTACGTGCCTACTACGATTGGGTTCTGTTGGGCTTGGGGCTTGTTCTACGCAATGTACGCTTTTAACGAGTTTGGTTTGCAAGCAAAATTTAATCGACGCAAGATGCAGACACGCAACGCGCATTTATGGGAAGTGGGCCATAGGGTATGTGTACCAATTGTTGTGCTAGCACCAAACGTTGTGCTACCGCCAAAAAACTCAAGATTTTGAGCAAATTCGGGCTATTTGCGGATTCCTGTGAATAAATTCTGGAAGTGTATCTTATTTCTTTATTTTCTTCAAAGATTTACATGTTTTGGAAGTAAATTAATCAAATAACCTCAAT
>KB672076.1:526187-554360 GCA_000349105.1 Anopheles epiroticus | reverse complement strand
ATATGTGTCTATCTTAGCCACCTTTGTTTGCAAATTTTTATTGCGTAGATTTTTCACAATCCTTGTTTACGTAAAAACGCTTTACAAACTCGTCCATAATTGGTACACTTACCCTACTTTTAATTAGATTTTTTTTTCTGAAAACAGATCATGTTTAGTCGACCGATAACGAACAAGCCGAAACAGCACACTAGCATGTTGTGCTACACGAATTGCATTGTTTGAGGAGTTATTGGGCGCCTGAAAGTATGCAATCGAGTAAATTACTTAGATTTAAAAAAATCATTTTTGAGGAATAAAGAAGGTGGTTAGGCGTTCGCCGTAATCACATTGCCTGTGATCACAATTTATCTTAATTCAATTCTCGATATTAAATCTATACCAGTTATCAATCACAACCCTAAACGCAGCGCATCTATTTTTCCTCTGCTTGATGACAAGCTAGAAAATGTATCCAAAGGGAATGCAAATTTCAAAGGAAATTGTGTGCGATGCAATGTAACAACGATATCCAATCTCTACCAGACATCAGTAGAATGAGTTTAAGGTAGGAAAAAAACCACCTCTAACGCATGGTCATCACATTCACCCCAATTGCTTCAAAACCGGGAAAAGCCATGATGATAGACTTTGTGCAAACGACCAGCTCCCAACGGCTGCCGATCAAAATTGTGTAAGTGGAATAGATTAATCGGATTTGCCAAACCTCGTCCTGCAGAAACACAGCCCCAAGAAAGCTGTGCGGGCGTTCATTCGTTCATTTGTTGCTTACCAAAATACACAAGCGCTTTGAGACAACGAACGAAAAAAGATGAAACAAGCCATCGCTTCGGCAACCTGTTGCTTTTTGGGAGGAAGAAAATGGCAAAGGACCATCATTTAGGGACGGTGGGAGGATGCAGTACTGAAGGTGTATGGGAGTAAAGGCTTCAAAATTTGTGACAAGTTTCTCTTTCGCTTTTTTTAGCCTGTCAATGTCGACGTTCGGCTCGTTGGAGCTCAGTCGGACAGCATCGAACGAATAGTCCATTATCTTGATCCTCCGGTATATGGCCAACGCGGGTAACGGTATCCAAAGAGCTGTCTCTCGGTTTTTCACAACGCTTTTAAAGCTGCTCACTTTACCCCTCTTCGCCAACCTATGCACCGACCGACCGGTGTGACTTCAAACGACCGGCATTTCGGCGACCGGCGTTCGTTGCCGGTGACAGAAAAATTACACCAACAGCAGGTTGCCAAAATTTGAGGCAAACAAAAAACAGACAATCATATTTCACATTTCTGCGAAGGAGCACGGTGAATCTTGGCGGAGGCGGGAAAACTTTCTCCAAAAACCGTTAAGGACCGTCTGCTTGCCAGATGGTCTAGTTTTGCAGATGCTCCGGGAAGCAACATTTAGCAACGCTACGGAATTGCGTCCATTCCATTCCATTTGCTCGGAATGCTGCTTTTCCAAATCACGGGCGAGTTCCGTTCCAATCGATTTAAGTTGTATTGTCTTTGCATAGTTTGCACCTAAGGTCAGGTGCTGAACTGTGTCAAAGACACGCTAACTTGGCAGCCAACAATGAAAAGGGCAATAAATTTAAACAAACCTTGAACAACGTTCAATTTAGTTCACAAGGTTCCTGTCCTCGTTTACCAAACAGAAACACCTCTTACACCACACTTAATGCAAACTTCTCGTAATTGTAATTTCGTCCTGGAGGTTGTAAAACAATACTAGTGTTCAAGGGTAGTTTGGTCTTCCAAGGACTCGGATATCCGACCAGAGCGCTTAAGTGGGCCGTTGTATTTCACCTGCCCGAGATACTTGCCGGCTGTCTCCGCCTGTCTGTCTATTTCCGTCACAAGCTTGAGGTTTGTTCTAGCTACAGCTATAAATAAATCACCTTCAGTCGATAACCTCACAACGATCTGTGCGACAGATTGCGTTCATGAAGACGGTACAAAAAAGAAAGACTGTCTTCAAAGAAAAATCGTGTCCTTTTCTGGTACGTTATTTGAATATCTGACTGGATTGGTCCGAAACGTGGTAGGCGGTGTGTGTGATTGTGTTGCCATTGGTGCTGTGGGTTTTCCAAAAGATGAAACCAAGTTGCTCAAGGGAAACGCATGATATCAGATATTGTGATATTTGTCTCATTGTAAATCATGTTTTCGTTGCCTGTCTCGCGAGAAAGCCGCAACGAAACGAACAGCTGCTTCTATGTGTCCCGGGTACTCCGAATAGCTGTATGACTTCCTTTTCTTATCCGGTGGTGAAGAACCGTTGCTATGGTATCGGCTGCAAGCGATATCCTTAGAGTTATGTATTTTTCCCTTTCGCACAGTGCCTTGGAACGTATCTGTCACAGATTTTCGAAGGTCGCAGGCAAATTTAAAACCTCTAACCACAAAAAGGCATATTTAAAAAAAAAATCTTTCTCTCACTGATCCTATCTTTCCAGCAGGGAGCTTACTGAATTATTTTCCGCCCACTCGCACAGCGCACCAGTGCGCCCACTCAACGACACGATTGCGCTGCTCGACGCAATGCCGGGTACCTGTCACCGGCTACGAATACCTTCGATCGTCTCCAGCCGCTCGGCCAAGAGTGGCGTCGGAGCGTCAACCTCGTCCACCTCCTCCTCGTCGGCCGGTGTTTCCACCACAGAGGATGACCTGTTCGGGTGCGAGGGAATGCTACCCTCTTCCCCGCCGGCCACAGTAAAGAAGGAACGCCATCGGGTAACGATGATGGGTGCGGCCCGTGTTGGCAAATCATCCATCATCTCCCAGTTCCTGTACGAGAAGTATCTGTCGCGCTACAAGCAAACAATCGAGGAGATGCACCGTGGCGAGTACGAGCTGCCGGATGGTTCGAGTCTCACGCTGGACATCCTGGATACGTCCGGTTCGTACCAGTTCCCGGCGATGCGTGCCCTGTCGATCAATACGAGCGGTGCGTTCATACTGGTGTACGCGGTGGATGACGAGGAAACCTGGAACGAGGTGGAACGATTACGTGAACAGGTTAGTCCCTGAGTAGTTTAACGCTGCCCGAGAGCTCTCATTCTCTAACGTTTTGTTAATTTACTTCAAACAGATCATCTCCGTACGAGGCACCCGCGTACCGATCGTGATCGTGGGCAACAAAGCCGATGTCCCGGAGGAGGATCGTCAGGTGCCATTTAAGGTGGCACGCTCCCGGGCTCTGCTCGAGTGGGGTTGCGGCTATGCCGAGTGTTCGGCCAAAAACAACGAAGGCATCCTGACCGTCTTCAAGCAGCTGCTCCGACAGGCCAACATCGAGTACAACCTAAGTCCCGCCGTACGCCGCCGTCGAAAGTCGCTGCCGAGCTACACCGGGGCCACCAATCCGGCCCGGGCCAACTCCGCCAAATACTATCTGAAGCGACACTCCTGCTCGGTACAGTAAACGCGGGCGTGCAGAGAAATGTTGTAAAGTTTGAAAATAATCTCACCACAACGATAAACCCAAAACAAAAAACGAAACACGTGGTCCGTGGACTTGGAAAATGGATTATTCGTGTCTGGTAGATGTAAGCAAAACACATTGGCTGCGAAAAGAAAAACGACGGATGGGAATGGGGAAAGACGACCTGTAGAGCTGGAGCGTGTAGCAGGGCTTGAGTGTTTGTAATGTTGAATCGGTTTCACCGTTGAATTTTGGGGCACGCTTTTTTACTTAAACAGTATTGCCGTTTACATGCTCGTAACCATTACCATTACCAGTAGTATTGCATGGGCTTCAGTTTGACGAATTTACATGTTTGTGACGGTGCACAAAGAAGCACGCTGTAACGTGAGGCGTGAAATTTGAATGGTGAAATTGTTGTTTGTATTTGTAAAAGAAAGAAAGAAGACTAGTTTTTTACGCATATACCTTGGCTATACACTTAAAAAGAGAAGGAGAAAAGGGGGAGGGTAAATACTTTAGAAAACGAACAAAAATCAGAACAAACTGCAGGAGAAATAAACCCATTGCTACCGTGTATTTGATGTTAAAGAAAAACTAACACAATCGTCAAGAGAAATCAGAATTTCCGAATCAATCTGACCAAAACACTGTGTTTTGATACTCAACAGGACAGGAGAGGCAAGGCCAAAGGTAGGTTAGGGAGGAACAGATGGTTGCACTGTTGGGAATGGCGCTTTAAAGCTTGTTGGCAAAATGGCGTTGTTTCTGTTTTCTGCTGTGAGAAGGATATATAATAGAAGTGCTTTGCATGCGTTCCTGTGGAAATTGTGAAGGGCACGAATTTTCCCTGAAACGAATTGAAGCAGAGCTTGAGCGCGAGACAGCGAGAGAAAGGGAGAGCGTTTGATTGAAAGTGAAAATTCAATGTCTTTGACGTATTTTGAACCTGCGTATGATGATACTTTTATGCTGAAATATACAATAAAACAATAACGTACGCTACGACGTTACATACAAGATTAAAATCTTGTACGAGTCATGTGATGCATCCTGTAAAATAGCATCCGAAAGATAAAGATAAAATTCAATGTCTTTGACGTATTTTGAACCTGCGTATGATGATACTTTTATGCTGAAATATACAATAAAACAATAACGTACGCTACGACGTTACATACAAGATTAAAATCTTATACGAGTCATGTGATGCATCCTGTAAAATAGCATCCGAAAGATAAAGGTCACCCCCTGCAAGCTTCTTCTTCTTCTTAGGTGGCACAACAACCCCTGTGGGGTCATGTCAAGACCTAGCCAGAACATCATTCTGCTTTTGCTCTTTCTGTGACTAAGTGTACCCATCCATATCAGGATAGTCAATCCTGTGTATGGGGGGCGGCAGTGGTCCGAATGAGATTCGAACCGACGACGGGCCTTTTGACAGCCCTACGCCTTTACCACTAGACCACCGAGCCGCCACCCCCCCACCCCCCTGCGAGCACATTTTAATTAATTAAATTACTAGACTACCAGAAGCGAGCCCATCAGCTAAGTGTCAAATAAAAGTTTATTGATTGAAATCAAACGATTGGGAATGCCCCTGGCAACACGAGTCACAGGTTGGAAGGAATGATTTATAATATGAATAGAAAATTAAAACAGCAACAATGGAACGTTTACGGTGAAATCAACTAATTTCAGATTAAATTTATGCCACCTGTATAGTGCCCCGGCAGCACAATGGCAGCGTAACATGCAAGCACAGAATGTCTAAACGCAACGGATGAAGCTTTTGCTTTGTTCTTTTCCCGTTTCCCGGTCGGTTTTTGTTTTCCATTTGATCTCACTCACGCTTTTCCCGCTGCCCTCTGCTTTCACTTAAACTATTTCACTCATGTACAATGTTGGTTTTTGTTGTTCTTTTGTTCTTGCTTTGCTCAGCTTTGTTGTCCCGCTTATCAAATAAAAGCAATTACGAGCGACCAGGTATGCTTGTCGGAAAAGATGGTACTACTAAATTCGATTGCTGTCCTGTCATTGAATTACGCTACACAGTTCCGCTTTTGTGTTCTCGCTCCTTTCGTACGTTTTCGTTGTGACTGTTTTTGTTTTCTCCTTGTATTTACTTTTCAGTAATTGTGCACACACAAAAAATGGGGAACACATTTTTCTCCGTGCAATTTCATCGCCAGTCGTCAGAAGAGACGAAAGAGCTTGGGTTCTACCGCTGTGAGGCACGTTCACCCAATGGCTGTATGGGAGAACGTGCACCAGATCAATGGCGCGAGCCACCAGTCTAATCTGCCTGATCCTGGCTCGAATCAGCACGGAGATAAGTCGTTGGTGTTTTTGTGGCTGTTTTTTTCTGATTTCTCTAACACATATCTATTCCTTGGAGGGTCATAGTACCTAGGGAGTTAAAAGCTATCCAGCAAAAAGCAGTTTTTGTTGTGCGATGTCTTGTTATGCATATCTAACCATTCCGATTTAAGTAATTTGTTCTCGAACTATTTCCCACTAAGCTCTTTCTAACGACTCGCTACCCTAGCAACCACGTTGGGCCATTAACTGTCAAATTAAAATTGCACGCCTAACGTCCGCAAAGGCAAAAGCACAAACATCCGCATTCAAGCTGAGCTTTATGGCTGTGTGAAAGCTCATCTTGAGTGAAAGCTTTCCGTTGCAATAACGGTAGCGCAATCATATGGAAGCTGCCGTTACCTTTGCGGACGTTTGCGCATGACACGTGTGCGTGTATTTCCTCTTTTCACGTGGTACAGTTTATCTAAATTTTGAATTTACTCTTGGCGTTACACAGACGTCGCGTACGTAATGTTGACAAGAAAGTGTTTACTTCTAGGTGGCTTTTTGGCCTCCGAGTTTATCGCCCATCTCTGTTATCTCGGGCATAAATGTTCTATCATTCGCGTAACTTTTGATAACGATGATTATACAATTTGCGATGTAGTCTATCAACAATGATGCTTTGTGGCTGCAACAAATGTTTAAGCTAGTTCATATGAAATCGTTTACTGTAACTGGAATAGATGGCTTTTTTACAGGAACGTATCGGTGTACGTAGTAAAAAGAAACAATGCTAGTGCTGCATGGAGCAGGCAAGCAGATTTACACATGATTTCAAAGCTAGTCGTATCAGACCAGCTGCACCAGCTGTGGGACGATACCCCGTTCCGAACAGTGTTCCCTTGCAGTGAGCACCGTCGGTGACGTTTCCTTCCCACAGTTGCGGCTTGGCCCTGATCGTTGCCTTCTGCAAATTGTCCCGCATTTCAACGTGTGCTTTAGAGTTGCTGCGTATTTACAGGAGTTCAGCAATCTAAGGTGCGGTTGTAAGCCGTCTTACTACCCATCTCGGTGCGTCTGGACGACGCTTTCATATTATCCTATACAGCATTAGGTGTCACTCGATATGCTAGAGAGCTTGAGAGAGCGAGAGTGTTGGAGCAATTATGCTAGTGTATCTCTATAAGGGATTACTCACGACCACTAATGGATAGTGAAAGCATCTTACACAAGTGTACATTATACTGATAACCTTAGGTGAAAATCTGATAACGCTCTGTGGATCTTTCTGATCCGTTCGTAGCAGTTTAACGCTTAACAATTCTAGAGCTGGTTAGGATAGAAGGGCATATATAACGACAAAACTGAAACTTATAGTTCATACATACACACACACACACACTTCAGACCTAGAGGATAGAGGGGATGGAAGGAATACAGAAGGACTGTCTTTACACGAAGTATATGTTGTATCGTGGTGCATAGAAACGAGTGCGTACTCAAACCTCTTCCCCTTCGTCAGAGTGCGTTAGACGAACTTGGGCCGGCTCGATCGTTACTCCGTTGACGGCCATCTGCTGATCGCGCCACGGAGTGGTCAAAGTTTTCATGCGCTACAATAAAGAACGAACAGGAAACGGTCACGGAATGTACGACTTGCTGCAAGGAAGTAATGTGAGCATACCTGTCTGAGGCTTCCTGGCGTCACGATGAGCTTATAGCTGGCCATCAGCGGAATCATGATCATGGACGAGCCTGCTATACACCAGCCAAGTACGTTCGCCCAGGACGGATACACATAGTCCTCGTAGCTAAGCGGTTCATGCCCGATCAGCCCATAGATGATGATGAACAGCAGAAACAGTGGAGCTACAAACTTCCAGCAAACACGCCAGTAGATACCGGGTGCAAAGCCAATCATGTCCTTGATGTCGTTACAGAAACGTTCCGTTCCTAGGGTGAGATAAACGGGGTCAGCTTGAAGTCTTCCAAAGAACTATGTCATCTCTATCTCACCATAAATCCAAGACACTGCAATCGCTTCAAACAGGACCGCTATGAGGATCGAATAGCCAGCAGCGTAACGATCCAGTAGCTGGAAGAAGTAGAATCCACCCTGCGTACAACTAGCCAATCCGACGACAAAGTACAGCGAGAACAGAATCGCCACGAAGATCTCTCGATTGCGTCCAATCTTGGGGAACTCGTCACTCAACGCCGTAATGATCGCTTCTGATCCACCGAACTAAAAGATTGAAGTGAAAAGAGTTGTGACAAGCTCGTTCTAACCAGATCCTCCTCGTTGACACTTACCGAACTATCGAGACCCAGTGTGAGCAGCATCATGAAGAAGATCAGTGCCCAAAAGATGCTTCCGGGCATGGTGGCGATCGCAGCCGGATACACCACAAACACCAGTCCCGGCCCTTCCGTGGCCACATCCTGGATGCTCTGTCCACTGGCGTGTGCCATGTACCCAAGCACGGAGAAAATTACAAAGCCAGCAATGAAGCTGGTAGCGGAGTTGATCAAACTGGTCAGCAGAGCGTCTCTGGAAAAGAAAGACTCGTATCAAGTGGCAACTCTCAATCCAGGTGCTGGTGGCAACAACTCACTTGTAGACATTGTTGTGATACTTGTTGTACGAAGCGTATGCAAGTAGCACTCCAAAACCTGGCCCCAGCGAGAAGAACACCTGCGTTGCGGCATCGACCCACACTTCCGCATTGTAGATGACGTCAAAGTTGGGCCGCAGATAGTACAGAATACCTTCGGCCGAGCCGGGAAGCGTGATGCCACGGACGAGCAGAATCAACAGCACGGCGTACGGGAACAGTGCTGTAAACCAAACCACCTTCCCGGATGTACTGATGCCTTTCCAGAGCGAGAAGTAGCAGATGAGATACACCGCCAGTAGGCAGAGCGCCATGTCCCACTTGATAGCGCCGAGATCGTGTATGCCCTCGCTCTTGTCCAACTCGAGAATGTAGCGACTGTAACGGAGGAGAATAGGAGGCTTAGAATCCTGTACTTGGGCACTTTTTTCGATCGACCTACTTGAAGTACTCGGAGGCGGCCGATGCAAATTTCGTATCGTTGATGGTGCTGCTAACCGTGGTGGTAACGTTCGCCGCCAGCACACCGGTACGATTCGCCACCGTTACCGTGCTGTTGGTGAACCCGAACGGCTTACACTCGACCGTGTTCCAGGAGTTGGAACAGTGCGTCCACGGCAGACTGTCGGTGAACGAGGCGAAGAAGAATCGCAACGACCACGCGATGATCACGTTGTAATAGAAATCCACGTAGAACGCAATCAGAACGACCGCGTACCCGATGCCCTTGAATAGTGGCACCAGCCGACCCCAGCAAGTGATGGCACCCTTCCGGTTGAACTGACCGAGCGCCAGCTCCATGTAGAACAGGGGAATGCCGCCAACCAGCAGCATTATACCGTACGGCACAAGGAAGGCACCTGGAACGAGCGGGGAAAGAAGAATAAAAGAAAGGTAATAAAGACAAGATATCCATGAACAATGAAACTCCCAAGAGGACAGAGTTCGAGAATTTCCCGGGGCTCACAAGAAAAGTGGTGCTATGACGATGGCCATAATAGCATTATTATTTCCTTTCGCTATTTTATTGACTTAATCCGGGCGACGGATTCCCGGGTGCTTCTCCGCTGCTCACCGAACAATATTGCACCGAAACGGTACAGAGAGAGAGAGAGAAAGGGAAGAGAAAGTCGAGGAGTTAATAACGGGGACTTAATGTCATCCAGCTTCTCTTCGTTTCCCTGAGAGCATCAAAAGCGGGACCATCTCCAGGCGCTCGGTTGGGATGGGGACAATTTATAAAGGGATGAAGGCCTGAAGGAAATGCCGTAACCTAGGCTAACCTGCCAGCCATGGTGCTGGAGATTATCGTCCATCTCGTGTCGTCTCGTCTCGTTTCCTGTGCACAGTAGTTTGGAGGCTCGCTTAAAAGACTTTTCTCGTACGTCGGTTGTGCACCGATGCTGCAACCGTGGACCGGCAAGCGAATTTAATGCCGGTCACTATTTCCCAAATAGAGTGTTGGATTATAAACAATGCCACTGTGGTTAAAGGCCTTAGCTATGGCAGTGTCGCAATGGGAACCGACTGAAAATAAAAAAGGAAGTATTGCATCGTGACGTAGTTGAAATTGGCCACAAGTAGATTCACACTCCCCGCTATCGATGACTTCACAGCGACGGTCGGTCCCATCGTGTGTCTATTGGAGACATCCATAAAGATAATCCAGCAATCGATACATCTTTAAAGCAGTTCCCGCCGCACAAACGGGAAGGGTCATATAAATCCATCTTCAGCCGAATCCGATGGCCACCCTCGGCGCAACCCGATAAGCTTGCCCGATACGAGTGCCCTATCTTTATGATCGTTCCTTTGCGAAAATTTGTTCCTTTTCGGGGGTTGTATGTCTTATTTTACTTCGCCAAATTACATCCAACCTTATGTAATGTCCAGTGCCAGTGGGAATTGACGCTAGTTGCCAACTTACTCAACCGATACTACTGCCCGTGCTGGCTGCATTTCGGTGTCTGCAGGTGGAAGTGCACTGGTATCCCCGCCTGTCTGGTTCAAGGTCGCCTACCGGGAAGACAGCACAATCAGTTGATATGCACACGCGCATCATCGTATCCTGCGGTATATATCTTTCGTCCGGCACAAATTGCGCCCATCAACCAGCGGATCCACGATAAGCGGCTTGTGGGGGATGGGGTTGTCCGATTGATTGGCCAGTATTTAAGCGGACCCACTGCAGGATGACACTTCAGTAATCGCTAGTGTACGGAAGACTAGCGATATTCCGACTCGAAATCTTCTCGAAACAGAATGAGAGCTAAAGGTAAGTGGTAAGCGTAAGGAACCGTGGTGCAGACGTACTCATGTGCTGGGTTTGCTACTATTGCAGTTCTGTGGAGTATTGCCGTGCTCCTGCTAGCCACCGTATCGGCAGTCAGCGGGCAACAGGGCCGTTGCGAGGGCGTGGAGGACTTTGGTTTGGTGCGTGATCGGTTCTTCTGCTACCGCTTCTACCAGTGCATCGATGGCAATCCATACCCGTTGCGCTGTCCCGACGATCAGTGGTTCGATGAGGAGCGTCAGGTGTGCGATGATCCTGCGAACGTGACCTGCGAGCTGGATGATCGCCCACCAACCGTCACCCCAACGCCAGGCATTTGCAACGGCGTCGCGGACAACCAGTTCGTGCTGCATCCGCTGTTCTGTAACGAGTACTATCTGTGCGTCGGTGAGATTGGCTTCCCGATCATGTGCCCAGTTGGACTGTGGTTCGATCAGACGCGTCAGATTTGTGGCGATCCGGCCGACATTAGCTGCCCGCATGGACGTCCAGGTGCGGCTCGCTGCCGTGACGAGCCTGAACTTGGGCTGGTTCGTAGCGAGTATGCCTGCTACCGGTACTACCAGTGTGTGAACGGGTTCCCTTTTCCGATGACTTGCCCGGAAGGTTTGTGGTTCGATGCCGAGCGTGACATCTGCGACGTGCCGGATAATGTGGAGTGTGAACTGCGTCCGGGGTTGCCAACGCCACCCACGCCCGGCATCTGTAACGATGCGCCCAACAACGTGCTCCGGCCGAACCCGACCGCCTGCAACAAGTACTACGTGTGTGTCGATGAAATCGGATGGTCCAAGTACTGTCCGCTGAACATGTGGTTCGATGAAGATCAACAGACGTGCACTCCTCCCGGACAGACGAACTGCACGCTTGGGCCGGATCTACCACCACCACGCCCGGACAACCCGTGTAACGATGTGGACAACCTTGCCTTCATTCCGGACGACTTCTTCTGCTACCAGTACTATCAGTGCCGCAATGGCTATCCGTTCCCGCTCATCTGTCCCGCCGATCAGTGGTTCGACGTGAACTTGCAACGTTGTGCCGACTTCCGTACAGTTGAGTGTGAAATCGAGGATGGACCACCGCCAACGATTAAGCCCACACCGGGCATCTGTAACGATGTACTCGGGGAGCGGCTGGTGCTGCATCCGCGCTTCTGCAACCAGTACTACATCTGCTCGAATCAGATTGGAATTCCAGTGATCTGTCCTACTGGGCTGTGGTTCGACGAGGACACACAATCCTGCCGCTCGCCGCTGCTGGTTGACTGTCCGCATGGTGCAACGCCGCCGCCGGAAGACCCGTACATGATGTGCCAAGGTGTGGAGGGCTACGGATTGGTGCGCCATCCCAACTTCTGCTATCGCTACTACCAGTGCTTCGACGGAGTGCCGTACCCGATGATCTGCGAGGGTGATCTGTGGTTTGACCGAGAACGTCAGGTGTGCGATGAGCCCGAGTATGTGGATTGTGATGTTACGCCTCCACCAGTAGTGAAGCCGCCACCGACTACCGGCATCTGCATCGGCGCTCCGAACGGTCGGCTGGAGGGTAATCCACAGTACTGCAACCAGTACTACATCTGCGTGAACGAGGTCGGATGGCGTTTGGTGTGCCCGGCCGGCTATTGGTTCGATGTGGAGGGTCAGACCTGCTCGAAAGCGGGCTCGATCGAGTGCGGTCTCGCACCGGAGCGTCCACCAACCACTCCCAACCCGTACGCACCCTGCATCGGCATCCCGAACAATGCGTACGTGCGAGATGAGGCCTTTTGCTATCGGTACTTCAAGTGCGTCAATGGATCTCCCTTCCCGATGATCTGCCCCGCTGACCAGTGGTTCGATGAGCGTCGTCAGCAGTGCCGTCCGCAGAATGAGGTGGAGTGTATCATCTCGGAACCACCACCACGTCCACCGCCAACGGCCGGCATCTGTAACGGTGTGTCCAACTCGATCCAGGTGCCTCACCCATCCAGCTGCAACCAGTTCTACATCTGCGTGGACCAGATCGGATTCCCGCAGGTGTGCCCACCTGCCATGTGGTTCGACGAGGAGCGTCAGACATGTCTACCCTTCTCGGAAACTTCCTGCGATTTAGGCCCTCCGACCACGACCACCATCGCCCCCCACCCATGGGGACAGTGCGACGTAGTGCCGAACTTTAGCTTCGTACGCAACGAGTACTACTGCTACCGCTACTTCCAGTGTATCGATGGACGTCCCTACCCGCTCATCTGCCCCGGTGAGCAGTGGTTCAATGAAGAAGAGCAGCGCTGCGACGATCAAGAGAATGTCCGGTGCATTGTGAACCCAGCTCCGCCTGCAGTTCCAGCCACTCCGGGCATCTGTAATGATGTTCCTGATGGTGATATGGTACTGAACCCACGTGCCTGCAACCAGTACTACGTCTGTGTGGACGAGATCGGCTTCCCGCTGCTCTGCCCGGAGGGACTTTGGTTCGATGCCCAGACACAACGTTGCGGGCCAGCTGCCACGGTGTACTGCCCGCTGGTTCCGCCCGTCACCACGCCGGATCCGTTCGAGCTGTGCGACGACGTCGAGGAGGGTGGACTGCTGCGAAACGAATTCTACTGCTACCGCTACTTCCAGTGCAAGAACTCGATCCCGTATCCAATGATCTGCCGTGCCGGACTGTGGTTCGATCAGGAACGTCAGGTGTGCGATGTACCGAGCCGTGTGCCGTGTTTCCTGCGCCCAGGCTCTCCTGGACCGCCGTCGGCCACTCCCGACATCTGTAAGGACGTAGCGAATGGACGGTTTACGCGCAACTGGAACTTCTGTAACCAGTACTATCTGTGCGTGGACGAGATCGGCTACTCGCAAATCTGTCCCGATGGACTGTGGTACGATGACGACCGTCAGATATGCGATCTGCCCGAAAACGTACAATGCCCACTTTCGCCCACCACGATCGCTCCAACGCCGTGGGACCGCTGTGTCGGAGTGGAGGATCTTTCCTTCGTGCCGGATGATGATTTCTGCTATCGCTACTATCAGTGCGTCAACGGTATCCCGTACCCAATGATCTGCCCGAACGATCAGTGGTTCGATTACCGCCGACAGCTGTGTGACTTTGTGCAGAACGTAGAATGTGAGGTGCATGACGTCCTGCCGCCTCCACTGCCCACTGACGGTATCTGTACCGGACAGTCCAACTCGATCCAAGTGCTTCATCCGGTGTTCTGTAACCGGTTCTACATCTGCGTCGATCAGGTCGGCTTCCCGCAGATCTGTCCCGCTGGACTATGGTTTGATGAGACACGGCAAACCTGCGCCAGCCCAACCGAGGTCGACTGTCCGAACGGGCTCACCACGACCCCATCGCCGATCGAGGGCATCTGTACCGATGTCCCGGCCGGTACGTACGTACCGAACCCACTCGACTGCAGTCGCTACTACGTGTGCGTTAACATGTACCCGTACTCGCTGGAATGCCCCGGTGGAACCTGGTTCGATCGTAACCTGCTGCGCTGCGTCCCCATCGATGAGGCGGAGTGTGCCGACACCGTCACCACCGTGCCGACGCCTGGAATTTGCGATGGTCAGGAGGATGGCGTGCGTATTCGCAGCCCGGTTAGCTGTTCCCTGTTCTACACCTGCCTGAATGAGGTCGGTTCACCGTCGTTCTGTGAACCGGGACTGTGGTTCAACGAGGAGCTGCAAGAGTGTGACGATCCGGAGAATGTGGACTGTACGGTGGAACCATCGACGACTCCCGCACCGACCGGAGGTATCTGCGATGGGCAGCCGGATGGGCGGTACGTTGCCAGCCCGTACTCGTGCACTCAGTTCTACGTGTGCGTAAACCAGACGGGTTATCCTTCCGTCTGCCAGGCTGGACTGTGGTTCAGCGAAGCCGCCCAAGAATGTGTGGATCCTTCCGAGTCAGAGTGCACCTTACCATGATGAAAATTGGGCTAATTGGGCTATTGTTTTTAAATACGTACGTTAAAACGGTCAATAAAGTTAACCATTTGTTAGGCGTCGCTGTAGTGCCATAGCAACGAAGTAAGCTTCATGAGTATTATGTATTGCATAAACACAGGCGTATTTCTTCGCCAGATTCGTACTAAACGTACTTGCAGCACTTTTAAACGGAAAGAAACACGCTATTATACTTAAATGTGCAACCCAATTTAATAGTACACTCTTCGTCTCATCATCGGAGTACGGTAGATTTCAGCGAACGTCTTCGACAATAACCTTCCATTTTAATGCTAATACTATCGATGAAACACTTTCCACTCCATTAGCTAACGTCCGCGCCCTAATGCTCGCTGCTTCGTCTTTGCGTACGTCAAGTGTTCTACCGTCAAACCGGCTAGAAGAATGCGTTGTAAGCTCTTACAGACGTTTCAAAGGTCCATTTCCTATCGTCACCCGGGGATGTCCAACAGGGTATGAAAAATACGAATTCATAATTCCAACGTAAAGGCAAAGCGAAAAAGGGAAAATCTTCACAAACACTCACACACTTTTAAGTTCAAATGTCACATCCCTGTGCTACGCTATTCATTGCATCGTCCGTACCGAGGAAGAAAGAGGAGATCAAAAAGTCAACCTGTTGGATGTAGAAAATGGCTATTGCTTCAAAATGGAACTCAACATCGGTCGGGGGAAATGCGTGAGGATACCCCCTGGCGATCGGGGGGAAAACGGGTCATTTTCTTTGTCCGTGCACTTCACACACCCTCACACAGTCATTCTACACTCAAGAATAACGCTCTTCAAGTCAATGTGTCGATGTTTTCACACACGAACCGATAAAGGGAACGCTCAAAAGACAAGAAAGCACACTGACATATTTTACTCGCGTAAATCGCCGGGTGACATGGTTGGAATGGGAATCGGAATGCGTGCAACAAGTGGTTGGAAAAATCTCTCCCCTTCGTCGGAAAACGGAAGCAAGGCAGTGGAAGCAAAACGAAGTCGACCACAAAAGGATACGGTTCTCGTTGAAAGCTGCAATAATTCACCAGCGACAAGCCCCGTAGTGCCACCAATCGGTGTGAGGCTTCTTCTATCGCTCATCATCAACAATTGGAGCCATTCCGTAATCCTCCTTGTCCCGTAGCAGGGCATATCTCGTTCAAGGCTACGGAGTGATTCAGACTGAGTTCTCCGTTGGTACAGCTCCTGCGGATGCACGCTTGACTGAGTACGGTTGAATAAAGACATCAACGCCATTAGCGTGAAACTTTGGCCTATGAACCAGCATCCTGATGATGGCTACACACCCCCCTACCGGTAGAAAAGGCGGAAAAGTGGAAATTTCCGTTCCATGTCTCCAGCAGCAAGAATGAAAGAGAAAGAAACGCGTCGGACGTAAAGAGGCTCGTCCGGAATCAGGACCAGGCCAGGCGCTACTCCTACTTGAGCGAGCTTGTGCAACGTTCTCAGAAGAACCGTGTTGCCAAGCCTCCGGAAAGCAAAAGAAAACGGACTGCCAACCAGGTCCAAGGTGCCCGGACTGCTTTCGCTTCACTTCTAGCAATCATCAGTGGCAGACTTCCGGCTTGAAGGGTGCGGTGAGCTGGACGATTACAATCGGTGGCGTAAATCTGTGCTGTCACATCCATTTCCCACCTTCCCGTTCAACTCCACACGCGGCCATGTGTGCCAAAAGGAATAAGAATCCTAGATCCCAGCTCTAGAAGGTACCAAACTACGACTTACTAACCGATTGGCTGATGGCATTTGCCACGGTTCAGTTACGCCGGCCTGCTCGGACCGTTTCCTTTTGCTCTGTTCCTTTTCGCGGCCTCAGAAAGTGCGTTCGCTTGTTTCGCCGTTGATACGGATTGGTTGCGCCAACCAATCCCCTTTTGGTTATGATTTATGTTCTTCAAACGGGGCAGTTTCCCTTTATCCCCACCGACCACGGGTCACTTGTGAAGACTCACACCCTTTCCCGTACAGTACGCTCGTTTATGATACTTTAATCTGTTCTTCTCAAAGGGGCAACATGTTGGACTTTCGGGCCAAGTCTTTCCCGCTGGCTGGGAGCGTGATGCTGGTTGCGTGTATCCTCAGAACATATTCTCGGAATGCTTATTGGTGTGTGAGTGAAGTACAGTGCAGCTCAAGCCACTGGATGCGCTTGAAACAGGTTTTCGAGCTAACGGAGGAATTTATTCTAATGGAATGGGGCTTTGATTCAAGCTGGCATAAGAAATAAAAGAAACCGAAACTCGTTAGAAAGTGTATTGAAGCTTATGCATACGAGTTTCATTGACGGAGAATGAAATAGAAGGAATGAAACACTGTCTTGTTTCACTTTGCTGACGCTCAAAACCCTTTAAAAGCGTCTGTCCTTTTTACTGCGTTTAATCATCCCCGTTACCTTCCCTGAAGCAGCATAAAAATCACTCGCTTTTCCCTTTTTTCACGACTTTGTCTACGATGATGCTCAGCAAAAGTGAGTCCTTTACTTCACACATTGCTTTCGCCCATCGAACGCGTCTAAAGAGGGCGTTGGTTCAATATCAATTTTCCCTTCCGTACCGTAACCAAATTAGATTTCACCCTCCGTAATTAGCTATTAAACGACGACGACATAACAATTTCGCAATCGCTGCCGTTCCTTTGCAACCAAAGCGAGGGCTGCCGACAGATTCTCTCACTCGTGCGAGGAAACACCCTCTTGTCCCGGGGTCTACTTACCGCCGCCGTTCTTGTAGCAGAGGTACGGGAAGCGCCACACGTTGGCCAGATCGACGGCGAACCCGATGACCGACAGCAGGAAGTCAACCTTCCCGCTCCAGGTTTCGCGCTCCTCGCCATCGTCAAGCTCACCGCCGGCACCGTTGCGCGGTAGCAGCCCAGGCCGGCCCTTCGCCTTGATCTGGCCGACGGTGGTCATCGCCAGGGCGGTTCCCTCACTGTCACCGCCGACACCGTTTTCCGCTCCACCGTTCAGCTCCTTCAGTGCCTCCCCGTCGATGGAATCTGCGGAAAATGTGGAAAATGTATGGAAAAGTTGAAGATATTGTTAAAAAATGGTTGCTCCTAACTTAATTACACCACCAAAAAGGTATTGATTTTCCGTCCATTGGTATGGAAATGGTTCAAAAGTTGCTTCCCAGTTCAGCGTGTTGACCTACTGGCGCTTACTGGCTCAGTGGACCAGCGTTGCGATGACATATCGGAAGAGCCACTTAAGAGGCTCATGGACGCAAATACCTCAAACACGTTCGACATTTCGACAACACGCCCGACGGACGAACGGCCACAACCCAATCAAGCACCTTAGTGCATGGAGCAGCGGGGAAGAGTATTCAAATTTTGAAGTATCTACTAATAATAGAACAACCTGTCTCGCAACGACGACGCCGACGATGGCTACGTCCATCATGGATAGGCTCTCCAGTGTCCAAGGTCCATGTGGCAAGGCTCGAGACCGTTTGCAAGTCCTTCAAAATTGATAAAGTGTTTGTTAATGTTTTTGATGTTTTATCCTACTTCATAGGCCTGGACGGTTCCCACCATCCCTGCGTCAGGACATCCCCGGCTCCATTAAACGGTGCCACGGTGAGAGAAATTGATTTTTCTCACCAGCATCCCTTCGAGCTGAAGACACACTCACCCCGAACCAACGGCTGGTGCAAAATTTGATTTGTTATGACGCACCGTGCATAATACGCCTATCGATATCGATATGCCCTCGGTCTCGACGTCATCATAAAGACCAAAAAACCTTGCGCCAAAGTGGAGCAGAACGGAACGGAGCGGGGCGGAGCACCGGTAAATGTAAATGTCACTTTGTCACACTCGTCCCCAAAGCTACCAAAGAGCCCCGAAAATAAAAGTCAACCACATCACACTGACGGTGAAACACAGTACACTTGTTGTTGAGACGATGGAAATCTTGCTGTCCCATCAGGCCTGGGCAAGGCAGCTGGGTAAAGTGGAAAATGTTAAGTACTGCTAATTCGATTTCAGGTCTTCTTCTGCCACACAGCGCACGACGACGACAGCTCTCTTCGCGTACGTCTTTCAAATCTATTTACCAATCAGCTTTGGTTGGGCGGTGATTGCGTGAAAAGGACACCGTATCCCTGCTGTCCTGTTTGCCCTGTTCCGAGAAATTCAAAGCAGCCTTCACCCTTCTTGGGGCTGTATTCTTGCTGCTCTAGATTTTATTGCGCTCTGTTCATTTCATGCGATGGTAAAGATACCCCGGATGGCCGTTACACTTCCGGCAGCAAAGGAGACGAAACGAGGATGAGCACGGAAGAAGAAAGAATTCGGTCGAGCTGGAAGCGACTAACCGCGATACAAGATAATGCCGTTCGTCTAGGGAAATTGACACAGGGAAAAAAATATTGTTCGCAACAGATTCGGAACCAACAGCGGAAGAGAGTGTAACTAAGCCGTTGCTATGGAGCTCGCGTAGTGATGTTGCTTAGAATCTGGGGTCTTTGCTTGACTTTGTGATTTGAGGCGATAAATTTATACTTAACAGTTACGGGAAACGATTAGCTACAAAGTCTATTCGCATTGCTACTCCCGTTTTATCTCCTTTTAAAGTAACAGACAGTTGAATCATTTCATTCACCATTTATTTCACAGTTATTTCCAGCGTTCCTTCCAGGGAGAAGAACGTGTTTGATTGACAAGGTTCTCCAGTGACTAAGGCAACTGAAATCAACGCATCTAGAACCTCGCTGTAGTGACGCTCAAAGGGAAGCATTACAGCACGTCTGTATAATCGTGTGGTTAAAAAGCTACCGTGACTTCATAATCCACCAC
Organism: Anopheles epiroticus; assembly: GCA_000349105.1. Classification (NCBI taxonomy): domain Eukaryota; kingdom Metazoa; phylum Arthropoda; class Insecta; order Diptera; family Culicidae; genus Anopheles; species Anopheles epiroticus. Next base: position 534,956 of record KB672076.1, on the reverse strand, counting down.
CAACCAAACCGCAATGGAGATTTCACAGGGGTTTTGTTACAGCATATTATGGCTGTAACGATATTCTGGAATGTTTAGGAATAAGAGAATAAAAATTACCTTTCTTTTCCTTTTTAATACCCATTATGTTGTTGTTTCACGTACTACAAGCAATATTCCAACCGAATTCGCTTACACTCACTTATTCATCACTGTTTTGTGTTTGGGCATTCGTCTCACTAATGCTGTTAAATATCAAAAAGGTACACTATACGAACATAAGTTCCTTACTCTGTCGCTCTTTCAGACCACCTCCTTAGCGACAGCCTCGCCAGAAGCGGTCTAATAATCGTCCACCACCGCCAACGGAAATTCAATTAAAATCACAAGAAAAAGAACCAACCGAGACACACTTGAGACTTGAGTGTGGGGCACTTAATCGACACACTTGATTTGCGATGGTTTATTTAACGATAGTGTAAGACGGTCGGCATAAAATATGCACACATACAAACGCTCAGAGGAGAGCTGGGCTCGAACGAGTCGTCTACCTTAACCGTGCTGAGAAGGGACACTAACTACCATGACCTAGCGACGACAGCCATCGGAACACCGATGGACACGCTTGACGAGATGAATGTAATTAGCGTTGATCATTTCGGTGGTGTAGTTTTTTGCATTTGTTTTAACGCATATCTTCCGAGAGAATGGAGGGGAAGCAGGATTTCGGTCATTTAGAAATGTCCCAGATTTAGCGGACCGACTGTCAGTTACAAAAGTCAGCCCTAGCCACTGATTGAAAGTGACACTTTAATTACATTTGCAACACTCGTTGCACTTAGACAATGTTTGTTTAGATGACTTTTTTTTATTCAACTTATTAAACCGCTTTGAAGTTAGATAGTTAGTGAGATTTAACTTCCATTGTTAAAGAAAAAAAAATCATCTAATTTCAAACTTTTCCACTTCGACTTCTCTGAAGCTCAATCCTTCAGCCGTCCGTCTAGCATCATCTACCTTTCCATTTCGTGTTACCACAAATTGCAATTATTACATCTGCGCTGGGATTTTTTTCTCTCTCGTCATCATTACATCTTACGCACAAGGTTTTTGACGGCTAACTGTTTCAATCTTGCCACCGATCGTTATTACCATTCAGCCTAAATGCAAGTCGCGATCGAACACCTCAGCACCCCTGTTTGTCCGCGTGGCTGTTCTGCAGTCTAGACACCAACAAACTGGACACTCACAGTCAGCCTTCGAGCGTTTGATGAGTGTGAACCATGTGCAACGAAGTAGAACACATAAATTTGTGCACGCTTTACGACTCTGGTCACCGAGCCCAAGTTCCGACGGGTTTGCCGTTTTCACGATTTCCTCCCCTCCCTCTCTTCCGGTCGACCTCGGTTGGCGTAATTTTTGCGAATCGGATATTGAATCTCTCTACTCAGTTGCGAGTGGCCAGATCCTCGATAAGCGATTGTTTAATCCTTTCCTGTCACCTGTACTTGAAGTTTGGCGCCTTTCTAACTTCCTTCACGCTTGTTTGTATGACGCCAGTCAGCATTCCCCGCAAAAACTAATCCGTTTGTCCAGATGAATAATGATGCTTGATATTACATTATTGACCTTCACCATGGATGGCTTTTGCGTGACGGGGGAATGGGAAAGGACAGGAGGATGATCTCTCAACATGCAAATCGTATCAATGCTCGCCCCGTGTTGTGGTTGGATTTAGAAAACCTGTTCTGTTTCCCTGTCTCCCTAGAAGACACCTCAAACGACAGCATACACGCGTAGGAGTCGTACTGTCGAATTCTCTAAAAGCCAGTTTTCGCTTTCTGCTTAAGGTTACTCCAACAACATACCAGCCAGCAAACAAGAATCACGCCAGGGCGGGCGTGATGGGAAGAGAAACTACAAGAGCCAAGCCAGTTTGAAGTCAGATAGCAGTTGGTACAGCTGATCTCGCTTTAAAAACCCAACACAAAAACTTGGAAAGGATGTTTGATTATAGAACGCTGTTGGAGCAGTACAAATAAGCGCCGTACCAAATGCTTTTCAAATGTTCTTGAAAGCGAGATTTATTTTTTTACATCGTTTTTGAGCGTGTTTTCGTTAAGCGTGCAAATTTTCAAGCTCGCACCCTTTAATGAGTCGTGTGAAATTCGACAAGTATTTGCTAGTAAACTTCCTCTTCTCTTCCTCTTAAAGAGCTCATTAGATATTCTTTGATGCTTCTACATGGTAAACACTATTGCTAAGATTGAGGCAACTACAGATTGACCACATTTCAGCACCACCATCACGGAACGCACGTGCACGACGCTTTTTTCAAATTTGAATTAGTGCACTGATTTATTGTCTTTTCGCGCCGACTAACATACACGATTAACGTACAACGGTAGCCAATAGTAACATTCAGCACTCTTTAAATGGGTTACAGCACGCTAGGATGGACCGTTAGAAAACAAAAGTGCCGATCACGTGTTTCACGCATTCACATCACACAAGCGCAACGAAATCAATTTAAAATAAAATACAGCACCGGCAGGTTTATCACTTTTGTTCACTGCTAATACACTGGCCAATTTTAAACAGTAAAAATCAAACTGCTGCTCGTCTGCACGTTCTGTTTCGTCCGGTCGTACGAGAAGTTGTGAACCGTACCGGTTTGGACGAGCAATTGCATGAGACTGCGGCAAGCAGAACGACTCCGAGCGTTGGTCGGGTCCGTTTTCTCAAACCCTCCCTACTCCTTTCAACGCAGCCAGTTCGTGAACGTTGAAAAGGAAAACGCAATCGTGGTTATAGGTGAGTTCGATTGGGTCTCACTGATGTGTGTGTTTATGGTATTGTTTTATTATAAGTGATTTTTAAACGGCACCAAAAAGCTATCGAGCAAAACAGTAATGTGTTAAATGGGTTTCTAAAAGAATTATTAAGGTTCTTTTGTAGATGATCTATGCTGGGATGTTACATTTGAGCTCGTGCTTATAAAGGACACCGTCTTGTGGTGACAGCTATTTAAGATGTTTTTTCTTCTTAAATGTGTGTTAATTCCCTTGGTTTGCAGAGGTAAAAAAATAATCACTCTTACTAGAAGATGCTAGAAGTGAAATGATTCTTAGACCAGGCGAACGATACAGGCCGTAAGTTGAGAAGTTAAAAAAGGACTATCACAAGGGTCCTTTCATCCCAAAAAGATTAAAAACACACAAAAAAACTAACCGCAAGGGATTTTTACATTGTGCTATATGCTGCACACCAAAATTAAAGCAAAGGATACATTAGAACCTTTAAACCGTAACAAAAAACTACCCAACCACTAAATAAAGACAAATCAAATAAATCCGTCGGCCACAAAGCTTATTGAAATTTCCAAATTTCCTTCACCGCTGCTCCTTCAACCGTTCGCCCAAACATCCACTCAACTCTTCTCACTAGTTTACTTCCGATAACTACAGCTCCAACCGAATCCTTTCCATCAAATCACTTACAAACAGCAATCCGCCAGCAGCCTCGCTAGATTAGCAACGAAAACAATCATAACCACAGATTTATAGCTCATTTCCTTCCTCCCGCTTTCAGGACCAATCTCGCCGCCGGCATAGTTCTGCCTTTTTGCCAGGACGTTGGTTGCATTCCACGCTCAATACTGCACAGGGCGGCCACCACACTCACACTCGCAACATTCTGCACCGTTCCTGGCAGAAATCATCAAACACCACATCCGTTCGTTGTGCCAGCTTGTTAAAGCTGCTCAGCCGAACGAGGCTTTTGTATTTACTTCCCGCCGCGAAGCGAATTCGATTCTCGAGCTGACCATTTCTCGCTATATTTGGTGCATGTGGTTTCTGGGGGTAAATGCCCCTGGGAAGGAAGCAACAGGTAGGCACGCGAGAACAGTGCGAGAAGCGAAAATTAATTCAAGTGCTTCTCGGGGAGAGGGAAAACTGGAGTTGATACGGTAATTGAAATATTTCCCGGTTATTAGTCGACTTATTAGTTCCGACGGCAACAGGCAACTAATGCCGCGTTCGAGAGTTTGCAGCTGGACGTACAGCGAGGCGTAAGAACCACTTGTAACCAGTGCTTCAGAGCTCAGGAACTGTTTTACTTTGCGCTTAATTTGCTAGGTGTGCACTACTAATTTTGCTACTACTGCCGCTACTCACCTGAACCGGACTTGTCCGTGCTCTTCACTGGTGTTTCCAGCAGTCTCAGCTTCTCCCGTGGATCATCTAGCTCGAACATCCAGCTTGATTATCGCAACGGACGCTCCGTCTATCGCTCTGTTCCACAGATATCGGTACGCTACACTTCAGCAATCTGGTCGCAACCCGCGCTGTCCACCGATAGCAGATCTTTACGCCGACGACGCCTTCCCCAAAGAAGTGACCGTTTCACACCTCACCTATGATCATGTTCTTCCGCGGTATTTTTCACCATACACCAACTCATCTACAGCAACATGCGTTACGGGCGGCAGCCGTTTCGCCACTCCACATCCTGATGTAGAAACCGTTGGTCCACGTGTTCTTACCCTGCCGGAGGTAATTTTGTACTGGAATCCGTTGGCCTTCCTTTTTGTGCTCACAATCACCACGCGGTCCACTTGTAACCGTCAATTGCACTCACTACTGCTCCTGCTCGGTACAAGCAAGGTCTGCTACTGCAAGTACACCCCACTAACAATGCCAGGCAAGCCCACCGACCCGACCTACACCGACAACTCCCGGCTTCCGGATTGCTCCGACCTTGCTTGCCAAACGGGATGCACACGGACGACTAGCGACTGGCTAGCTGGTTCGCTGGCCCTTTTATAGCGGGAGTTTCTGCGCCCAGCCCGAAAACGATCCTGCGCTGAAGAATCGCGCGCTGTATTCGCTCTGTCGGTGGGATGCGTGCTTCCCACCGGTGATAGCGGTTGCAACTCTATGTTCGATTGCAAGTATGTGTGAAGTCTTATTCGTATTTTCGTTTCTGTTTGAATCCAACATTCCTGTTCAAATTTATTCTGTTTTTATCTTTCAAAACAATAATTCAGAATGAAATTTCGTTTATAATTAGTAGCTACGAAAAGTGCAGTTTAGACTAAAATACATTTTGTTAAACATTATAACAACTAGAACGTATGTAGCGAAGTAGCAAACGAGCCCTGTACTCATGAGCTTCGTAGGCTGTCATCGAGTGTCACAAGCACAATGGACGTGGGTTCTTCTGCAGTGTGCAAGAAATTACTTATTTATAATGTTTTTAGTTGCATCTTTTCGGACTACGTCTATATGGCTTCACTGTTGGGCATAACTTCTAACCCATGAGAAACAAACGCCATTTCAAAACCAATAGAAAACACGCTAGACAGAGGTGTCAAACCACCTGTCAAACCAGCGCAGTACGACGTCGTCGGATCGAAGCTCCCATCACCGCCGCCTCAGCACCGTAGCGTTTGTTGATGTTTTGACAAGTGTGCTGGACGAAGGAGCGAGTAGGGCAAGGGTGCTGCTGTCTTGTCTGTGTTTTTGTGTGTTGTGTGTCGCGTTTTTTCCTTCTCTCTGGACCACAGCCAGCCAGCAGCTGCAAAATTGCCACATTAGCAAAACAGTTGGTGTGAAAACTTTCGCCCTGGACCTTCTTTCTTTCCGACTCCTCGAGTCGAGTTCCGATGCGCCAGCCAGAGGTAAATCTGAGAACGTAAATATTTACGGTGTTTCTTTTGTTGTTCTTCTTTTACAAGGAGAAGGTCGCGCAAAAGAAAAATCCATTGGCACAGGGACAAGGGGGCTTGCCTCCCCCACCGTCACACCATCGTCTATCGGATGAGCGGTTGCCGGGAGGGGTAAAGAAGGGAGCGCTCTGGCGATTGGACCCATTTAGAAAGCCTCTGGACAGGCACGATATGGCTGCCTGGATACGGTATAATCCGGTTTCCACCGTCAACGAGTGATGATATCATCCCGCAAAAAGAAGTGACGGTGGTACTAAAGTGAAGCTCGTGAAGTCTCTAATCTCGCTACAGCATCGCATCGAAAACATCAAAACACTCCCATCGGAGAAGGGGAGTTCTGTCTGTCCGGGTTGTATGCACGGATAAGTGTGTCTGTGTGTGTGTGTGTGTGTCCGCGTTTATGTTTCGTTTTTGGTGCTTTCGAGTTACTAGTATTTAGTCGATCGAAGCTTATCGCACTTTGCAAGTGCTTTTCCACTACTATTGTGTTACGATCAGCGTGACAGAAACCAATACTTATAGCAAGCTTGCGGGCCTTCCCCCACAAATGTGAGTCGACCACGTAAGTGTTTACATTTGCTCGCTGTATCGTACTCACAGGTGGTCTGGGGTGGAAAAACGGTGCCGTGTTGCTCTTTTCCCAGGCGACAAAGAGTGGATAGGAACGCGTTTCGTGTTGTTCTTCTATTGCGCATTCGAGTGTAGGTTCGACCCTACCCCTCTACCCAATTGCGAGTTGCGAGCAAACCCTACAAAAATCTCTGATTTTAACCATCTTTTTTCGTTGTTGTATCATTTCAGGGTTACTAGAAAAAGTACCATCGCCATAAAATCATTTCAAAACAGTCCAGTGTACGCAACAGTGTGGAAGTGTTTGTGATCTATGCCTTGTTAGTCCCGCAGTCGTTCTAGTTGAAATTAAGAGCAACAATTCTAAAGCTCAGCAAAAATGGCAGACGAATTCGATGCTTGTGAATGCTTTTGGAGTCATGAACTCGCCATGAGACGGTTGCTGTCGCTGGTAAGCATTCGCTGGTGCGAGAATATTTATCCATTTTGTAAATAAGCTACAGCTACTGTGTTGTATCGTTTTCAGCTTCGCCAAGGCCAGTCGTACTGCAACGATAACGAATGCACCGATCGTAAGTACAGCCAGTACATTAGTTACACAGTCACTTACATCAATGGAAGAAGACGAATATTTCTTAACAAACTTGAATAAAATTACAGTTCCCAGTCTCCCGAACGCCGCTGGTGGCACAAACTTTTTCCTAATCATGGTGGCATTGATTTTCATGGCCGTTATGTATGTGATGAGACCATCATCAATGCGGCGAACGAACGACCTTAACAAGGCTCTACCGCCTTCTTCGAACGATGTAAGTAGCCTCCCTTCTTAAGAATTTGTTGAGGTCCTGTGCTAACTTTTCGTACCCGATTTCCCAGGGTCCGAATAATGATGGTTCACCACCGTCGATATCCTGAAAGATGCGCACTTTCCATCGCCAATGAAAAAGCACAACCACCCCCCGAACCTGAGCATTGCAGCCTGTCCCGCATCTTTCCCAAAATCCTGGGGCGGTGCTGGTGTACACGGTTTCGGACGGATATGTACCGCATTTGTCCCATTTTCTTCTAGACAATTATTGAGCATGATAGTGAACCGTGTCGCCTCGGGCGCGTTTATTTCCACAAAGACACAACACGCACAGAAAATTGTTTTTTTTTTTCTTCCAAACATCACTTGCATATAGTTCCAATGTAACGTTTCGTTACAACTTCTACGTCTCCCAAAACGATGGGAAAGCAAGCGTTTCAAAGTAAATTCCTTCTCTTGACCCATCCCCAAGAGTCCACCGCCGCGGTTTCCTAGAGACTGTGCTCGCGGGTGGAGCTTGCATAATGTGATTATTTTATTTAAACAACCTCTTCTGCATTAGAGGCCTTTATTGTCAGCCGTTATCGTTTTTGTTTCTTTATTTACATGCGTTTAATGAGAACTTTGTTTACGTTGCAATAAAATGAATATACAATTCAAAATTCTCTTTGCAAACAACATTACTTGGCACCACTTTCCCGTATTTTACAACAATTATTTGGGCAAGCGGGTGTAGCAGGAGATACCAGAGAAGCATCAGCGCTGTGCTCTTATGCACACTAGTGGCACGATGTTGCTATTAATGGTTTAATGTTTTGAATGTATTTACATGATACTAAATTCATAAGTAGTCAATTCAAACGAACAGATTACCTTATCTCAAACGCGCAAACACACATACATACAAACACAAGATCATTCTAGACAGGATAGCAAATGTCGTCAATTGGTACAAAAGACAAGTGTGTTTTGCTGGATAGACTTCCAGCTAGCGATTAATGTTCTGTCTCATAATGGGAAATAAAATTCAAAATCTATATCTAGAATAGCATCCAAGCAAACATTCGTTCGAATGTTTCCATCCGAATTTCATAAGTTTCATTTCGTAATATAACACCAAAACACTGAAATATTCAATGCAAAAAATCATCATTTATTGACAGCAACATGGAACCGCCTTAACCTACCAGAGGACAGGCTTCCGATATTGCACGCCTTCCATCAATTAACAATCATAACATAGTTCGTTGATTTCATTTCATGAGCACAAGCTAAAAGAAACGTTAGCAGCCTCACAACGGTATCGATTGCTACGTAGTGGAAATAACTATTAAAATGGGGTTCTGCACCACACACATGCTTGCAAATGTCCTTGATCCTAGGGGACTAAAAGCAGCCACGAACGATTCCGTAGAAACTAACCCAGAAGTGCGCGCATACTTCCGAAGAGTTTAGTGCATCCTACGAATCCTCCCTTGCCTGCGTTCCTAAGCTATGACACATTTTGCTGATGAAGTAGCACTTGTACCTGATTCTAAAATACGAAGACAACTGAACCGGATGAGTGAGCTACTACCGTGTTGATCCTTAAATCTATTAGAATGTTTTTTAAAAATGTTTCGTATTCCTTGCCATTATCCGCGAAACGATGTTGTATGAATCGGGTACGTTTCTTCGCCCT
>KB672076.1:250032-506963 GCA_000349105.1 Anopheles epiroticus | reverse complement strand
CCCCCCCCCTTGTTTGTTACAATGTTTTACCTTTTATCTTCTCTTTTATTTTAGTCATTTTGTGGCCTGCTGAATAATACAATTGTACTGGAAAGGCCACTGGGAGCATAAATGGGCTCTCTGCAAACACAATACGATTGTCAGTCCGTAGGCAGGCGGTGTACATAATGCATCTAATTAGGGTGCAATAAAGTGCAGCAGCTCACGGTGTCGGTTGGAACTCCACCCTAAACGATCACCCCTCCCGAACCAGTTTGGTTGTGGTAGACTGATCTCTGTTCCACGTTTTTGGGTGGAGAGTGGACGGAAATGCATTAACAGAACGATGGGGCCTTATCATTATTGAAGTGGAATAGTGTATGGCAGCAGATAGTGTAGAAAGAGAGAGCCGTTCGTGGTATATATCGAATGCCACCAGCAGATTCGGGGGCAACAGAGTAGGGTTAGCATGATCGTCGCATCTCCCATTCACACACTAGCTATGTTACGGCTCACCTAGCATGATCGACTCACTGTGAAATCAAGGGTTTCAGATACTGTGCTTGCGGTACACATCCCTTACTTTTAGCGAGCGTTCTGTACAGCATTTAAAGAAGCGGAGATGTGTTAAGAGCGATAAATATTTTCTATTTAAAATCCTATTTTTGTTTTGTTTTGGCTTGTGTTTTTCTAGTGTCGAATAGTAACTTTAATACACGCAACACTACTCAACATTTTGCACTTTTTCTATTCATGTGGAACACATTTTTTCAATCCATACTTCACGACTGTCGCTGTTGCAATGAAAATGAGTCATTCACTTTAACTTTTCCATTGCTGACCCAAGGGGTTATTTATTATTTTATGGTGACTGAAACATGTGCCAACGAAAGGGTACGAAATAAAGTAAATAGTGTATGAAAGTGAACGGTCCAAATGTTGACTACTTCGGGGCAGTATGTTGACAGTTGGCTGAACATGTTACAAAACCATTCAATCGAAAATGTTCAGGAACTTGTTTACTAAAATAACTTTAAGGGGGTTTGCAATAGATTTCCGCTTGTTTATGTCGTGTAATAATTAAACCAAAATTTTAGATTCTCATCCGTCTCATAAAAGTCACAAAGCTGGAAAAAATCATTCGCCAACCGTTGCCTTCTTCCGACCCAGATGAGTGAAATGATGATCGCAATATCATTTCCAAATAAAGAATCAGTCAAGGCCATCCACCAAGCGGGTTAGATTGATCGTTCAAGGAGAACGTCTTTGAATGAGCATCCGTTCAACCTTTTATGCCAGCTCCTTTATGTTGCATTGGAACGAACTTGGCGGTGTGCGAAGATCACTTCTATATTTGGCCAAATGACTATGCTCCTCGACACTTACGATTACAGGTCTGTGTGTGGTTAATGATCGACTGGTTAGCGGTACGCAGCCTGCCACAACCTACGACGAGAATACGTTGACAGCATGAACGTTGCATAGCTCACATGCTTAGGAAACCGAATCGTTCGGTACACATTGTAACCACATTGTAGCCGAGCGCAAGAGAGATGGTTTCTTGTTTCGTTCGTTTTTGGATGTTAAGAGATGCTTAATTTGAAACGAATGGTGAACAGTCTTTTTTATGATTTATTTTGCTTGCTAATTTTGTTTGCTTTTTAGTAAACCCACGTTCTGCAACTGAAAAGGAATGTGTTTTCCGTACGTAGTGCGTGCTATTTGTATGCCCTCCAACAAACACAACTTACGCATGTTCGTTGGCTCAGCATGTGGTGCTACCGGTGCGCGGCGTCGTATGAACTTCGAAGAGAGGTTGTGAGCAAATTAGATAATTTGATTTTAATTGCCCTGCCTCCTCCTCGCCACGATCCCGGGCTTTCCTTTCGGGTGCTGGCTACACACCGAACGAAAGTACAAATTCGCTGCCGGTGTTAATATTTTCGGTTTTTGTGTTTTATTCATTAAAATGCTTGAGAACGGATTGAAACGTTGGTAACAGCGGCTGAGGCTGGGCTGAAAGGCATCACCAAACACTTGCTCTTTGAGGTGGACAGTTTGCACATAAATAGATACACACGCCGTTTGCATTGCATCAGTTTGACGACGTGGGAAGCAAGTTACTCGACACCACCAACACGCGGAGCACAGAGGATCGTGTACCCACGACCACGTTGGTATGGATGTGAAAAGGAAAGTGATTTGGTGGATTTGAAGAAAGGGGGAAAGGTTCACTGTTTTTAACCCCCTTCCCCCTCTTCTTCCCTTCCATTGATGGATGTGTCGATAAGCGATCGACGTTGTCATTAAAAAGGGAAGGAGACCTACAGGTGTCCTTGAAAACAGGCGAAATTAAATTAAGGCGACCAGAACACACGCGATGCCAACCGAGAATGATCTCTTATTCTTGTGGGGAACGTCTTGTTTAAGCTTGACGCGCTAGACCAAAGGTGTACCGTGTTTGCGCACTTGGCACTGTACTCGCTATATGTACCTCGTAGAGAAAAGCAACACGAATTGTTTGAGTCGACGGTGTGATCGTCGAGCAGAGATCTCACATTCCGATCGGTATCAGTCGTCGTCGTTAATTGTCGTCGGTTGGTGTTTGCGTTTGGGACAGAGAGCGAGCAGCAAGGGCTATAATTTGTACATTTCCCAATTACCCGCAGAGCAGATATAAAAGCTAGTTGGACATGTTGATTCGCGGGATTTATCTTTTCGCTTGCTTCGAAGTTCTTGTGCCTTGAAGAAACGCGAGAAACTGTTCGCTAGCAAAAGAGCTATGATGACGATTAAGATTTATAGCGAGATGAGTCGAGAAGTGATAAATTTACAAAACATTCACATACCGCCAGAAGAATTCTTTTGTCAATGGGCAAACGACGAGCAAAAGCTTATCCTTGGAAGGGATTTATCTAACGAGCCGAAATTTCTGCCGATGTTTGTGCCTGAAAGACTCTTCATCCACACAAACAGTGACAAACTCTTATAAAGAAATCGCCTTCGAGAAACGTGAGCAAACATGTTTAAACAACAGACCAATTGTCGCAGCAATTGATTATACAGATAAAATGATTGATTCGACGATGACCAACGACTTTTAGTGGCGGCGCCTTAGCGCGCATTCTTTCGACAGAGGACAATTCGCCTTACACGTCTCTGCAGTGGCACTAAACCTCAATTATTGGGATAGCCCTATCGGATTGCGGCATGTCGTAGTGTGTGACAGCCAAGCGTGAAGACAGCAGTGAGACGCCGCTGTCGGTTTTGTTGGGGTAGCGATCGGGGTCGGTGCGCGATGTTGAAGATGATGATGATGGCAATGAGCGAAATGGCGAGATCATTGACCCGATCCCGATCGAACTTCGCGTCTCTCAAGTGCAATGCCCTAGTTCACTGGCAAACCGCGAAGTGTGAGCGCAGGTGTACGGAGAAGAAGAGCAGATTAGATTGTGGTGGATCTAAGATCCGCTCGAAATGATGCGAGAGGGTGAGTATACCTGTATACCTGTTGCACGTATGATCATCACCTGATGCTGTCTGCGAGCGTGCACGTGCTCTCGTGTTTGATCTGTGGTGATCTTGCGAGCCTCACTATGCACCTGCTGCACATAGCTCATTCGTCACGAAGGGTGGAATGAGGACCTAAGACACGCCGAGTTGGATGATGCATTCTGTCATGAATGCCTTGTCGCATCCAGATGATGTAAACAAATGAGCATTATTTAATGCCCAAACGGGAGCCTGCGATCATGCTGTCTTCGTGTGCATCTACCAAACCCTATGATGATGCATACAGCGGCAGGTGCATTGGTAAGTAGTGCTGCATCTAACAAATAGTAGCTGCTTTCACCATGATAATCTTCTTGATGGCGGCTTTTATCACTGACCGTGTCGGTTGTCTATGATCCGTGCAAGAAGCCAAGGATTGTGTGTCTAATGTACTTGCGTCTGTTGGTTGACATTGGTTGTTGGTACCAGACACAGATTTGGTGTTCTACAACAGATTTACTTTTTGTTGAACTCGTGTAGTACTACGACACAACGGTAAACTTATCTCTTGTATGCGTTAAAAATGTGATCTACCGAACCAGCCACTTAAGATCGATCTGCAGAAGCATAGACGGCACAACACAAACATCCGATTCGATTGTAACAGTGAGCTTTGCAAACCAACGGACGGCGGCACCAGATGGCATAGCGAATTTCTTAGCTATCTCTCGTGTTAATTTGACCCGTTCCCTTGCGGATGCTTGTCCTGTGGCAAAGTGCGAATGTGCGACAAAACTGACGAGATAATTGCTCGACGCATACTTTAATGTCAGGGCTGACAGCGGGTGCGAACGTTTGAGTGAGTTACCCCGGTCGGTCGGCGTTAAAGTCCACTTCCTCATTCTCTAACAACTGTCTTCTTCACTTCCGTAAATGAGACGGCGAGGGAGAGCGGTGGGGAGGTGAGATGGTTGTCGTGTGATCGTGAAACATTATCTTAAAAATATCAACGCCTCGCGGATGAGATAATACTTGCGCGGGGAAATGGGTGAACAGCAGTTTTCTTTCGCAAATTAGCGTTCCCGTGCGGGAATGGTTGCAAATTTAATTCAGAATATTGTGGAAAAGACCCCTAATGAGAAGGGGGTATATATTTTAGGCCACTTTTTGCAATTGACAGTAAGTACGTTGTGGGTGAGATACGTTTAACGAGTCAGCGACCACATTTAGACAGGTATTTAGTCATGCAACCGACAGCAACTCCACACTGAAGATTAAAGGGCAGAATATTTGCCCAATAAATGTTTGCTCCCCCCAAACGAAGCGTTGCGAATATTTACGGACATAAATCACCAGGCGAATTTGCGCGATCCTTGATATACCACCTTTCGCGGTATGAAGTAATACATCATGCTCCTTTGGTCAAGGATCTTCACAATCTTGTGTCTGTTTAGAGTTTATGGTCCATTTTAAAATGAACAGTGTGACAATGGAAATGTTTGCGACACAGTAATGTTCGTACGGCGACAAACACAACACAAAACCACCTCGTGTATGTGAGTGTGAGTTGTGTTGTTCTTGTTTTGATGTCTCTGTACCGTCGTGCGAACCATGATCACGATCAAAATAACATTAACAACACGTTTTATCCCGTGGCGTAATTCATTCTCGATCGGTTCCCTTGGCTAGGTGAAGATCATTTCTTTCTTCGATCCTCTTACGACATTACTTCCGTTTCGCTCAATGTGTGTGGACGTTCTGAAGATGCTTGTCTTTCGTCTGTCTTGGTTTGAAAAAAGAAAAAGATCGAATATCTAATTTTATCTATCACCCTGCGGTGTTTTGCGCGCGCGATCCGTTGCCCCGTGAGGCGATATGATGGTGGTCACATCACATCAGAGTTGAATTAAATAATCGCCCCTTTTCGCTTACCCCCAAAAGCACACGAACACACACACACACACACACATACACTCATGCTGCCGGTCAGCGAGTTGTTTGTGTTATGATCGGTAATCTAGGATCGCCGCACTACGTTTCTGTCGCAGATGTTTGATAGAAAACGAAAATGGCACTGATACTAACAGCGTTACTTTCTTGTAGCATCGCTTCTTATGTTCCGCGGGTCTGCTGGCAAAAGACTGACCAACACTACCGACTGACCGTCTCCTATATTTTTAGTGATTTTGCAAACACTAGCAAGAGATGTGGAGCTGAGCTGATCTGTTTGTGTTGGTTTCGGTTGGTGTCTTGTAACGGCTGAACCTTCCTGCCTGCCACGCGCTACGGCTCGTCAAGCGAACGGAGAGAAAATTATGAAACAGAGCTAGAGGGAAGTCCTACATTTTCCTCCCTATACTCTGGGCTTTGCACTGCGCTGGTGCTCGGTATTGCTCTGCCTTTCGGTGGATTTTCCTCAAACGCGAAACGCGAAAAAAGGGATTGCCTACCGCCTACCGACAGGAAGAGGAAGAACACGCGTCGTGTAGCAATTACCAGCTGTGAGTGATGGGAAATGATTGAATGAAATGTTGCGCTCGGTGGAGAACGGAGGAAAGCGGCACCACGAAAGATGAACCTAGTCAGATGATACGCAAAAATAGCATTTCCTTGCGCTTGAAAACCAACAACGATGAACGGTACATGAAGATTGTATGTTGGAGTGATGGAACTGTGCAGGATTAATAGGTGAATGAAAATATTATGCTCATAAATCTACACATTCACCATGGCGCACTGATGCTTACGGACGTCGAAAGGACCAAGGTGCAGATTATGAGTTGCACGTACGCACTGTTAAAACGAGATTGAAAGATGTTGATCGTGTGGAAGATCACGTCGATATCTGGAGCAATTGGTTAGGTTTATTTATTTCAGATCTATGCACGCTTTTTGCCCGATGTCAACGCGCGTTGCAGCAGAAATAGTTGAAGAAATGATTCTAGATGGCAACCTTGTAAATTTATTTAACGGAAAACGAACGGCAAACCCCACAACCGGCAAGACTTTTAGTTTATTGACTGTTGCTCGACTGTCGGTATGAAAGTGGAAAAAGTAAACGCATTAGTAAGGGTGACAGTTGGAAAGTCAGCTAGAAAAGAGCGTTTATACTAATTTTAGCTCCATAGCACGGTGGTAAACCTTTTCTCGGTAGTGTCACATTTGGCGATCGGATGAGGTCGTCGGATTTTCAAACGATTGTTGGTGGACATGTAAACAAAGAACGATTTAAATGTCCAAAGATGTCGTTGAATGTGAAGGACAACACGATCGTTATTCTCCAGACACAAAGAACAATGAGAAATGGTTCTTTGTTCACGTGAAGATACGATACTGTCCTTTAGCTTTCTTAAGAAATTGCTTCTAGTGTCTTCAGAAATTGCTTAGAAAGCGGAAATAAAATCCGAAATTCTTGCTGCGATCATTTGCCAAAGCTGCCAGTTGGTGTGCTGCATCTATGGCACTTGATTAATTGCTCGAATGTCCGTGAAGAAGGGCGACGATTTAAGCCGGATGAACATTCTGTGATGACACGAGAGACGACACATACTACATGTGTGAAATATTAGTACATGCGATTAGTAAGCACCTTCGCTATCGATATGACAAGCAAGAATAGCGTTTAAGTGAAGATCGTTCAGCCGCCGTACCGCCGGTGGCCTACGGCAAAACAAATGAGTGTACTTATGTAGATTGAGCAGCGAAAGATACAAACAAACACTGCTTCTTCTCTAACTGGCCAATGGTGGAAGGGATTTTTTAATGTTCGTTAATTTTTTAGATGGTAGAAGATTCGCCTAATGCGCGTGGAATGCTGATAGATATCTCTGCGGGGATATAGAACAGGCAATAATTCAAAGCATTTTTGTTTGTCTTGAGTTTGTTTGGGGAGCATAGCGTCGATCGATCGTTTACTTAAAAACTTCTTTCTCTTTTTCACTCTCCTTTTTTGTAGGTGAAGAAGCGCCAACAGCGGGTCACGATGATCATGGACAGCAAGCACATAGAGTACACCGTCATCGATATCACAGAGCCGGGCCAGGAGGCAGAGAAGGACTTTATGCAGACGAACGCCCAGCACAAAGGATGCACAATCAGTGATCCGAACCCGCGGCACGCGCTGCCCCCGCAGCTCTTCAACGATACCGAGTACTGTGGTGACTACGACGACTTCGATATGGCCAACGAGGTGGACAACCTGGAGGTGTTCCTGAAGCTGGCGGCACCGGCCCCGGAACTGGAGCATAAAAACGGCGACGAGACAGCACCTGCCACCGCCGATGCCGCCGCGGCTGCCGAGGACGAGGACGAGAACAAAGAAAACAAGACTGAAGACAACAACGGTGCTGCTGCCGGTGATGGAGCGGAAGTGGCCGAGGGCACGAACGAGGTTTGAGTTAGCGGACGGTGATCCTAACACACACACAAAACTCCCAAACAGCGGTCCATCCTTGGCCTTTTTAGGACAGTGCCGTGCCGATGATGGGCCGCAGAAAATCAACAAAACACAGCTACATATGCCCGCCCGCCCAACACCTGCTGCCTATGTATTTCCATGCTGTGTGTGTATGCGTGTGTGTGTGTGTGTGTGTGTGTGTTTGTGTTGGCCCATCTAACACAATTTGCGTTTTTGTTGCTTTCCCATATCCGGAGATTTGTTCAGGTTCAGAAAATGGGTGCGATATGGGTGTAGAATGTAGGGGATTTGCGGCAAATAATGTTTGATTCTTGCAGTTATATTTGATGGCGTACTTTTACAACTATTAATACTACTTCCAAGCTTAGCATCTTCCATAACAAATGCTCCATGCGGTAGAGATAAGCAGCAAACCTTCCCATGGCCGTAAACACTGCCGGCACAATATCCATCGATCAAGAATAGAGCCTTGGACGTTGTAACCTTGATAATGGATTTCCCCCGATAACCTACATCTACGCAACGACACACTAATGTATGAAAATAGACGCTTCTCTTCCGCTATTCCTTCCAAGCAACACAGTTTCGCCTTTTACATCGTATATTGGTTGGTAGATTTAAGTCCCTGCGGAATCACCTACATTCTACCAACTTGCCGGAAAGAAGTAACCGTAATTTAACGTTTGATCGATTTCACATCGGATGTAATCGGCTAAACTCAGCGGCGAGGTCAGCAGGATTGCCTTTACCAAACGCAGAACGTAGGGTAGGTGCATTCGAGCGAAATAAAAGCGAGCCAATCCGGTGGATTAGATTGTTCCGAAGAATTGGCACCGCGCAACACGTGGCCAGCCTGGGTGGAAGCCAGTAGGAAAAGTCCGTTTATGTTATCGGATTAGAATTGTCTCATGGTAACGATAAGAGTTTTTTTTCGCTTGGTTTTGCATTGACTAACCAAAACCAATGTGTGGTACAGTGTGAACGATATCAACTGTTTCGCAATGCTCTGTTCATTGGCATAAAAATGTCGCTTATGCAAGTGGCACCGGTGTCTCGCACACCCCTTGTATCACACGTACCACTTTAACCTGTCAGCAGAAAACGGGACTCGGTTGTATCGCAAACAAAGTCACCGGTAATGCACCCTTAAAAGAGATACATCGTAAAAAATATATGCAAACCCTCACACGTACTAACAGTTATTTTACAGTCAGCGCGAAAACCCGCAGCAGTGTGATGGTGCCGATGGATTATTTCGACATGTTTCCACCAGCACCAGCCCACAGAAAAGGGGGCTCACGTGCGTGCTTTCGATTGCGTATGAGCGTTAATGATGACAGCATCGTCTGAGAGGGCCGCGAGCAAAGAACGAAAAGACCCAATAAGCCATTCCCCTTATAATACACCCCGCGGTGCCGGTACAGCACCCAGTTTAGAAGTGAAATGAGACGAGGGATGCTAAATGAAAACGTTTTGCGTAAATAGGCGCTAGAGTATAGTGTTAGAAACAGCAGAACATTAATCAACTGGTTGCAGGGAGTTTGTCAAAACGGTCATACCTCAGAGCGAGTGTGCAATTTTACTAATTTCCTTTACCGTTATAAGAGAAGGGAGAAGGGAGAAGGAAATGGAATCGATATGAAATAATTTCTTTTGTGAGCGGTCACGATTACCTGGTAATTTTTGGCATAAATTCTAAATGTTTCCTCAAAATTCTTACGACAACATTCTCAACGATCCGGGGCAAGTCCTACAAAATTTATTTATCTCATAACGTAGAATCGTAAAATTATCTTATGCTATTCTTTACTTTGCGTATGCTAAGCATCGGATAAGGGAATGAGCAAATGCTTAGAATGTATAGAGCGACGAAAAGACAACATACAAAGCTGAAAACGAAGCGTATCACAACACGTACACAAAAATACACATAGAGAGTTAGTTAGCTCAAATTATAAAACAGAACGTAGACACACCGCGTACAGCAAACAAAAATCAAAATCAATTAATCGACAGGATTGATAGGAGCAATCCCACAGGATTTAATCCCACAGTTTTCGATCCCGAAAGACGATCCCGCAATGAGTAAGCTAACGCTTTGCTTTTTGAGAAAAAATGGTTCAATTTGTTGCACGTTCTTGATTCTTCCATTATTATGCTTCGTTAGATTTTGAATACGCAGTAGCATTAGACATATTATAAGTACGGTTAGCAACAAGCAAACTATTATTGCGTACTACAAACGGGACATAATTTCAGGAAATAAAGCAAAAGGTTCCCATTTAAACAAGCACACCGCGATCCTTCTACAACCATCACACCACAATCGAAATGCGAAAGATTTATACTTAGCTCTAGCGAATAAAAGTAAGGGAAATCGATAAAACAATGCGAGGCACTTCGTATCGGTTGATGACTAACATTGTTTGCATGCAGTTTTATCTGTTGAATGTGTGTTTGTGCTTCCGCCTGAAGTTGCTGTCATGTAAAATAGCTTATCGACGATAAAGGTCGTCGTATCAGCTGTGTCATTCTGTCAAGGCGAGATTATATTAATCCTTTGCTTTTGGAGCGATAATAACCCTCGATTGCAACGATTTATTGACGCTGAATCATCATGCAATGCAGAGGAGGAAGCGAATATCCGAAAAGTTCGAGAAACGTTGGCTGTCGTTGTAAGAGCTTTTATGGTGTCATTTAATAATCCAACCTAACCCCCTCTCTCCACAATGAATAATCATGTTTCATATTGTTTCTTTATCATTTTCAAAATCCCTGCACCACCTCACTCACCATTTACACCCATATTGGCGAATTCATCTTAAAACACACGAACGCTGAAAATTGAAAACCACACACCGCATACACAATTTCGATTGGAAGTTGGATGAAAAGGAGACAAAGGCCCCAGCGGAAGAGTTGCAATGCGTCGAAGAGAATGAGAAGGATAGTGAAACGAATGCCACAGTTGACGAGACGGAAGAAACTGAAACAAACGTGCTAAAGGAAGACACTACGGAGGAAAGCACGATGGAAAAATCGAGAGAAGATAACGATTTGCTAGAGGAATCTACTAAAATACATAACGAGGAGATAGAACAAGTAGTTGAAGCGGAAGATGAATCAGTTGAACAGCAGCAAACCGAAGACACGTCAAAAGATGATTCTGTAGTACAAAACGAAGAGGATCACGAAGCCACGAAGGACACAACCGACGATGAAGCGGAAGAAACGGCCTCCATGGAGCATGAAGCGACAGCAAACGATGAATTGAGCTCTGGCTTCCTTTCCCAAGACCCCGAAGACAAAGCTGAGGAAGTATCTGCGATTGTTGAAGAGGAAACGAAAGACCCCAAGGAGGATGACGTGCAGGAAGCTGTCAATGAAGAACCAGTGGACAGTGTCCAACAAAATGAGGCGAGCACCCAGGAAGACGATACCGTCGAAAAAATGGAAGTAGAAGAGGAGGAACAGGAAGTTCTAACGGACAAAGATGAGTCCTCCGATTCGGAGGTTAACAGTCAAATAGAAAACCCTGCCAAGACGAGGAGAGACTCGGCAACTAATGAAGGAGAGAAGAAGGAGGTTGCAGATACGAAAGAAGAGTCCCCGGAACGTGAATCTCAATTCACCGATGAAGAAGATGAGGTTTGAGGGAAACTGCTGCTGGACGTTGTTTGTCTCAATCGTCTTGCGATCTTCAATGTTTCGCGATGTTTACTCTTCTCTCTCTCTCGTTCTTCTTCTCTCTATTTCTGTGTTAACTATCTTCTACACACTCTTTAAACATCTTGGCTGTTTATTATGACGCGTTGGAATGTGCAACATATCGGGGGCAATTTTATGCGCATAAACAGTCCTTCCAGTTCTTTCGCCTACGCCTACGTCTCTATGTGAATAACTCCACCTACACACAGTGGATATGGTCCGCGTTGATGTCTACTATCGCTTATCTGTTTCACTGTTAATCACACATCTTCCTCACTATCGCTCACATTCCCGCCACTCATCGTCTCTAGGGTGTGTTTAATTTTAGCCCACCGCTTCATGCTTCTTTTCCACTTAACATTTCGCTTTACTTGCCAATTTAAACGAAAACAAACCGTTCATTCCGAATCACATAAAAATATGGTACCCCCTTTCGCTGTGTGTTCTCTCGTGTGTGGGTGGTTGTATTGTGCTTTTGAAGGACCCGGCGGAGATGGAGGCCGACGCAGAGGAGCAGGAACTCCGACGTGTGTCGGCAGCGCTGGCCGGCAAGAGTGAGGATGCTGAGGAACAGATCGAGGTGGATGAGGAGCCGGCTGAGGAGGAAGCGGACGATGCAGAGGAGGAACAGGAACAGGAAGCTGGCCAAGAGGTCCGGACATTCGATTACAGTTCTATGAATGCGTGTGTTTCAGAGCTTGCTCTCTTTTGGTCTAGTTTAGCTGGACAGGGTACATCAAACCACATTGGCTTATTGCATGACTCTCGTTCGCTGCTAATCGATTACACTGAACTTCCAGTTGCTGGTTTTTCAGAAGTGAAATTGTTCCTAATCGCTAGCTGTGTACCTTTTCAAACGGTTCTTACCGATCATCTGAACCTAATCGATCTACTCTCATTCTTCGTGTGCAGGACGAAATCTCCAGCAAACTGGTGGACACCGACGATCCCATGATGGCTGAGCAGGAACAGGAAGAATAGGTTCAACCGATGTGCCATTAGAAAGACCCCCTCACCATCGCTACTCATCACCACACTCTACTGTTCAAATCATCGTCATCATCGTTATCGTAATCATCATTTGTCTGAATATGATAAGTGTCGAATTTCGTAAGAGGAGAGACATCCAATGCATCATGCGCATCCGTAGAAAAACGGTACTGCTCGTTGTCGGCTTTTGGAGATGGGATTGAGAAGCAAAACCCTCATACTGCTGATAATCATTTCTTCGAGTGCTACTCTAGTTACACAACGCATGGAAATGTAACGAGAAATCTACTAGTTTTAAAACTATTAAGTGACAAGTCTCAAATCAAATCGAAGGCTGAGTGAAGTTAAGAAATTTGATGGAGACAGAACCGGAGATACGAAAACGGGGAGATACGAGCCAATCTCTCAGGCCACGAAAGGATAGGAGGGCGTATAGGAATTGAGTGTTGTTGCGAGTTCGCATTTACAACTGAACAGCAATGTGCGCGCCCCTCCTGTCTCACGCACTCAGTCACAGAATTGCAAAGTGATCGTTTTGTTAAGAAAACTACGGTGTCAAATAAATAAAATAACAATATTGAGTATGGAGATTGTGTTAAGGTTGTTGGATGACGGTTAAGTTAAGGTTTGAGTGAGTTGTTGATGAATGTCGTTTGAAACGGAAAATTTGAAAAATGTGACAGAACCTTACAACAGTGCACTACTGCGTATCTATCGCTAGAACTAAAAATTTTGTATACTAAGTTATATACACGCTTGCTTCGCCGGGCGGATGCCCAGTTGAACTTCGGTGGTCCGGAGTGCAGACTTCAAATCTGTAGTCGATTAGCGTCGAAGTGGTTCGATTCCACCTACTGGGCGGCAGCATTTTCTCGTAAAAACATTTTCTTTTCTTTTCCAATGTTAATCATCTTTACACATTGCCCACTATTTGTTGCACAGTTTTGTATATTTTCGCTTTTCCTTTATACTGCCCAAAGAGGGTGCATCTCACCTTACCTTTATTCCACAGGAACACAAATATAAACAATCTGTTTCTTATCGTTCATCCCTCCTCTCTACATTGTAACCTCTCCCTTCAAAACTTCCCAATTCCTGCTGTTTTTATCCACTCCTTCAGAGGGATTTAGTTGTCCTATTTTGTTGATTCAGTCCACTTCCCAGGCTCCTCTAAAGAGCGCTCGCTGTAGCAGCACATAGTTAATATTGAGTGTAATGAATGTAATGTGTGTGTTTCCTAGGTAGTAATGGGGATTTTATTATGGAACAAAAGTTAAGGGGTTGTGGGGGTTGTGTCTGGGAGTGGGTCACTTGTGGATAGGTTCAGCTAACTAGTAACGTCTCTTCTAAAAAACGAATGATGAATGTCGATTTTCCACCGTGCAGATGTCCTGTGTGTTGTCTGCAGTGTTTCACTCCGCCTAACCGTTTCAGCAAGAATATGAACTACACCTCACGTCACCCTTCCATTTTTCTCAGAATTTGCACTTGCAGGAACCCCTCCTCGCTCAGTCCGTCCGTTTTCGCGAATCTTCATCCTCGCCGTCCGAAGAGTCGGTTGTGAATTCGCTATCGTTCGCCTGCATCTCGTTGTGGTCCGTTTCGGACTCGCTGATGTCCCACTGGGGCAGTTCGGTCGGTATGGCGGCCGGGTCCTTCACGTCCAGCTTCAGATCGAGCTGCTGGTCCATGCCAATGTACGAATCGGACCGTAGACACACGGTAAACACGTACATGCCGGCCCACTTCGGTGCGGTAAACTTAAGCTGCACCTCCTCGCGATGGATCAGGTTCGTCACGTGGTACGGTACGGTTAGGAGCGTGTGCGACTTTCGATCGCAGATGTACGTCCACCAGTATTCATGCTTTTCCTACAAAAAGTGCGTCAAGGACGTTAGAAAACCACAAAAGAATGTAGAAACAAAGGCAATTACCTCAGGAAACAGTGGACAATGAACGGGGTGAGAAACCTTCGATCGTCCTTCCAGTTTTTCTCGCTTGTTGATCTTCTGCTGGAATCTGGATCGCGTGGAAGGAAAAGGATCAATCAGTTCGTGGATACAAAAAGCTTAAAAGCCTACTTACTTTTCCCATTCATCGTCATCGTCTGCCGCAGCATCGCTAGCATCGTTGTCACTTTCAGCACCACTCTCCCCAACTTCCGAATCGTCATCACCGCCTTCTTGCGTTTTCCTTTCACTGCTCTTGCCAGACTGAAACAAAAACCATAATTAGCTCATTTTAAACCATTCCTGGTGGAACATTCCAGGACTCTCCACTACATAAAACCAGACGAGTGACTCTTTTGAAAACCACTGTAGAAATAAAATAATAGGAGGCGGTTTTATCTGCAAGGATTGTCCTGAGGGGTCGCTCGCCTTGTTCTATCTAACGAAAACCCCAGTATCCCTGTAGCGAACTAAACTCACCTTTGTTTTCTCACCCGGTGCTGTGCCCGACTGAGATCCAGTTTGGTTGGCCGCTGCAGCAGCAGCCGCCGCAGCCGCGGCAGCAGCAGCAGACGCGGCGGCAGCAGCTGCTGCGGCCGCTGCCAGCTTCCGGTTGTGCGGTTTACCCGCTGCCTTCGCTTTGCTCTTGTGGCTCTTGGAGGATTTCGGCTGCCAGCCGGACTGCTTTTTCACTTTCACCTCTTGCTTCTGATCGTCGGTCGCTTCCAGCTCTCCATCTGCATCGCCGTCACCGGTGTCGCCGTTTTCATTACTCTCCCTAAAAAGAATGGCAAGACAACGAACTGTCTGTCAACACGTGACTTCATGGCTACTTGGATTGCAAAATCAACGTACGTGATGCCTTGCTTTTCCTTCGCGTGAGTATCACCGAACAAGTCGGACATGCTGCGGCGCACCAGCTCCACCGTCACAGTCACGATTGCACCGGCCGTTACTACGTTAGAATTTTCATCATCCACCACCTCACACTTCATGGTGAAATCGATCAGCGGCAGTTGTCCCAGCACCTTCACTACGTTATTGTACTGTTCGTCGCTTAAGCTACGCAGTGCAGATCGGCGCGTGTCCGATTTTAGCTGTGCGAGCTGCTGCAGATTGCGCGTATTGTACTTGCGGGCCAGAAGGGCACGCAGTTCCTTCGTCATGTGCGGTAGCTGCATCATCGGGTGTTCCGATTCGCGCAAACCCTGTATAACCATCGGGGACAGCTTCATGCAGTTTTCAATCGTTTCAATCGATGGTAGTCGTTGAACTGGAAATAAAAAGAAAGATTAATATGAAGTAAAGGCACGAAATGTGCTTAAAAAAACTAAAACTTACTCTTCCTCGCATACGCCAACATAATCAGGTGGCTTACGCAGCTCACCATCTCCTGTATCAGGTAGGGACACTTGCGCACGATCAGCTGACGATCAACCTCCAACGTGTTCGGGTTGAGCGGAAGACGCGACAAATGCGCATGCAGAATAGCACGTGCCTTCAGCGAGTAGCTGCGCGCGAATGGCATCTCTTTGCACTTCTCGTTCAGATACGGCAGCTCACGAATCAGGGCCGGCACCTCCACGTTATCCGACGGTCGCTCAATTACTTGGTTGTTGTGGCGCTTCTCGAACTCGAAGCTAGCTGCCAGTATCATAATCACACGCTTTACCGCCATGTGCGGGGTTTTGTGGAAAAAGTACCAGTACATGTTGGTCGTATCGAGCAGCACCTTATCGCCGCTGTAACGAATCGAACGATACCACCAGGTGCCGACGACGATCGGTAACGCTACCATAAACACGAGCCCATACAATCCCAGCACCCAGACAGAGTTTTCCTTCTCGACGATCCAGGACGGGAGTGCAATACCGAACGAGGTGGCCCCTGGGCCATCGGGATTGCCGTACTTTTCCCAGTTCTTGCGTGCTTCATCGTCTGTCAACGCTTGGTACGCTTTCGTGAGCTTCATAAACGCTTTCTCGTCACCCGTTTCCTTGTCCGGATGCAGAATCACGGAGAGGGTGCGGTATGCTTTCTTAATTTCCTTCTGCGAAGAACCTAGCGGGACACCGAGAATCTCGTACGGATCAAAGTTGGACATCTCGTAGTCGAACTGAGACACCTTGTAGGTGAGAAACGCTAACAGTGCCCAACCGGCCACGATCAAAAGCTTCACCAGCAGCTCCTTGGTACCCTTGTATGGGTCGGAATTTTCCATCGTTATTCGCTTCCGGCCACATCCTGGACAGTTACAATTGTCCTCCTTTGTTGTAGGGTCTGGAATGGAGAGATCAGCAAAGGAAAAACGAAATGTTAAATTAAGATTGTTTCATGATAGGCATCGAGTGGACAAGGTTGTTCTGTTGCTTGCGGAGCAGAAACGATGGAACAGGACAGGTAGAGAGGCAAATTACTTCATATTAAAGATTGTCGCAGCTCAAGCAACTTAGCGTGACGTTGGAAATGGTATAACAATTGTGTTTGCCTTCGATAGGGGAAGTACATGAAAGTAGAACCACGTAAGCGTGACATGCTTTAATCGCTATGGTAAATTGAACCTGTTACAATGGCTCTTCCCATGTGCAGGAAGGAAATTGTGGCCAAGAATTTGTAATAAAAGTACATAATGATTGAAATCAGATATTGAAGTTGAATTATTGTTGAACGTATAATTTCCGTTTCTTCTCTATGTCGTAACATGCTATAAGGCGCTCACTTCTGGAAGGATTCGTCAATTGTTTACACAAATGTTTTGTTCATGGCCACCTCAGGCATGATCCAACGCATCTTCATCGGGTTTCCAGGGCCCAAAGCATGACGACCATATTTCACGGTAAATGTGTGCCTTTCGCGTGATTTCGCCATTAGAAAGTGCTACCAGCAACATTCTTGTGCATCTTTCCCCTGGTCATCCACTCAACCAGTTCCGCTCATGTCCCACCGGGGAGAAAGCGCCCACAGCGACGGCGACGGCAGTTAAAGCAAACGTGTGCTCAAGCGGAAACGAAGAAAAGAAAACAAGTCAAGTAACTGTACTTCGCGTTGGCCCGGTTTTTTGACAGCTCACCAAAACCCGACGACGTGTAGGGCACGCGGCGCAGCCAGCACAGGAACGCACGCACGCACGCACGCACGCACTTTGCACCATAGGCAAATCAACAGATTGCGGTCCTTGGGGAACGTGGATGATGCTTACCTTCCTTTTTCTTGCGTGGCCAGAAGTAGAAGGTGGTCGGCACCAGGATGAGTGCCAGAAACGAGAGAATGAAGTAGAAGAACGTTCCGCCACTCTCGTCGTACTGAAACTTCTGTCCGCCCATCGCTGGGCCGTTTCCCGTGGATGCTGTTCCGCCTGGGTTTTCAGAACGGCCGGGGCTTTTTCGTGCTTCTGCACAGCGGCTTTATGGGCAAACGACGCTCGTAGTTCCGGCGGCTTTTGGTCGTTGTCGGTGCACTTGCTTCACTATCCGGTGGATATATTCCATCGAACACACGGGCAGGTAGTGGGGTCACGATCTTATTTGGGTTTCAGGTGTGTGTTTGCGCACGCCAAAGAAGAAAACTGCAACACAATCACAAGAAACACCAACACGACGTACGTGTAAGCTACGGAAAACTTGAGCAGAGCTGGTGAGACAGTGCTGTGGTGCGGTTCGCCATCTTGGATGATGTATTGATAGCTCTAGGTTTTCTATGTTTTCGATAGAAAAAAAGGTGGTATAAGTGGAGATTAATAAAAACTGTATAACATTTAATGATATTGAGAAAAGTTTCAACAACCTCTGTTCTAAATTAAAACGATTAATGTGTTTTGTCTATTCTGTTGTCAACTGACAAAACGTCAAGACGCTTTTTATGGCAGGACCTGGTGTTTCATCCACCATCGAGCTGTCATTCGTTTTATTTACCAAAAATGAAATTTGAATTCAAAATCAAACACCTTGCCCGTTATCAAATTTAGCAGGTAGAGTTTTATAACGATGTTGCTTTCGATGAGCCAACAACGTCGAGAAAATAAAGAGAGATTGATGAGGAGAATTATGATTGCAAGAGATTTTATGACTTGATGTGTGCGTCGCTTGGATTCCAGTGAAACATTAAGACCGCTAAAGCATTTTATATTTTGTGTTTACAATAACTTTGTTTTTTACTAAATCACACTGATTGTTTTTTTTTCGAATTCGCACGAGCCATTGAGTTGCAACTTGATAATGGTTTAATATCTATGAAGTTATTGGCCACGTTTAAGAATACAGGCATCACGTGTTAAGCAACGTGTCGACTAACGGAAAATGCAAATATGCTGCATGAATATGGTTTACGATACACTTACATATATCGTATGCAGTCTAAGTGGAAATAACGCAATAATAAACAGTATCTTAGCGTACATCGATCTTTAGTTCGATTGCACACGAGGTGTGGCCTCCGTAAACCAGCTCCTGACCAACGCCGTACGCTAATATACGCCAATAATACATACTCATAATGCCAAAGGATCGGAACAGCTTGCAAAGGGTCAATGCTAATTTACCGACCGTAAAGCACTGTAAGTGGCGCTTTGTTCACCGTGATCGCGACTGATCGCACCCGCAAACAAACATTTCTAACGCATTAATTTCGTACACTTTCGACCACCACCCCCAGGTGAACTTGAATTACGTAAAATAATTGAAACGTTTCGAGTACAAACAGCGGGTTTTGCTTCTGTTTTTTTGACATACAGAGGGGGGTTTTCCAGCTTAATAATCATAGCTTCGTGTAGATTCCTTTCCATTTTGGGTGATCCGTTCCCACCTGTAAGTGACCTCCAAGGCAAGCGATTTCCGAACAGATGAAGCTTTTGTCCACCAGAGCATACAGCTCCGCTCTCCCGCTCGCACCCATCCCGCTGAGCTCAGCTAATGTGTTACATTTTAAAAATATATGTAGCTCATTAGCATAGCGCTCGGCGGGCGATCCCGGTGCGCAATTTTCTGCTTCATTTCGGTGAATCCTTCTTCCTCTCCGTTTTGCGACACTGGCCCCAAATCCGATGATATAATCGCAGCTTCCAATAACCTCACCAGCCTGCGCGTGCTGTAGTATCCCATTGTCCCGACGGGTGCGGGGAGCGTCTTTGGTCCGCGTGTGGGATGATTACTATTCATCTTATGCTAAAAACGTTATGCTGCGTGGTCTCCCGCTACACCGTGCCCGAATGCGAGAAAACTGCAACGGAACGAAACGCTGTGACCGATGGTTACGTGGTGTCCAAACTCTGACTTCCCGATTTCGTGAGTCGCAATGTCTATACGACGAATGCGTTTTAAGCTACGGGAGAGAGGAGAGAGAGCGGGGAGAGAGAGAGCGAGGGAGACTGGAAAATGCGTCCCAATGCGTTTAGTGGAAGCAGGCCTTTTCGGTATGTGTTCGATGTGACAGACCTCTCCTAAACGGGGTCTTGTACGTGTGCCATTTTACCGTGCGCGCTGCCGGTAAGGTATCGGTGATCGCGAACGAAGGGCTCGATCAAGTATGGCTCACTCGTGACAGCGCATCTTCACACAGCAGTACACATATTTAGCATAAGGTCATTGGAATGGGGCACTAGGGTTTCAGTGCGTGTAATAATTGCTATCGCTAGGTGCTCTCGAAAGGGCTCGGAAACGAGGCCGATCTCAAGGGAGACGCGATCATCACCAGCCTCGAGCACACTGGAGTCAAGTTTAATGACATTATTATGCTACACCGGGGAGTGATCGCAGCCCTAGAATTATGCACTTGAAATCTGTACCCAATCTTGTATGATATGCGCCACGGAGAGTGGACATTCAATTTGGAAGTGTCCCATATTCTCACACGAAGACGCTCTTCAACTTATTGACATTTAATTACTCCACTCGTTGGAAGCACACCTTTCTCAAGCGTCTTTTTTACGGGGGATAATGATCAATTTGGTTCAATGAGAAACTCCCCAGCGAGTGAAAGGTACCGACGTACTGTCGAAGCCGAAAATTACCTCAGAAAAGGGTGTCGTCAGTCTTTGCCACTCCACAAAGGATAGCACCGATAAGACCGCGAAAGATACATTGCAGCCCGTCAGGAGGGAAAGATCTTCATTTGAACAAATCCGTTGGTGGTTACAAAGTCGATCCTACTTATGCATACGCGACCCGTTACGCGATTCAAGAAACGTTTGGAGCAGTATGTGAGTTCCGCCGAAAAGCGCCGAAATAGCATTGCCATAATAAACTGTTTTGTTTGATGTTTTCTCTTGGTTACAAGTGGAGCAAAACAAATAGATCGACCGGTCGAAACAGATGTGAGATTGTCCTTGAAGGCAGCTTATTAGGACGATAAAACTGTCACCCTTTGGTGCTCGTTCAACCCGAACTGCCTTGCCCTGCTGGATCGTCTTTCCGGTGCACTTCGGTCAGGGTTATCCATTCCTACGCAGACACCAAATTTCACACCATGTGAAGGGCGTCGCCGAGTTTCCCTTTTCCGACGGTGACATGACATCCGCGCTGGTGTGCCAGGTCGATTGACTCATTCGAGGGGATAAGGGAGATCAGGTGGCACATCCTCGTTGTGCTGTTGATCGTGAGAAACGATAGCAGGATCCCGTGTTAGAGAATGATGCAGGAATGAGCTCAGCGCTGGAGTGTCACCAGATGTCATGGCGGATGTGTGGGAGGCTCGGCGCGATGAACCAATTAAACCTTTTGCGAAAGGGAAGCTACCCTATGCATAATGTAGAAGATCGCGCGTTGGAATGATTTATCGATGATGCGTTGATTAGATTGGAATGAAGAACTTGTGTCGCTGGTGTCATGAAGCGTGTTGTTTTAATCATCCCTTGATCGCTTGCCTCGTTCGTTGTGTGTGAATGTCTGCAGATATTATTGTAATCGAATCGAGAGGACAGATTTATAGCGACGAACTAGCGAATAATTACAATCAACCGGGTGTGTAATAGGCTGTCACGATCGCCACGATGCGTTCGGCGTGTTCCAATTATTGTGAACAATTCAATCAACACGTCGTTTGGCGGGACTGGTGTGAAAAATATGATTTGTATGTCAACCGGTAAGTGGATGTAACAAAGGCGATTGGCACATTTAAAATATGCGTCCTATGGCGCGTCCCGTCGTACGTCGTTGCCACTTCTCGACAGGTCTCGGCACAGTCACACCAAAGGCCATCAGACTCCTTGTTTTAATGGGTGCCGTAAATCATTCGAACGGTCGGAACGGGCGTAAAAAGGATGGTCCCCCCCCCCCTCTGACTGGATGATACAACCGCTGGACGGTGACCTCCGGTGGCAATGTGACGCTGGCAGGTTTGCTGATTTTTCAAAACTGATGCAGGAAAAGGAACCACCACACCACAGTACAGCACGGGTACGTTCGTTCGTGTGTCACACTGTCGCACCGTTGCATAATCTTGGCAGCTTGATGTGCATAAAGAACTTCACTTCGCGGCAACATGATCGCATCGATCGATCACAAAAACAGCCATACGCGTGTGACCATTATTTTGAGCGGGTGGAATGCGCCAGGACCATGGGTATGACATGCCGGAAAATGAGGTTGAAGAAAGTGCTTTGCATGCGTACGGTACATAAAGTGCATACAGCCATACCCCTCCGCCCACCCCACAGAAGACGATAACCGCAACAACAAAAAGGGACGACGAAGGAAAAGATGACGCTTGTGTCCCGAAAACGAAAAGGTTATGGAATGTGATTGCATATAGTACGGCTTCACGGCCAGCTGTATTGCATTTTGTGTGTTTGTTTGAAAAAAAAAAAAACGAATCCTTTCCATCCTCTATTTGGATTTGCTTTGTCAATAAATGGACCATTCTGTGCTCACGCGTTCTCGGTTTATTATTCTAAACCGGCTAATGGTTGGAGATGATTTGCGTCATCACTGGCATTTGCAAGAGGAAGCTAGTGTAAAGAGAAAACTAATATTGAAACATTTTATTGGGTGTGGTTTCAAAGTTTACGATACACCCGGAAGAGCTTAATTGATTCTGTGATGATATTTGATAAAACGAGGTCAAAGATTGATTAATTACTGTAAGACGTTTCATAAATCTTGGGTTAAAAGCGGAAGCAGTTTGATCTTTTCTTCTTCCAAAAAGGAAAAAAAAGCAGAGCTTGGTTCCATCCAGGATCGAACTGAAGACCTTCTGCGTGTAAAGCAGACGTGATAACCGCTACACTATGGAACCGTGTTGAAGTGAGGCTAGCTGTAATGAACGGCGTTACCGTAGCAACACCACACAGTGACTTTGTTGCACTTTTCCTACATCTTCATGCGTACAACATATTTGAAGAGAAGATTTAAAGCAGATTAAACAAAACGGTATTGATTTAGTCACACTTGCCACCATGCGACGAATTGCGAAAAATAATCTCCTTCAATGATAATAAACGGTGTACACACTTGCTTCAACCACACTCCTCTCCAGTTTGCACCACCACAAGATTGGTCTCTATGCGTGCTGATGAATGGAACGTACTAGACACAGTCAGGGATCCCAGGGAGTTGGTGTTGTTGGGTGCACGACTACCTTTTCCGCGTGCAAATCTCTTCGTCGCGGCGGCAGTTATCACTTGCGGTTTCGCACTGATCCCATCCCGATCCCACAGCTTCCCGTAGGGCTGGCTCCTGGAATGCGGTGCAATGTTTGTTTTTAAGGGACCAACAACAAGCGGGGTTCGCTTCTTACTTACATCCACATGTCGCCGCCACCACCATATCGTCAAATGTTAAAGCTTGACATTTGGCAGCAGCTCTGTACGGCGGCCGCGGAACGGCTATTGGGGGCTTTTAAGGGTGAGTTCAGGAGTGGCCATCCCGTGGCACGAACTGATTGTGTAGGACGAGAAGTGGAACCGGGAGGATACACACACACGTATGATAATTACTCGCTGGTTGCCTTTTTATGGGTGGGCAGTAATCATGCTCGGAAAAGTGTGTCCACTCGTGGGGGATTGATAAGGGGCAAAACAAATCAATAACCATGAAGATTTACATTGATTGATCTTTGGCCAGGCTCAGAGTATCGTAATTTTTATCGCCTCTGCAAACCAAAAGCTGCGTGTGCCAATATACTACAGCTGGGGTAAGCCCCAGCCTCTCTCTCTCACTCTTTCTCTCAATCCATCGTTCACTAACCACCACCCTTCATCGCGAATTGCATAGCCGTAGTCACCGATCTTAAGCCGTGTAGTCCTCCCTTCCCTTGCGAGCCGCGTGCTGGCCGACCGTTGGTTTCGTTTGACTCGCGTTCGTTTGCAGCCGTGTGTAGCAGAACAACTGGCAAGCGCGGCGCGTGTGCTCTCCCCCTCCTTAAGGAGCTTTCCACGTTCCAGAGGCTGCAGACTCACCGAACGGGGGTGTCTCATCTCAGTTTTTCGGCTAGAGAATGCGCCCCGTACCGTTGTTTCCCCCCCTCCCCACCCCCCCAGGAGACAGGGCAGGTAGAAGGGAGTGTTGGGGCCGGAGCTTCGGGCCGGAGTGTGCTTTCTGGGGTAGTAGCGTGGGGTGGTTAGTGTCTGCAGCGCAAAGCTCATATAAAGCTAGTCGATTGATGAGTCCTGCGCTTCATTCGTGCTGATCGCGCCGTGCGAACGTGCAGATCATCTTCACGGTTTTGTCACACGTACACGATCCTGTCACGGCAACAGGTCAGTGTTGCCAGCACGGCTTTATCAAAGTGTGTATCTAATTTTGATTGTAAATTAAATGATTTTTTTTCTTCATTTTTCTAAAACAGAGTCGACAGAGTTGTGTGGTCGTGATCGATTGCAGTGCAGTGAGTGACGATTGTGAAGTGAGTTAATTGTGAAACGACCCGTGAACTGTGAACGGAGGTGTACGGTTTAAGAAGTTTCTGGACTTTAAGACTCACAAGATCCTGATTCCGTTTGTGTCTGTCTGGAAGGTGTGAACAGAGACGTGATAAAAGCATGGTGAGTGTTGTACTGCTTACTTCCGGGAAACACGAGAGACATCTTCAAGCCCTTTTGCTGCAGGAAGAGAGGCATCTAGTGTCTTCCCGCTTCTTCCCGTACCGGGAGGAATAGAAAGTACTCCGCATTGCCAAAACTCTCGCATTGTTTGCCATTCCGCGCAGTCCTGTAAAGATCGTGGTCGTGAACCGGGGGAAAGTGATGCTGCACTGCATGAACAAAAGTCAATGGGTGGGTGAGCGATCGTTTGCGATCATTTGGCAGATTCGCCTCGTTATGCAATCGCGTCAGTATGCAGGTTCCTCCTTCTCCGAAATGCTGCCGGACTAGGAAGAGGGCACCGTCTGCTAGCGAGACCTTTTCAAGCGACGATTGTTCTGCGACGGTTCCGATCGATCATGATCTTCCGTGTGTAATCGATACTGCACTGCAATGTGCGGGATGTGTTCGGCTTGGTGGGCGAACAGGGTGATATTTATGGCACACCACTATCGATTGGTCCGTTTTTTGTTCCCATTGATGGCAGAAAAGCGTTTGGAGTTTGGTAATGATGATTATGTGATGTGCTGAGAGGCTGACCCGTTTCGGTGGTACATGCTACGGGCGCATCCGTCCATCCGTTGCTGGGATGGCTTCTAAACGTCGGCGCTTGATGCACGGCCAGCTAGTGAAAGGGAAAACTGTGACGCCCTGGTTGGTGGACTCGCGGAGAAGGTAAACCTAATGTGCGTGAATGACCGTTTTTGGTTTCTTGCGGGAGGAAGGCGGGTTCAGGGAACGAATTTTCCCATTAGACCACGATCTACACGCCGGTGGTCTCTGGCCAGCGAAAGGCCCGCGCACTGGTTTGGCCTTTATGGCCTAGTGATCTGCTCGTCACCTTCCCTTTTACTTCGAAGACGATGGGAGCGATCGGACACACGATTATTGCCTGTCCTGGGTGCGTTTTACCTTATTAATCTATTCTTTTTCTTCCCTCCCTGGGGTTGCGTCCCGGTTGGGAAAAATGCTCCAAAATCGAAACGCACCGGGCACTCGCACAGTTTGCTGCATTGTTCTGTCGATTAGGCGGGCGTGATGATAGTTTAGGGCACGAGCTGGAGCAATAAGAAAGTTACATAAATCAAATGGTGAGCCGTGCGCTAGCATCAAGATAGTGAGGGAGGTGAATATTTTCGAGAGTAGACCACTAATTGGATGCACTTTGTCTGATTGCACTTCTCGCTTGCCACGGTGACACGCTGAACAGATGGGATCTTGAACGTGTGATGAAATACGATCTAACGAAAAAATGAACTACGATACTAATAAAGATATTAATCGATCGTGATCGTCGCGGTGGAGCAATGCGAAGCGGTGCGTAACCTTGAGAGGTGTGTGTAATCATGGTCGGGTTTTAGAGTTTTTGGGCCCCTCTGCTCTGAAAGTTCATCTGCTTTGGTAGGCTTCTAGCAGTAATTAGCGAGATAATGAATAGACCATCTCAATTCCGCCGAGCGGGAATGCCACCGTTTGCCATCAAGAAGAACAGGCAATGCTCTTCTTGAGCGGTAATTAAATCATGTTCACCATTAATACTGAGCTTGATGGTTTGTGGCTTTTTTTGTGGGGCGCCGAGGTAATGACATTATTATTTCCAGCGAGCTACATGAACGATTGGTTTTAGACAAGGCTGTAGAGACATTTTCTTACGGCAAAAAGGGAATCCCGACACTCCATTCCGTTACGTTGCTTTTTTATTCCGCACCGAAGGAAGTCAATGATAAAGTTGACCGACTTTACCCATCGCTAGCTAGCACTGGCAACGGCAACAACTAAAATGGCAACCCAAATTAGTGATGCGACGACGATAGGGAAAAGGTCACATTTTAAGCGACCGAAACGATTACGGGATGCGGTGTCGGATCGAACGAGTTTGGGGGATTAGGTTAAGTTGATTGAGTTGAATTATCCGGGAAGTGGTGTGAAATACTTTTCTGACCCGCAGTCGATCAGAATGATCATGATTGATTGGTTAAATCCGGACTTGCAAAAAAACGCATCACCGGTAACCTTAAGGCCTAACAAGCAACCATTCAAATATCCGGTGAGCCCAATGCCCAACGGCTGGTGCATTATGTTGGCATGACCTCCCCTGTGCGGGTCCTTCCATTACACAATCGCCCCGGGAAAGGAAGATCCCACACGGTGAAGACACGGCAACCGTTTTAGAAACCTACTTTTCGTGTTTTTACTTTCGCGGATGATGCTAATTCGGCCATATCGGCCAGTGAGTCAGTCAGTCAATCAGTTAATGCCACTGTTACGATGCTTCAGCGTTAGCAGCGGTAACGTCATTCAACTTCATGCAGGTACTTCTGAGAGCACTTCGTCGCCATCTTCATCATCACGATCGTAAGTGGTGCTGTTGCTGCTGGATGTCTATAACACACCGGTTAAGATTGGTGCTTGGCACAGCACAGTCGGTTGGTTATGGGTTTAATTCGATTTGACAACCAACATGTTGTCGCGTTGTCTACCCTGTGTCACCTGTACCGTCACATCGCATAATGTTGATCTTTATTGGAGCCATGTTCACTGAGTTCACCCAAAGTTTATCGAGAAGATGTGGGCTTAAGCAACTGGCCGGGAACACATGGTTGTCAGCAAAAAAAAAAAAAAGAAAGACCGGTGCCTTTCGATAGGCGACAGTGCTGAACGGTGTCGGAGAGCCGGCGATTTGTTTGGGTTTTGCATAATGCGCGTTGAATTCGGGTTTGCCCGGGATGTGTGTGAGGAGATTGAAGATGAGTTTGTTAATTGTGGTGAAAGGCATCTTCACGCAAAAATAAAACATGCTGAATTTGGTTTATTGGAGAAGATGCCATCTTCTGGCCACTACCTTCCTTCTTCTTCTGCTGAGAGCCACGGCTCATCATCGATCGTGCAGTGGGACAGAAAGTGGGTGAACGTGCGCTTGCACAATGCGACAGCACGGGAGTACAATGAGTGTGATAAATCTAATCCGATGTCTCAACGGCCAACGGTGATTGTGCCGGTTTTGCGAACAGGTTTTTGATTACTTCTTTCGGTTGATCACTGACACCCGGCTCTGTTCTATTTTCTAGATGTGGAAACTTCTCATACTCACCACCTGTCTGGTGACCGGTGGCCTTGCCCGGCCGGACGTATCGCATCTGCTGAAGAAGAACGGTGACAAGCAGAAGCGCCAGAGCTTCATCAGCACCTCGGTGTCCGTCACGGGGAATGGAGCGGTAGCGACCGAAATTAAATCGAGTGATGCAGCAAATGAGGAAGCCTTCATACCGCAGATCAGCTTACTGCCACTGCAAAACAACCAGCCAGCGCCGTTCCGCAAGCTGGAGGAGCGCTCCGGCTATGACTACCAGAAGCCAGACTTTCCGCTCGATGTCCACCCGGACTCGAATCTAGTCAGCCCCGTGTCGACCCAGGCACCGGAATACCTACCGCCGGAGGATGGACAAGAATCGAACAACGTTGATAACGTCGCACCATCGAGTTCTCCAACGACAACTTCTACAACCACTACTACAACGGCAGCTCCAACCACCACCACAACGACAACTCCAGCACCCTCCACGAATGGGGCTTCCACGACGCAGCAGCTCTTTGACGACAACGAAGGCTACGGATACAAGAAACCCGAGGTAATGCTTCCGACAAACATTAACGAAGTGATCGGTGAGCCCAGCGACATTAATCAGCTCGCAACGACCACCGTCCCTACGACGACCACGACCGCAAAGAACTCGCTCGAGTATCTTCCTCCGAAGCCTCTCCCAGAGCTGGTAGTGCCAAAGGAGCCGAGCAGTACGCCATCCACCACAACGCAACAGCCTCCACAAACGGAACCCTCCACCTATTCGACGGGCAGCCCGAGCAGCACCACGTATCAGATCCCGACGGAGACGCAACCGCCCGTCAACAAGCTGCCGGAAGCGTCCATTTATCCCGATGCGTCTGGTTCGGTGTCTACCGTCGTGACGCAACAGCCCACCTCGACGGAGACCCCGTCGACCTCCGCTCCGGAGTATCTTCCACCGGACAGCGACGCAAATGGCTTCCAGATCATCGTGCGCAGTGGAACCGAGTTGGAAGATAGTGATACCGGTCCCACGACCACTGGAAGTAGCAGCAGCGCCGAGCCCTCGACGACCTTTGCATCCGTCCAGCCAGAAGCGGACAGCCAGGTACGGGAGGAGCAAGATGAACAGACAACAGAAGACCAGTCGACGACCACCGCAGCCAGTGCACCCAGCAGCAGTGTCCCACTTTTCACCGGCGAAACGGTCACCCCGCTTGATGACGCTTCGTCCGTGATTGCAATGATCAATCAGATGCAGGAAACGAGCCAAGTTGCCGGTCAGGCGGACTTTGTGCCGGAGTTGCGAGTGAACGACGAGCCGCTCACCACGATCGGCACAAGTGAGGCGACAACCACCCAAACATCCTCCATCACAACCATCTCATCGACCTCGTCCTTTGCCACCACGGACCTGCCCGCATCGGAGCAAACGGAGCGCAGTGAACCGGAACCGGAGCAACCGGAGGCGACGACAGGACCGTCCCTTCTCGATCTGCTCACTCCAACGACCACGATCGTGAGCGTCGCGGCGACCCAGAACGATACGATCACCACGTACCGTCCGGCGCTGTCTTCCGGCGAAACGACGACGCTGGTCGCGGAATCCAGTGCCGACGAGACGGAGATCCAGTCCAGGATAGCTGACCCCAACGACGGCTACAATTATGAGACGCCCGAGAATGGACTCGCCGTCCCGTCACCCTCCATCTCACCATCACACACGCTCGAAGCCGACGGCTATCATTATAAGGTGCCAGCGGTGCCGTTTCCCTAGTGCGGTAAGGTAACGAGGGCAAGCAGCAAGAGGACCAAGGCGGTGTGTTGTATCGAGCAATTAGTGCAAAACCCCAGCGAAAGGGAATCGCGGATCTTGGAGAACCATTTTTACACTCACTCACTCTCTCGCTCTTGTACACGCCATAATGACGACGTTGTTGATGTATGTTAAATTCGATGGTCCACTAAAGACGTCCAAAGGTGTGTCACAACGATGGACGTTTGCCCCATTTTCCCAAGCACACACTCTCTCGGTCTCTCAGTTCAAAGTTCCCTCGATTAGCGTGGCTATTTATTGCAATAGTGTGTATATTAATAAAATCAAATCCCCATTTTAATGAATATGAATATCTTCTTTCACACAAGTTCAGGTTCCTGACCATTCGGGAGGTTGCAAAATCGTTCCCATAGAGCAGAAGTGCGTGAAATGCGTGCAATTCTTTCTCAACGCGTGCTGTTTGAAGTTCGAAGAATGAAGATGTTGACCGTGGCGTTTTATTGGACTGCTGACGGGGCCCGTTGAAGTGCGCTGAATGTAAATATTGATTTTACTCATAATTCAAGGTGCCCATTGTTCAACGATCGTTACACGGCTCGGGATCGTTTTGCATTTGCGTACCATTTGCAACATGCGTCTTTTACGACTCCTGCCAGTGCGCAATGATTTATCATCGTTTTCGTTAATACGTTAAACGTTACCCAGCTTACTGACCAATGAGCCACCGAAGTGGCACAGTTCCAGTTGAAGACCTATTTTACGTGAAATATCTTAATAAGCCGTAAAAACGCTGCTCAGCGAAGCTTCAGCCCCCTCTCTCCCCTCGCTCTCCCCCCCAAAAAAAAAGAACCTTCACGTCCCAAGACCAATGGCCGTCTTATCAAAACATACTTCAGCCCCACATTCCTTGGCGGGCGCACTCCAGCCCCAGAAAGGTGCACATTCATCGGCGACCGCGGCTTGCCTCATCGCGCAATACTTTGATCGTACCGCGACGACCGCATAAAACTTGGTTGGCAATTGTTGGTGCATTGTTGGCCACCACCGCCACCGAGTCCCAATTAAGTCAAATGCGCACCGTTTGCCGAAATGGGCGGAGGCTCAATATTATTTTCCATAACGAACGAATTCAAAGCACCGGCGTGCAGCTAGCATCGAACAAGTACCACCGGGGCCGCCGCCGAAAAAGCCACAAACGCTAAATATGCATCGCAAAACCCACCTCCACCTTCGTCTCCTGCTCCGAAAACAAAAAAAAACCACGAAAAACGATTCGTTTTCCATTTCGGGCTTCTTTCTAGCTGCCATTCCAGACAGACATTGCAAAGCGCATTCCACGACGGCTGCTCCCTGTTTCTCCCACGGCTCAAGATGCAACAGCGTGGGCATGCAAGTCGAGCAAGAGGGTAAGATGAGATGAGGAAAAGTGATGACCGATTTCCTCACCCGATCGCTACTAGGGTGCCCCCGGCCTATTCATACTGTCTACTAGATACTGACGATGGAAATGAAATGTTTAGGTAGCGTGTGCCTCACCCGCGAGCATGATCGTTATTTCCTAATTGCATTTAGCCAAAAAAGTTTTTAGTGCGCCTTCGGAGCATTCCGATAATCGTTTGGCCCCAAAACAAAGACAAACTGAAGGGGTTTGGCAACTGGTTGGATTAGATTAGAGTGAGTCCATCTATT
The DNA here is from genome assembly GCA_000349105.1 of Anopheles epiroticus. Taxonomy (NCBI): domain Eukaryota; kingdom Metazoa; phylum Arthropoda; class Insecta; order Diptera; family Culicidae; genus Anopheles; species Anopheles epiroticus. The sequence goes on along the minus strand of KB672076.1, from coordinate 475,886 downwards.
ATTGCATTTGCGAAAACAATCAGTATTGAGCTCATTACTCAAAAGAAAACACGCACCCCAAGCAAGCTGCTCTTCACTGACAGATGAGAAAAGTCAGATCGTTTGCCTGTGTCTACTCCGATCGTGTTCGTGTTGGGTTGAGATTCACTGCAGAAGGCTACTTAATTTATCTAAATCGCTTTTCAATCCAATCAGCACTGCCTGCATTGACCGGTTCCAAAATCCGGTTCACGCAAACGCAATTGTTCACTTTCTCACACATCTCCGACGGCAGATGGGAGTTGGCACACACGATCTTCTCATGCAAGCCGACGTTAAAACCGATGCCGAAAGCCACTAACGATCTTCTTCTAGGAACCACCTTCATTACTCGCGTGCGGTTTTACTTACTTTCAATTACTGTGCCGCATCTTCCTGTGAAGATCCTGTGTCCTCAATCGCTGTCGTCTAACCCAGCTGCTGCTACGATCAACTACTTTATCGTCTGGTGGTGGTTTAGGATGGTTTAGCAGCTGAGCCCTTCAACGAACGAACGGTTGGTTAGTCGGTTTTACGTAACTTTGCGCCCAGTGCGTCACTTTTTGCCGGTTGTTGGACTCCCCAAAACCCCAGACTGACATCCACGACAACCCTTCATAAATTGTTTTCACCGCACTTTTTCTCAACCGAAATTGAATCATTTTCACAGCGCAGTCATTTTGTTTGAAGGTGTTTGGACGGGACACTCTAGAGCCACCCTGGGCTAGAGGATGCAGCGGTTGTTGCTAGTGATCATCATCATGCATGGTCTGGTAAAGAGCACCGGCGAGTGTAGACATAATGTAAGCGCATGCGTATCTCGAGTGTATTTATTGATAGAGTTGTTTCCAACGGGTAAACGGCGATGGCGATGGCGCTTGTAATGGAGTCGGTGATCTTTCACCCCATGATCTCTGCAGAATGGATCCCGATTGGACGAAGATAAAGCTGCACTGTCGTACAGGTTGTAATTTTGTGTCACTAACCAGCCCGTCGGTGTATGATTATACAATTAACGTCCACCTGATACACGACCCGATGATCTCGCGAGCACACGTGAACCATTCGAATGTAGATCGCGGCTCTCCTGTATCTTGTGGCGCCATCTGTGTGCATCACTTGTTCGGTTGCTTCCATACACCCGTACACGTGTTTTTCCGTCCCTGTGTGTGATATGTAGCTCTGTAAGCGTGATTATTTAAATGTCAATAAACGAAAATTGTACGACCCAAGTCGGTGAAGTATGCCTTCTTCATTGTGTCGTCTTTGCCCGCACGTTCGACCCACTCATGTGTGTTGCCCAAGGAAACGCGGGAGCTCAAGCTGTTGTTTACATGATCGTGCACAAATTTCCCGTATTGCATCATACGGGCCATTTCATCGTTGGTGCGCTCCCCGCACACTCCGCGAGGTGTTAAAGATTTTACTCCTTTCACAAAATACGAGCTTGCGATTGGGCGGTTAGCGGAAAGCGGGACCCCCTTTGCCCCTGCAGGGTTTATTTTTCCAAAGCAGGAAGCACACGCTGAGCTTTTCCTCGTGGGAGCCCGAGCGCGCGGCATGTCCCCGCTAGGCATCGCGGTGGCTGATCGTCCGCGAGGGTGCTACTGGGTTGCGCTATTGTCGCTGTCCCTCGCAATTGCCGATGGGAGAATTATGGAAAACAGCTCACGTTTGGGTCGTTTCGGAAGGGAAAGTCGTGTGGCTGGTAGGCAACCCGAACCCGTAACAATTGCCCGCCTGTTTAGGGCCAATTACGATCGTGAATGGGATAGAGATTTGTATCGGGAATTATCTCGGGGTCGATTTTGCGACATTCGATAGCGAGTGGCTGTGTCTGTGCTTGTGAGTAGATTTGAAGCTGTTCGGCTCGACGATTCCTCGAAAAAGAATGATATCCACGACCGCCTCTTATGCGATAGCTGCAACAAACCAATTATCTGCGGATCGGGCTTGAAATGGAAGTTTGCAGTGATTAAGTAGGTCAGTAAGTGTTTGAGCAACAGAACTAGCCCACACGGTGTGCCAGCGCACAACGAAAGGATGCAAAATTTGCGATCATCTGATTTGGAGCATCCTCTCGAACGTGCATAATTGGGCGAAATCTGTATCCACCGATCGATGTTTAACGGGCGCCGTCTACAAGAGATTAGTTGAGGTTCCTTTCAGAGCTCCCGCCAGGTGGGCTAGCCCACCTTCCCATGTACGCAACGAATGGCGCAATCGGACACTCGTGCATGATGATGAATTGTGAATTGTGTGCTGCGTGTTTTCCAAGCCGTGTGGATGCACATGATAGATCCGCGGTAGGACCAAATTAGCTGAAGGCCATCCGATTGAGGGCGTTGTGGAAGCCACCCGGCGGGTTAAAGGTTCACGTAATGAGCTACGTGCTGGAGCGATTCCTGTCATCAGCACCGAAGATACCCAAACCGTGGGCACCGATTGATTCGGGGGAATGGCTGTAATTGCAATGTTGTGCAAATGTCGAAGTGCGTCTGTATGTTTTCGTGCTCCGTGGGATAGGTCGATGGTAACTTGTCCTTTTTTTAGAGTTGGCAATTACAGCGATTCCGATGCGTCGTCGACGCTGCGTTCGGTGTGTTCCGGGCATTGTGATGAAACACCGAACCTTGAGTATAATCTTATCCTTTGCTAGTGGTGTTACTAAGCTTATCTAAGGCGCTCCCTATCTGGTGTCGTAAAATTATCATCGCGTTAAGGGAGAGAACATCCAGTGTGCATCCCAAGCGGCATCCGTTTCCTTTTCTACTGGTCGCCGAGGCCAACAACCCTGGTCTCACGATGCAAGACAAAATAATGGCCCACTGACCGATTTGGCGGTCAATGTCAAAACGGTTGTTTGCATTCGTGAGTGAGCGATGCGAGAAAAAGAGAGTGGACGTAGCAGAAGTCAGGGAGCGCGATGAAAAAATGAAGCAGCGGCTATACGTGTGCTTTGAACGTGGTTTTTTAAAGAAAAAGTTTGTATGATTTGTGTTTTTGTATAATTTTTTGAGAAGCACTTAATTTGATTTAAGATGAGAAAGGAAATTGGCTTGAGCACAAACCACATTTATAGTAATGTTTATTGAAGCTGTTTGAAAAGTTGCAATTACAGGCGTGTTTTAGATAAAAAATTCGTTCAAATTCGGCAAGACCTTTTCTTCACACGACGCCACAGAGCTTCATTCCATCGTTCCTTTGGTTTTAATTTTGATACACACTGTTGTCGAGCGGATTGCCTACCTTAAACGTGTACACCGAGTGCATACATTTAGGGGTCCCTGATAGTATGCTACGATTCGTTCCACTCACAGTTACCACAGTTAGTCATTGTTGCTTAAATTGAAACACAAAAAAAGGACTCGTAAAAGGATATAGTTGGATATATTTGTTTTACTCTTGTGCTTACTTAATACCTAATAACGATTACAATCTGTGTCAGCGTGTGCTCTCTCAAATTTTCTCGAATGCGGTCGTCTCGTACCGATTTTCCAAATACTGTTAATTCGATCGCACCCTGTAGACCAACGTGAGCCCAACCAACGCAATAACGCAATAACCATCGATCACAGCGCGATGTAAAGTGTTGGCTGGCGTCTGTTTGTAGCAAAACGTTCTAGCCTTCTAATTGTTACCGCGTAGGAAAGGTATGGAGCAAAACGAAGGAAAAATAAACACGCGACAGAGGTACTGTAGGAGCGTATTAAGAAGTAACGCGATCCGTTCATGCCCGTCTGATGCAGCTTCGAACTCTCTTCGAATGAAAAGAAGATCGTGCTTCGGACTAGCAGTAATGGTCGACTGTTTTGGTAACTGTATTCCACCTTCCCGGCGTAGCGAGTGTCACAGTGTTTGTGTCGCTGCTCGGTTTGCTTAAAAGTAAGTAATGGGTACTAAAGGAATGGGAATACGGGGGAAGTTGTGCCCGGGCCGGAACACCAACAAACACACACCTTCGAAAACAAACATTTACTAAGCTTACTAAATCTATCAAAGCGCCCAAAGATCGCCCCAAAAGTAGTACCGCTCAACAAAGCATTAAAGGGAGAGAAAGAGAGTCAACTGAAATCTTAATCAACTTCCAGCTTGCGGAAGCTGCCGATGACCCCGCTGGCAATGTCTGCATCCGTACTGTCGGCCCACGGGATCGTGCTCTTGTTGATCTCGATCTCCATCTCATCGAGTGCGAGCACAATATCACGACGCTCCTTCAGCTGCTTCTTGAACTGTGCGATACACTCCGCCATCGGCACCGTTCCGCCGTATTCCTTCGGCAGCAGCTTAGGGTTGATCTTCGTCTTCAGCTCATCCCAACCTCGGTGCACAAACACGCGATTGCGCAGCTTCTCGCTCAGCACGGACAGAATAAACTCCGAGAGCTTGTTCGCAAACGAGGGCAGGTTGACGAAATGGTTCTCCTTCTGGCGCATCGGCAGCGAATTCTGCACGCAGTGCGCTAGATTGCGAATGTCCGTAAACGACCAGATGCTCAGGAAGCCAATGTTCAGCTCAGAATCGTCCGTCACGTGGATGTAGCCCGAGATCTGTGATTCCTCCTCGTCCTGCAGCGCTTCCAGCACCATCGAGTGGATCTTGATCAGCTGAGCCGAGGTGAATCGACTCGTATCGAACTTGCCGGCATTGGAGAAGATGATCTTACGCCCATGCTCATCACGCTCTGGCAGCGCGAACAGATATCCACTGTCAATGATGGCCTCCAGGTCGGGATCGTTAATGTCCAGCTTGAAGAACCAGTTCGGGTAGACCTGTCGGATCGTGAGGTACTTCTCCAGCATCTCGGTCGCTGCCGGAATGGAGAACTTTTTCGTGCGCAGGAATCGCAAAAGGAACGGGGCGTCTGTGCGGCACTTGCGAATCAGCGGATGTTTGGCGATCCATTCGCGGAACTGCTTCAGGGCGTTCTCCCGCATATCGTCATCTTCGCGCAGCTCGTCTTGGGCCATAATTTTGTACTTGTCCGAAAGGTTGAAGCTGTAGGGGGCATAGCTTTCGGGGGCTTTGCTGAGGTCGATTTTATTGGTCATCTGGAGAAAACAAGAGAGGAATAATAAGAGAATGATGAGCGTGTTTGCATGTAGGAGGAGGTTCAACCTTGAAAAAAATAAAACGTATGCATATAACTTTCTCCCAACTTAGTGACGCCTTACCGGACATCTGTCCTGCATTTGACAGGTTGGTTTCGCTATTTGCCACTCCATTTACAGCATGTAATGCCTCGATTGTGTTTACTTGCGGCGATCGTTTATGGTCAGGGTGAGATTCATAATCGCATGACAGCGCTAATTATAGAACCATCGAACGATCGCAGCACGACCGTCGTTGTGCGTGTTTTGAGTTAGGAAATCTCTTGCAAATAGTTGTGACAGGAGGAGTTTCAGTGCATCCGTTTAGGATACTTATTTTTCACAAGGTAACCTTGCTCCTCTGTAGCAGAAAAAGGTCACAACTCTGCGCCGTCGGTGATGCAAACAGAGTAGATCACTTGCAGCTATGTGCAGGTCATGGCAAGCTTGACTAGCTGATCTACTTATAACCGTGCAAACCGTGCAAGTGGATGAGATAGAGCCGTAGTGAGATGCGAGTGAGACAACCGTGAACAGTGCGTCTATCCGCGACAAATTGACACACATCATCGCTGTTACGTCAATAATCGGACAGGGGCCTGAGATAGCTCGATAGCAGATCTGAACCGGTTCAACATGCAAGGGAAAGTGAGTGGAAGTGTGCTCGAACTTACGGCTGTGTCTGTGACTCGATGCCGTGCCTTGTGACAGATAACATCCATTCACTAGCACACTCCAGCTGCTTCACCAAGCGTTGAGTGAGGTTATGTGAGTCTGGTGAGAATGCGAAACTTTCTTTTTCAACGGTTACTTCGTTTGTGTTCGAACAGGCCTGGACTCAACACGAAAGAAGCATCTCGAGTGTGGCTGTAGTGGTTCACGCTGAGGATCCCTTTTTCGTGCCATGACAAACGCTCGATGCAGACGCTTTTGGCGTGTAGCTTGGGTAGGCTTGCACAATATGAGTAGAAGGTCGAACGAGCATGCCAAAAAAAATTAGCACAACAACTCATGGCGCCGTTTCTAGCGCAGATGATTACGACACAAAATGCCTAATAGGTATGGATGTGATTATGTTTTTTTAAACCTTACTTTGAAGCAGAATGGAAATATTGTTCAAGCTCTCAAGTTATTCAATTCACTCATGCGGAATTGAGTTTGCGTTTGATAAAAATCGAGTTGGACGCTAATGACTCGTGCGCACCAGTAAGGGTGCATATGCGTAAAACAATTAACATTTCGTGTGCACTTCCTATGCCCACTTTGGACAGCTAATGGCATCCTGCGCTGTTGATTGTTTTTTTGAAAAAAAAAAACTCTGTAGTTGGAGGAGAAATTAAAGGCAATGCTTTCTAAAAGTAGACAACGCCACCCCTAGCAAAAAACAGCGACAACCACACACATTATAATGCCTCGTGGAACAATGCACCGTTATAAAGGATTTTGGATGAATGTAATGTTGGCTTTCCGACAACAACGAGTGTCTTGTCCTCCGGCCAAACTAGGCCCTTCCGACTGCAAAGGCAGCGTGTTGTCTCGCGTCATGATTAACATTCATGTTGGCCGGTTGGAAGAAAAGTTGTGTCGCTTCCGTGACTCACGTGCACGTGTTCATCGCTAAACAAACGGTGCACACATTTGCTTTGTTTACTGGACAGAGGGAAGGATTGTTTAAAAATTAACAGCTTTTGAAGAAACACGAAGCTGGTCTTTTCTGCGAACCATTCCTTCCGCTTCATTGCAGGATTTCCGGCCCGGAGCGACGGTTCTGCAGGGAAAAGTTCAACATCCGAACGGAAAAATTGGGTCGCACTCAACGCAAAGGGCAACAAACTGTGCGAACGGAGTTAACCTACATCTGGGACACGCTTAAACGTACGAGTTCTTGAAAGTGAGATCAAATGATGCAGCTGTGTGCTCGGATGCACCCAGAGGTCAATGTGCACTTCGTGATGTGCAGTTTACCGTTCCATTTCTTTTCCGTGCTTTGTTCGAAACCGGTTCTAGGCACGGTTCGAATCCGCTCTCTCTCTCTCTCTGTCTCTTATTCGGAGGAAAACGGAAGTCTTTACTCCACAATCATGGAAAGTTTGGGCAATTTGTCGTTCTTTTTACGTTGGAAAATTAGTTGTTTTTTTGTTCGTGCTAAAATTAAGACTCTCTACTGTACAGTTTCCTCCGCGTAGTTGGACCGCAGTTCACTGCAACACATCTCGCCGCCTCAACGAAAAGAGAAAGTTTTTCATCGCCGGTCCCTTTTTGTGAGTTTCCTTTGCCCCGACGTCTTTCGCGCGGCTACACCGTCGCGTTTTGCTCCACGCGTCTTCGCTCAGTTCAGTTCATGGCGGGTTTGTGTATGCCTTCCAAGAGTGCAAAGTGAAGAAAACGGTTCGCTTTTTCGACTCTTTCTCTACTCGCCGGTTGGGGTATTTTTTGTTTCTCTTTTTTCTAGCTTTAAAATAAGGCCAGCCGTGTCCGAAAGCCAAAAAAAACCCAGTTATGATGAGTGCAGGTTTTTTGCTCCATCTGAGCTAATTTAAATTTCCAGCTTGAGAGGCCGGGAAATGGGTTGTGCCGTTTTGTGAGGTATCATTTAATATTTGAAGCAGGAAATAGATCATCCGATATGAAACAGGAGCGGTGGGGGAGGATGTCGGAGGAAGAAAAAAGCCGTATAGATACCCCAAATAATTGCGTATTAGATTTTGGAGCAGAAAATCGTGGCTTATCAACCGGTCTAATTGCGGTTTTGTTTCAAAATTCATTCAAAATTTGAAGCAATGCACAACAGTTTAATGCTTTAACAATAATTTAGAACGAATTCAATCCCAAAAGCCTCAAAGGCATGATAAACTATCTCGAACATTTCAATGCCCTTATTTATTGGGAGACGACCTCGACACTCGATGGGATGGGATGATTGCTTGTTATGACATAAGCTCTCTTGACCCTCGGCAAACATCACTTATCCATAAATCGGTGCCTGATATCTGGCCTCAAATGTATAAACGAATATGGATAGCGCGTGTGTACCATGCTGAAGGCGTGACACCAATCTGTTTGGAGTGTGTTTGTCGTCGAAAAGGAAACACTTCTCCACCACACCCAGTGATAAGCGCACTACCGCGTTTAGCACTTCAATGCCGAGGTGAATCTAATAGGGACTCTCCCTCAAAAAAAGGTTCAGTTCACACCTCCGGAAAGCTTTGTGCCATCTTGTTCATGGTTTATTTGACAACACTCCGTGGGATTCTCGGAGCGAATCCAAAAATAATCTAATGGTCATTGAATTCTGACACAAAATCCGGTTTATCATGTCCGTACTGTGACGCTGGAACCCATCCTCTGTTTTGACGTCACTGTAGTGCGTCACAAGAACTTAGCGTTGCTACCCGTAACTCACTTTTGTACGTCAGTTCTGCTGCTAATCCGTGTTAGTTAACTCCAAAACTATTGGTGGTGGGTAACTCGGGGAAGAAGGCTCGTGGTTGTGCTGTAGTTGTCGAATGTTTCACGATCACTGCGTCAATTTTGTGGCAGGTTTTTGGAATAGAAATTTAATCACACACCCAAAACTCACTCACAACGCACACACAATTTGTGAGGAATGGGGAAGTACGCGTACCGAGCGGGGTTTGAGATCGAAATCGGAAGGTAGATTGGAAAATTACGCGGAACGCGATCGTGAGGGAAAAAGAAAGGGGAAGGAAATGCCCCGAGGAACGGTGTTTGGGGAGGGCTTTTTCTATGCTGGACGGTGCCTGAAACACACTTCCGAATTCCGAGACGGATCAAAGCAGACTGTGACCGTGCGTGCTGGTAGTAGCGCCAGATACTGGTTGGACACCTGGGTTGGAGCCGGTCATACCTAAAAGCTCCACCGTACTAACGCTGCCAACGAAAAGAGTGGAAGAAAACGCGTGAGAAAGAGTGAGAGAGAGAGAGGAGAGTGAAAGAGAGTGAGAAGAAAAGTGTTCGATCACTACCACACCAACAGTGGTGATGTGATCGTTTGGATCGTTTGGAGATCCACACACTCACATCCGCAACATGGAGATGATGTTCGGTAGAGAGAGGCAAGTAACTTTCGCTTAGCGGATTGCCCTGCGTAGGCTTGAGCTAGGGAACGGTATGGACACGTGTTTGTCGACGTATTTTTTTATTCATTTTTAATTATTCATTTAATTTCATTCAATTATTCATTTTTATAACGCTTGACAAAAAATATCTATATAAAAAAGCTCCGATAATGAGCTTTTGCGAGTGTGGGTTTGTCGCTTGCTTTTTCGTTGAAGTCTTTCGTGTCTCGCTTGCCATCTACTTTTTCTGTTTGATAACAGTGGGTTTTAATTGGAAAAATTTAGCATATAAATAAATTCAATCAAAATAGGGCGTATCTTTCGAAAATCTATGGTTCCACATGCTTGCCTTTGAGTCGGTTGAACGATCTTCAATTTGGAGAAAAATAATCAATAAATGCAACTTTAACGTTAGGTTGGAAAGCACAGCTAACCATAGCTTTGTGCACGTTTGTGGGAGGAAAACAAAATTATATGCTTATCGATTCGAGCCCCGAAAAGCTAATGGAATATAAAACACACCACCTCCAACATACACACCGGAGCCAGTGGGACAGAGAGCATTTTCTTTTCGCATGCCCGGGCTCACCCCGGCTCGTGGGTTACGGTTTACATTTTCCGGTACTCTCTTTTGTTTGCTCGTTCGCACCAACGAAGCCAGCGAAAGTACGGGCAAGATCATGGTAAAGGTTAAGGACCTTAACCTAAATTGGGAACTCGAGGAAGTCGTGCGTTTCTCAGTGGTGCAGAGCTGCATTTGAAGCCAGCGGTGTAAAGATCGATCGATTTCCGTCACTGTTCGGGGAGGAAAAAGTCTCCACAGAAAAGGTACACGTTAGAAAAAGAAAAAGACCGGTCCAATGCACAACATCTACTATCGGTGTGGGTTTGGGTACGATGGGTCCCCATACGCATTGCGTCTAGGTCATTGAACGTGCGAAAGTTGCGTCGCTACGTACAGTGCGAAACGGAAGGGAAACGTGGAAAAAGAACCGTTCGATACCGCATCGTTCGGGTGCACTTGCACAAACGGAAAGGGCCACCCATTCCCGCTCGCAACCCTATCTTTAAATGTGTGCAATTGCCTGTGCGTGGTCGTGGTGCAATTTTCCTTCCCTTCGCCGTGTCGTGTTGGTTCGAGAGGGTCGGTTGGGAAATTTCACTTTCGTTTCGCAAGGGCGACGTGTGTTTTGCGGTTTAAGGTTCCGCACAGTGATCCTCTCACTTTCGAACGCAAAGGAAAAAGATCTGTCGTGGTGAGCATGTGCTATCAGAGAAGCTGTACGGTAGATGAGAAAAGAAACCAGTTTGTTTTGCTCGGTGTGAGTTCATGAGAGAAGCAAAATGATCATTCAGAATTTTTTGTTGGAGGGTGTACTAATCAACTTTAACATTTTTTGCCGTGTCTAGGAAAAGAAAAGCAATATTTCATTAATTAGCAAACGTTTCAAAACGTTATGTAAAAACCGTCATTTAGTACAAGCAACAAAACATATGAGATGATAAAATACTTGCAGCGCTTTTACGTGAATGGGTGCGAATAGGGTAAAAAATGTTTTTTTATGAAATGCTTGGTAGATTGATTGCTTCACTGAAAGCTCAACATTAGATAACAACGATGGAATGAACAAAGGATTGGTTGAAATACATGATTATACGATACAATTGAATAGTAAGTGCTATGCAAAACTCACTGTATCTTATAAAAGTGTTATTTGAAAGATGTACCGCCTATAGACCCGTTTATAATGTTAAAATAATTTTATACATCAAAGTCTTTAATTATAATTTAACAATACACTCTGTACTAAGTACAGAAATGACCAGAAACCTGAATTTTGCTCAACAATGCAAATATATTCGAAATTAAAAACCTACAGAACTAATCAGTACACCCAACAATCGTTCGGCGATGTTTCTATGTTTGTTCGTAGCACAACGGGATGAGATGTGGTCACACAAATTCGATGTTTTTTTTTAATTTTCAGATAAATCTGTTGTACAGGCAGTTTGGATCTAAACGTTTCGTTTAACTTTCTTTTTAAAAAAATGAGCAGCTGTGTAAGCATTTCGATAATTCAAACTAGGTTTTTTTATCAATATTTAATTTAATGTGAAAGATTTTGACGATCCAAACCCATAACAAGAGATAATGTTGTTTCCTATAATATTTAAATAGTTAAAACCTCTTAATACTTTCCCTATGCCATAAAATTTCTTCTCAATTTTGACGATCCAAACCCATATCAAGAGTTTATGTTGTTTCCTATAATATTTAAATAGTTAAAACCTCTTAATACTTTCCCTATGCCATAAAATTTCTTCTCAATTTTGACGATCCAAACCCATAACAAGAGTTTATGTTGTTTCCTATAATATTTAAATAGTTAAAACCTCTTAATACTTTCCCTATGCCATAAAATTTCTTCTCAATTTCGCAAAACTTATTTTCAAAGCGTTTGTTAAATGGCGTTCAAGATTCTACCGATGTTCGAAATTATTTACTTGAACGTTCTGCGGTGTGCCTTTAATTGGACGCCCCACTTTCATTTTTATCAGCTTCCACCAATTACAGAATCGCAAGTTGCATTCTGGAGAAAATCCAGGTTGAGGTAAACATCCCCAATCAGCGCGACTTCACTGAACGCTTCGCGATACTGCTGGCGCCTACCCCCGAACAACCAGAGTCGAGCTTAGAATCCGCTCATTCACTCAAATTTCCATGCACATGCATGGCCCACATCTGCAAACTGCAAGGTGGTAGTTCAAAAGGGCCCCATCGCCGTGTGAACAACCCCAATCGGAGTCACACCGTTATGGCGGTGCGCCGTGACGTTGGCGGCGATGGCCATGGCTTGGAAAATGACCAATCACCGTGCACCGTCAGAGGCTCACTGCACGAACCTGTTTGGCGGCTTTTCACTCGCGCGCTTTGACCGAACGGGGTGCTTACCGATCAGGGCGAACGTGTTTTCACACACCAGTTTCGGCAACGGCTACCGTTTGTGTATCGCACAAGTTTGGCGACTGTTTTTCGGACGCCGTTTTTCGGTCGTCCTCGTCCCCTAGAGCGGTCTAAGGTTAAGCGCAAAGTAAAGGTTGCCAATCCGATAAGGTTTGGGCAGCAGAGAGGCAGCTGGTCGACCTTCTTGCGAGTTCATTTAATCGCATTTAGTGATCAGTTCACGCGCTCACTCACTCTTCGGTTCGTTTGATGGATGTCACATGTACAGGAAGTCAATAAAATAAGAGTTCGTAAATCTTACCCGTTTACTGCCCCGGTTGCATAATGCACACCGCAAACGATAGAGTGACGGTGAACAGTAACCAAGAAAAGTCATTAATTTTCCGCCTGCTTTTCACCACCGTTACTCGTGTACACTTTATTGACGCTTGTGGGATGTCGGTGGCGTGTCTTGCTTTGTATGATCCACTCTTTCGGTGTGTGTCCACTTACCTGCAGCCCTTGCAAATACGCTTCCTTATCAGTACGCTACACTCGAGTTTCCTCAATTGGCTACTTGAAGTCGCCTCCCAACTGTTTTCATTTCTTTCACGCCTTGCTCCCTTCCAGCCATAAACTGGGAAAAAGTCCATGTCACCATAAAAAATAGTCGTAACCGCGTGTCGCTCGCGTGAGTTAGTTTCTGTTTTCTTCATCCAGTTTTATTCGTAAGTTCGATTATGATTTAATGTAACGTACATCTTCTCGTCCACTGCACCGGCCAGTTACGCCTGGTGTTGCTGCCGCGGCTGCTACTTGCGTGACGCTTTGATAGCAATTAGGATTGTTGTGCACGTTGCGCAATCGGCATCTCTCCCGCCTCGAGCACTACGTCCCAAGTTTGGAGTTTTATCCCAAGATATAGCAAGCGTGCTGAGACAAGAGTTGGTACCTGTATTTTCTACAATTTCCCTTGCCTTGGGAACAATGTGATATGCACAACGTACACAAACACACAATTCGTCAACCGTTACGCGAGTTACGCGACGTGTAGAAAATGGTCGTTTACAAGAAAAAACAAAACATGAAAAACGTCATAGTTGTAGTAAAACAAAATCACAGTTTTGGTGTCCCGGAGTTGAAAGTAGAGCGTCGCGCGCGTGCTCTGCATGCTCAAAGTACTCCTTGTGTTGCCGGCCGTACAAGATTCCTTCGGAAGCCCGTCCCACCTAGTGATCTTATTCGATCTTGAGCGTGATACAAAAGTAAAAGGCGATCAAATCTGAAGCAATCTATCAATACACAATTCTATGATATCGCATATGCATATACCATCCCCTAGTATCCCCAATTGATATAGCTCCTTCCATTCCATGAGTACTGTTCATCTGCCTATGTATATGTGCGTTTGCATATTGTCTTATCACTAGCAAGCAATCCGATATAGCATGGAAATATAATACATTCTGCAGTAAGCCTAACATCCTAACCCGAACAGACCATCCGTCGCTTAATCGACCTCCAGCTTGCGGAAACTTCCGATCATGCCCGCCTCCAGATCCCGACGGCACGAGTCCGCACAGTGGCCCGGCATCTTCGACAGCTCGATGTACATCTCGTCCATCGCCAGCAGCTGGGCCCGCTTCCGGCGGCAGCGCTCCTTAAACTGTGCGATCATGTTCGCCATCGGTACGGTTCCACCGTACTCCTTCGGTATAATCTTGCGGTTAATCTTGCCGGCAAAGTCCTCGACGGTGCGGTATAGCTAAGCGTGCAAAACGCACAAAAGGATGGAAAGAGAGGAAGATGTGTGTTGAGACTTGAGCTATTTAAAATACAAATATATTCCACCCTCTTTGAAGGTTTCGTTGGAGGAAGATCCCGTGCGGGCAAAAACGCAATCAAGTCCTTCCGAACCCGGCGAAGGCTACGTGTCTGTTTCATGGAGGATGGTATCTTTAAAGCAAAACTTTGGCGCGTTAGCGATAGTGACCCTGGCAATCGAGCCACTTGATCGTCGGTCTACAAGCTTTTCTTACAAACTAAGCTTAAAACATGTGGGGGGCCTGGCTGAATGGTCCAAATGGCATTTGGAGGAAACAGGTTATAAGCGTAAATAACGATCGTATGATGTTGTGGATGGCAAAATTTTGCAATGCAGATGAAACTTTAATCTTGTTGGTTAATTTTAGCTGGTTCTTGGTATGAATACTTTCTCAGCTTCAGCTTTCTAGTGGAAGACGTTCTAAACAGGGATGAGCCTTGAAATGGAATTCCGAATGGCGGATAAATTCGTTAAGCATGATTTGGAACTCCTTTAAATGATTTTGCAGATATTGCGCAGATCGTCCCAAACTCGTTCCAATGTCTTTACTTACGTTAATTCGCTTGCGCAGTTTATCGTTTAGCAACGAGACGCAGAACTCGAGCAGTGTGGCCGCCGTCGATGGCATGCCGATCAGATTGAATCCATTGATGCGGCTCGGCACTCCGTTCTGTATGCAGTCCACCACCTTTTTGATGTCCACCAGCGACCACATGCCCATCAACTTCATCGTCAGCTCTCGCTCGTCCACACAGTGCACATAGCCACAGATCTGTGACTGCTCGTCGTCGGCCAGCACCTCCTGCACCATAAAGTGGACACGTGCCAGCAGTGCAGACGACACACGGTTCAGATCCAGATTGCCCGCCACCGACAGTATCACCTGCCGGCCATGATCGTCCCGCTCGGGCAGCGGCACAATGTACCCGCCGTCGATGATGGCCGCAATCTCCGGATCGTCGATGTCCAACCGCTGGAACCAGGACGGGTTGGTTTGGCGCACCGTCAGGTACTTCTCCAGCATGGCGCAGGCCTGCGGAATCGAGTACTTCTTCGCGCGCAGGAAACGCAACAGAAACAGCGCATCCGTGCGGCACCGCTTGATGTGCGGACTCTTGGCGATGAACTCGCGCATCTGCGCCAGTCCCTGCGATCGCAGATGTTCGTCCTCACGCAGCTCCGATTTGGCCGTCTTTCGCAGCTTGTCCGTGAGCGCCCAGGTGTACTGCTGGTAGGTGGCCGGACTGGTACAGTTGCTGTAGACCGTCGTGTCGATATCCATGGTTGTTGCGAAGGGGCACTGGCAGCTCTGTGTGAACGAATGATTGATTGAGTAGGAGTCGAATGAAGGGTAGCGTTTGAGAAACGGGTGATATAAATAAGAAGCAGCAAGATCAACCTGCTGTGGATAGCTTTCTCGTCGTCCGTCGATTGACCTTGGAAAGGGATCGATCGGTCTGTAAACAAACTGGCGATCAGCAAAGCATGTGCGTTTTCCCTTCGGTATTGTGAAACACAGTTTCATAAATTGCCAAGCATCAATATTGGATTTAGTGCGCCGTGTTCAACTGCAATTAAAGACATTAATCTTTGAAAGATCCTTTGATGGAAAGTTAAATATTAGACCACCTCGAAGAAGGGTCAGCAGTTTATGATGTTTGCTTCCGAGCTCGAAACTGTTTGCCCAAACCGATGTATCAACGATGATTGCGAAATGGAGTCTCGATCGAGCACAATGTCGCTAAATGTACAAGCAAAGGCGTCATTCCACAAACCCATCAAACCTATTAAGTTTACTCGTGCGTTTTATACTTTTTGTTCTTGCGCTAGAAGTGTGTCAAGCGTTGACACGTAAATAAGCGGAAGTACTTTACTGGTGACACTGATTGAAACGTTGAGCGGAAGAGTTTAGCACAACCCGGTCGATACGATAAGTTCTTCCTGGTAGAGTTCAGCCCAAACAATACACGCCCTAGACAGCGTAGACCCGAGCTCTTCGGTTTGAAAACGAAATCAAATGTCCGTGAGGGATGAAGCAACGGAGCATTATGCTCCCACGGTTCGACGAGGGGCCAACATCTGCTGAACGCTCATGAACTTGACCTCGACTACGTTCGAGTTGGATGATGGTCCGTTAGCCCCAAAGAAGACTCGGCTTTAAGACCTTGGAATGGTGGTTCAAGAGATGTATAAACATTGTTTTGGTAATGAGTAATATTGTGTATGAAGAGAGATTTTTTTCAAATTAGTTGTTGTTCAGTTCAGAGTTTTGATCTGAAATTTTGCGACTTCATACATAACGGAGATATTAATCACATCGATAAAAGGATCGACTTATCAACCATCACAAGTCATTAAATTCTGAAATAGATCACTTGAGAAGGGCTACAACCCAGCGCGTGCGTTTAATGTGCGTTCCACACCATTAAAACTCTACGCATTGGTTTTAAAAAACGTAATTTTGCATTCCAAATGCGTCCAAGTCGTGGTTTCGACAGTGAGCCAAGTAAAAACCCATTTAAAGAGTATAATGAGTAAAAATTGTACTCTCCCCACTGCTTTTACAATCCTAGTCCCTCCCATCCAGACTGTAAGACATCGAACACATCAGCTTCATCAGCGAATCTCAGCACGAATCACGACTCAATACCAAACGAAGAAGCTTACCTGCCAACCGCGAGAGGATAGCTCCTTATACTACAGGCCGCAGAAAAAACTGCATTAAATATGCCACAAAACCCGTGCCAATTCCGGTGCTGCCCGCTTCGGCTAAAGGGAAAACCTCACACGGTTTCCGAAAAAGGAAAAACGAATGGACGTTCCGCCCCCGTCAATCGGTGACGAGTTCCAGGCCGCTTCCGCCGCAGAATGCTTAATCGCATGATCATTCACCACTCGATCGAGCAGACGCAGCAACGAGTCAAGAATGTGTAATTAATCCCTCCTAGAAGATCTTTTGGGTATGCTTTCTGGCCGCATAATCGCGCCATTCCACCCACCCAGCGCACGATCAGGTCGGGTCCGGTAAATCATGCGTGTAAATATAGCTCTATTTTTACCACTGCTCACGCTGCTACTCCGGAAGAGAGAATTTATCTGCTCCAGTTCCACCGACAAAAGAGAAGCATCAGCGGCCTTTGTGGCCTATTTATGTGCACCGATCGATCGGTGGGTAGAAATATGTAACGTGGAGGAAAAGGTCAATTGATATCTCGCTAGAGAGGGAAGAGGGCTGGACCAGTAACGATCGGTATTAGCACCAGATGGATTGTATTACAGATCGATGCAAAGAAAAATGTGCATCGACATGTTTACCAGAATCAAGTTCATTATTTCCTCCACTATGAAGTCGCTTGCGGTTCAGTTGTTAACGATTTGTTATGGTACAAGCGCCTCGAAAATGAAGTAGTAATGCTTGAAATTATATTACGCCAGTGGGAGGAATGCTGCTGGTACGTGATGGTTATATTTACCTAATAACCGTGTCCTGTCCATGCAGGATGGGTTGTTAAAATCCACCATCCTAATTTCTCATTGTTTTTGCGGTAATCAAATTGATTGTTTTGCGACCGGACGTTTGTGTGACGATACCATTAGACGTTTGGCCAGAAGGTCAGGGTAGATTTTGCATCGTCACCGGCGACCATTACCGCAGGATGTGGGCAAGGGCCCGACCCCCCTGGTTTAGTTGGCGTGTTCGGCATACCACGTTTCACGTCAAAGATTTCGCTTTCGATTGCGAAGTATCTCTTTTACGGACCGTGACGAATCTGCGGCAGGGGGAAGCTGCGGGTTAATGCGGCAAAATGAGACGACGATGAGTTTGCCCAAATGTACCGCATCCTTTCTTTTTTCGGGGCGAGGAGTTGGGGAGTGTAGTTGCGAGAGAGCGGATCGGAAAATTAATCCGTTTCGGAAGGAGTGGAAATGAAGGTGACCTCCATTGAAAGCGGGGACTTCATTGACTGGCATTGTCATGCGAGGTAGATTATCTTTTTTTTCTAAATTCTAGTAGATCTCGATTATTAGAAACAAGTTTAATGAGTTGTTGGGAAATCATCATCCAAACGACGAAAACGAATGCAGTGATTGGCAAGATACATTCCGCAGTGTCACCGAGCCAATATATTGCCAAAATCGCTCTAATGCGCTAATGCGTGTTCGCCGACTTGTTTTTTTTTGTGTTTCAGCTGTTTTCTGCTAACTATCAGCACCTTCAACTCAGTAGGCGGTGGTCCTCATCGCCGTTCGTTCGACGATCGTTAAAACGATCGTTTCAAATTCCCATTTCTGGAACGTTGTTGCCAAGGAAACATGAAGGAAAAAGATAGCTTTAAAAATAAAATTCCAAATTACTTCTATAGCCGTCTACCATGGCCGTTCATAAAAACGACGCTGCATCCACAGAACCGTCCAAACCGTCGTCTGCACACCTGCTAAAGATGCGTACGACTTTTTCACCAAAATGTGTGCGTCTGTGTACCGCGTGTTCCGTGTTGTTTGCTTCCTTCGCGTAAAATATGCGCACCACAAACCAGGAACCGTAGGATGAAAATGTATGAATCGCTTGCTCGCCGATGATAAATGGCCAAGCTATTAGGGGAGTGGGGGTGGGAGACTGACTCACACCGTTTAGCGAAATATTGGCCATCTTCGAGAGGTGAAGTAATTTATCAACCGACGCTTGACACACCTTTTTAACAGATGGCAGATGGCGCAGCCATCAGCTCCGGTGCGTCGTACGTAGAACTTCATAGACAGTTCGTCTCCTCCATGTACCACTGGACCAGTGTCCGAGTTTCTTGAACTCTTTCTGACCCCAAACTGGAACTCGAGTCGGTAAGTAGTATGTTTGAAATTATGCAACCGATCGCGACTAGCTGCAAAGCTCAATGAAGCGAAAGACGCCAATGCTCCGACTCCAACAAAGAAGTAGATCTTGGGCAAATACAAACACCCATACACACATGCTCCCTTCCCAAAGGCTTCCCTTCCTAACCCAACCTCACTCACGCACACATACACAGACCCAAGTGAAAGGTTTACAGCTCGTAAGGCAAAGACAGGCGGGCAAGCTACGGCCTTTGGTAATAGTATCAACGATGGTATAAAACAAAATAAAGCTTGCCTACCCAACCACATCGTCCCCCGGTCCCTCTGCAGGAGCAAAGTGGTGGACTAATCTGGCGTTGCACCACCCAAGTCACAGCATAGGCTGGAACGCGATCAACGCATCGATCGATTTGCCCATCAGTCGTGCCGTGAACCGTGAAACCACGAATGGCCGTACTAAAGATTTGCCAATTTTTAGGATCATGCAGGCCAACCGTGCACACTACTAATGATGATCAGTGCAGCGTGTATCATTTCAAACGAATTGCCATGATAGATCGCATGTCAAGAGGTCGGAAGCTTTGGGGGACTGATCTAATCAGCGCGTCTTTGTGGCTAATGAGTACGGCAAAGGCTTTCAAGCGTTTGTTTTAATGTCCTGCTCGTTAACTGAATCTTTGCCAAAAAGGTCAGGTAACACTTTGTTACCTCACCTTCTTTTTTCTGTTTTGACAATCCTATTGGAGGACTCAATTCGCCCCCTCTTTGCCGAAGGTGATCTTCTATTTGTCCGCTTAACGTAAAACTCACTTTTGTCTTGCACTCACTTTACAAAAAAATTGTGAAGATGTCACCGTAATCCTGGGTGCCACTGCTGCTGTTGCTACCTCTGCTGCTGAGTGGAGCACGCGATCGAACTAAACCAAACCGTTACGTACCACTTGTGACAAACTTTCAACACGGTGTTTGTTTGAGGGTCACTTTTCGCCGCACTGAAAAACGTACGGGCTGGCACGACACTGCTGGGACGACTTTGTCTTTCTTGAGGGACGAGCGTTGATGCACACGACCGTTCGGCACGGCGGTCAACGCAGGAATTGGCTGTCAAAGACGCAACTCTTGCCGGCTATGCGGGTAGAAAGAGAGTTAACCGTGATCGTGCCGCAAAATGGGGTAGGGGATTTTGCACGCTATGTGAGGATCGTGAGCTTAGCGCAGTGGGTTTACTGCACAGTGAGATGTGGATGAGTGGGGCACAGATAAATTTACCATATATTGGAGAAGTGAATTTTATTTAAAAAATAAAAGCTACGTTACACCGATTTAGGGGTGAAAATTGAATTCGAACCTATTATTAGTCTCATGACGCTGAAAAGGAACATATAATATTGAACAACCACTGTAGTGAGAGCTAAAAACCTCACCCATTGCTCCACGATCGCTCACTACGCACCTCACATTAGCACAAAGAGAGGTTGGAGCAAGTCCGCAAGAGCATTTAGTAACCTTAGTAGGCTTTGTTTTGATTAGATCACCATCGGCTGGCCATCCACCATTGCCCACCCCAATTTCTCGTGCGTCCCAGCCTGCGGATTGAATACGCGCCATTATGTATGCACGTTCTTTGCCTCCCCCTACTCCACCCGGCGGGCTAAGGTCAATACGGTGTTCTGATCACTACGCCACTAAACACGTGCACGCGTGTGCTCCGTGTGTTGGTAATCTGTTTCCTTCTTCTTCTATTTCGTCTTCTCCGTTTTCGGTTCGCTAAAGCTATTCATAATTCATGAGTTTACCGAGAATCAATCAAAAATTGCCAAACGGTGTACGGGGTGTCCTATTACCGGATGAGAGTGGATTAAGGGCTACGGAAACTACGGCTTGACGACGATCGGTTGTGCGATGCGCTGCACGTAGCACATGGTGAGTGCGCTGTAAAATCTGAAAGGGGTAGTAAAATCGATACGTTAAGGTATGCTGTGCTGGTGGGGTGAGTTATGAGGGCGATGGGGATAGTTTTTGATACGTATTGAATAATAGAAACACAAGATTGATGGCTGAAGGAAGTAGGAATGGCTTTTTAAAGAAGTGTAAGAGACATGTTACGAGGAGCAATGTTTACAAAGTTTCTGTTAGATACATATGACCGCGTCTTATTGAAAGACTGCCCTGCAATACTCTACATCACACAATGTGGTTCCAAAGCGGGAGAAAGCAAATAGAAATTTCCATTAATCTATTTTCCGCACGAGAATGCCGTTAAAAGGGGAAGTGACAAAATGCAGCGATAATATTTATCGTTTGTGGTGCAAATTGGCAAGTGTGGCATCTGCAACATTGTAGCTGTCCGGGAGAAAGAGCTGTTGTTAGGAGAGGGAGGATGTTTTATAAATGATACTCCCGAATGATCATGAAGTAGAAACGTTTTTTTTTGTTTTAAACAATTTTATAACACGCCTGTTGGTATGCAATCGTAAAGTTTGTTATAGTAAGATGAAGTGCCCGAAGCTATGCAAAATTAATGATCGCATTACATACATTTAGGCGACACGGAACATGGTGTGTCGCTTTAATGTAGAGTTTCATTTTCGTGACGCCAATCACTGTTATTCCTGGCACGTAAAACATGCTTAAATACAAACAGCTAGCAGACTTGAAGCGGAGAAAGACGTGACGAATATACAGGATGGTCAAGGTTGGGAAACCCACGATTAATGCGCTGTTTTGAAGTTGTCTTCCGGTATAATTTTGTTGAAATGAATTCAAAACACATTTATAGATTTTCATTTAGGTTGCACTATTTATTTTGTATGAACAATTTTTTACAAATATACATTAATAAAAGCTTAATAAGTACTGCATAAAAGCTGTTTTAAAATATCGAAACTAAGGTTCAACCCATCCATAGGCCAAAGAAGATAAAGTTACATCGCAATGTCGACACGCCTGCCCAAAGATTAACCTTCGCACCTTAGCGGAGGGTCATCCTTGAATAAAGATTATCATTTATAGTCACATCGCAGGCCGTGAACCAGAACGCTGCCATCTCCCACCGTAAGCCTTTCCCCCAAAAAACAACGTTTTGTTTCGCGCTCTAGCATGGTCCCATCTTCACTCCCGTGTGTGGTGGTGTTTACGCCAGGTGCTAATTATTATCATTACCCCGCAGTGTCAACAGACGACACCCGGTTGACAAGGTCCAAAACTTAATTTCAATATCCAAATCATTGTCACACAAACACGGAGAAGGAGGAAGGAAAAATAAAGCTGTTCCCTATTGTCTATAAGCATATTCAAATTACAAAAACCCCGAGATTATACATAAAACAAACTGAACAAATGAATGAAGAGATACATCACAGTCTGAGAGAATCCGTTGGATTTCAAGCTGAGCGCGCGCTAGTCTAGCTGAAGTTTGCGGAAGCTGCCCACCGTGCCGGATTCGATTTCTACCACGTGTGCCTTTTTGCAGCTATCTGCTTCGCGTACGACCTCATAGTCCATCTCATCCAACGCGAGCAGTTGGGGACGGTAGATGTGGCAGCGCTTTTTGAATGCGGCAATGTGTTCATCCTTCGGGATCGTTCCACCGTACTCCTGCGGCATGATCCGCTTGTCAACCTTTTTGTGAAGATCTTCCCAGCTGCGGTGACACTGTGGACAAAATGGATGATCATCTGCTAAAACACTTGTTCTACGTGGCATGTGTCCATGCTGGTCCGCTGCTTACCATTATTCGTTTGCGCAGCTTCTCGTTCATCAGCGCCAACGTGTAGTTGGCGATCTTCAGCGCTAAGCTCGGTGTGTTGACAAAGTGCAACTCCTGGATGCGCATCGGCACAGCATTGTTAAGGTATGTCGCCAGATCGCGTATATCGTTCAACGTCACCAAACCCAACATTCCCATCGTAATACCGGACAGATCGTACACCAGCACAAACCCAGCACACTGTACCGACGCGTCGTCATACAACGTTTCACCCACCAACATGTGCATCCGGCAGCCGTGTCCGACCGTGTACTGTTTCGGATCTAGCGTGCCAGCGTCGCCAAAAATCACCGTTCGACCACGTGCGTCCTTCTCCAGCACCGGGTACAGGAAGCCCGCCTCGACCAGATCACACATCTTGCGATCCTCGATATCCAAACGCTTGAACCAGTGCGGATGCACCACGCGACAGGCCAGGTAGCGCTCCAGCATGTGGGACGCGTTGATGAACGAGTACTTCTTGGTGCGCAGGAAGCGCAACAGAAAGCGTGCGTCGGTGCGGCAGCGCTTGATGTGCGGATGCTTCGCGATCCAGTCACGCAGCTGGGTCAGGCTCTGGTCACGAATTGTCGGGTTTTCTCGCAGAAAGTCCCGCGCTAATTGCTGACACTGTGAATCCAGCTCATCGATCTCATTATCGTAGCGGGCGGGTGCTTTGTCCAGGTTTGGGGCCGGAAGTACCACTAGCTCGTCACTGGGCATGATGATGCGCTGGCAAGTACACTTAGTCACACAGACAGACACTTTGCGAGAGCCGTTCACACAACACTACACAAAACGCGAGCACAGTTTACTGGGAGGGAGGCTCAACCTCACCGGACGACCGATCGAGACGAAATGAACCTGCGAGCTACCCGATCGAAGGTTTAATAATTAAAGATTCGGGTTTTGCGCGTGTGCTGCGTGCGGGCAGGGATGCATTCGGCGTTGGAGTGTGGGAAAGCGTGAAGATCGAGTGTGGTTGTGAGGTACACGATCATGCCTACCGCGAAAGAAAGCAACCCTGTAGAATGGGATTAGTGACAGCAGAGGTGACAATTGGATAGTCTAATAGGATAAGTTTGCTGATCGAGATGGGCAAGAGAGATGCAGCAATGTATTTTACAATGTCTTTGAAAATGCACCCTTACCTGAAGGTTAGCGTGGTATGCAACTTCTGCTACATGATAGATGGATAATCGATGATCCGGGGCAATACTATGACGTAGATCGCGTTGTGTGTTAGTGGAAATTTTGCTTAGAAAATGGCAACCAAATTAAATGGGCGGAGAGAACTATCATGCATTATTCATATGGGGATTTTCGAGGAACGGCCATAAGTGCTTCAATTAATAGGAGGGAGTTGCTTTAGGCAGACTTTTGTGGTTCTTTATACTAGACATTTATTCTTTGTCATCGTCATACAAGGTTGTTGGCATCTTCCAAGTAGACTAAAAGCTAAATTACCAACTTATGCTATTTCGTAAGATGACCCGAATCCTGCTCCAGTGTTTACCTCCTTTCAAAGCCCGAATAATAATAATACGATTCAAATCTTTTATGAGTATGCACGTGCACTCACACCAGTATCATCATTGAAGCTTTACACATCACGACGACGATACATGATCGCGGCGCCATCTCTCAAAAACGCACAATTTCTTTTCATAAATTATGCCACGGGATATTTGATGGTTATTTTTTGTTTGGAGGGCGAGCAATCCTCTCATACTCCTTTTTACGCAATCCAAACTCCAGCTGGAGGGATGAATTGGGCAAGCGTAAAGTGCAGGCTGCTCGTGTTAGTACAGTGCCGCCATGGGCATGATGATGCTGTTGTACAGATTACAAATGGACGGCAAAATAACACACACCGGCGAATGAACGCAAGAAAACGCAAGCAGAGTTAAATCAAAGCTCTGCTCCGCATCAGCATCAGCTTCCCAGCACAGCCGTTCGGTGCTGGCATTCAATTATTCAATTGTCATACCATTCCATACGCGATCCTTTCCACAGGGCAGGAGCGAGACTGTCCGGGTAGGTCGTACTTTCACTACTTACTGACGGCCCGTTTGACGGAGGGGCACAGTTATGAATAGGTGGCCGGGGCATTCCTCCAAAAAAAGCACCAGCAGCACCCTCAAGCCCATGGCGTAATGCTGCCAAGATTGATGCTCTTTCGGCTTTCGGGTTTTTTGGGGCCATCAAGCTTGCCCAACCGGCCAATTGAACTGCCATTGCACACAAATCGGTGTGAGGGTCGGTGTGCCAGGAGTATGAAAAGAGCTTCATCTTGCACACTGGACATTGGATGCTGCTGGGTGTGGCTGAGCAGGGTGTGGTACGCTTTGGACGCAAGTGTACAAACGTTCGATGCCGATGGACATGAGTGCAATATTCAATGCCGTGACGTAGTTACGGCATCTTGAACATTGTAACATTGGTGGGGCAAGTCTGATATTGACGTGATAGTGCGCATCCACGACCTTAACCTCCACGATGGGATGCGTGCGCTTTGTGCTACTGGATTGCCGATGGGACAGAACGATAGCGAAGTAATACCAGTTGTGGGGAACATGCTGAAGTTGCGATGCACTTTTGCATATTTCAGAAAATTATCTTGAGGTAGAGAAAGAGGGAGATACTTTGGGTGAATGAACTCACAGAAGACATTTATTTTTAGTAACTTCAGCGCACAGATAGTGGTATGACAATAATTTCTTTCAAAAATGATTTGGCTCGTTTGTATCGATTACTCATCAGATCCGACACCAAATCTGAAGCTGAAAGATGAAAGATGTTTATACTTTTCGTGGGTAGTTAAAGCGTCCAGCGCATCGTCCGTTCGATGCTTTCAAATGCACGTTTCCAAAACCAGAAATTGACCCATGCAGCTGAGCTAGTTTCAAAGCTAATACGACTGTTAGGAGCCACCGTGAACCGGTTATAGTTCACGTTAAGAGTATTGCATATGCTGACGAATTTGTTTGACTCACAGTGTGGTTTATGGTAAGGTGAAGGACAGCCCTGTATGCTCTTCTGCAGCGCTATGGAAAGTGTCGTTCGAATAACAGGCATTATGTTCCAGGACACGAGTTTTAAAGGGTTGCATAAATTTATTGCCTTTTTCCATCATCGAAAAGAATAATGATTGTTTGTATGAGGTTAGTGCACCGAAGGGATTGGATAGATGATCAATGTGATGAATATAAAGTAGAGTGAAGCCACTATAACCGGTGGTCTCTTCAATATATATTTTGCGAAAAAATAAACAATCGACTGTCCCGCTGCTTTGCATTCATTTATATCTCTTAAACTCTTCTAGGATTTTCACAATTTACAGAATCGTTAAAACTTCTGAGAAATTTATTTCTTTTATTTCTGTATTCTATATTTCTTACCTAGATTTCTAAAATGCTGAAAAAACTCAATTGATGTGCCCCTCGGATACGTCACGAGAGCTTTAATTTGGCGTGAAACACAACGGGAAGCTTAAAGCTTTGGTCTTCTACATGGAAGCTTTATTTTGGGGCTTTTGACATAGTGTAAACGCGAAAACGCGTGATCGGCGGTTTTCATACGAATGATTTGGTCTTCTACATGGAAGCTTTATTTTGGGGCTTTTGACATAGTGTAAACGCGAAAACGCGTGATCGGCGGTTTTCATACGAATGATTTGAAAAATCCATCAATTATTTTACTTCTAAATAGCTTGTCAGGAAGCCTTGGGGTGAAAAATTTTAAAAGGTGGATAACATTTGTAAGTAAGATAAAAGTATATTTTTACCGCTCCCTCTCAGATTCCTCCTTACAAATAATACTGAACCAAATATTCTACAACCTGCATTCTCGTTTGACGTCATCGTTATAATACACCAAAGTCGCACGCGCTCGTACATCCGAAGTTAACGAAAACTCAGAATCACTCGGAACCAGTTTGCCAGTATTCATTGCCGTGACGCAGAGCATATGATCGATGTTATGATCATTCTTAATAGTATTTTAGAAAGGATGAGTGGTTAGTTTTTTGTACACGTGCGTGTATGGGTATAGGGAACAAACCTACTCAATTTGTCATTTAACATTTGCCAAACGATACGTCATTCGCCCGACCGTGACTAAACAACAATTCGACTGCAAAAAAAAACCTGCCATACACTTGATCTCCTTCACGGTTTTTGGCTGCAACGATGATTGTTTGTCTTTGGTGGGCCTTTGCCATCGTTGGAGATAAGATAGCTTCCTCCCTTGTGTTAGCTTATCACATTAAACACACCTCCCGATGCGGGTTGAGGAGAAACACATCGATGTGCGCAGTGTCTGCTCTGCAGGATGATTTAATCGATCGAAAGCTTTCGGAAGCTCCCAACAGCACCATCTGCTACTACCTCACCGACGTCGTCGTGTACTGCTGCTTCCCGTGGATCCTTCAGATCGATCTCCATATCGTCCAGCTCGAGCAGGGCTGTTCGCTTCGAACGAAGAAACTCACGGAACCGATCGTTCAGTGTCTTGAGCGAAGAGCCCTTGCCACCGTACTCGAGGGGAAGCAGTTCAGGCGACACCTTCGCACGTAACTCTTCCACCGTGCTGTGACACTTTACCGTCGGAAAAACGAGAAGAAGAAAAAGCTCATTAAAAACGCTTGAAATGATCGCTTAAAGTGATGGTGTAAATTACATGAATACGGGAACGAAGCTTCTCGCTGGCAAACGACAGACAGTACTTGCTGATCTGAGCAGCAAACGTGGGCACACTGACGAAATGGTTCTCCTTCAGACGCACCGGCACACAGTTGATCACGCTTCGCAGATAGCCGGCCAGGTTGTCCAGCGTCCAGCAGGTGACGTGCGCCATCGTCATGCCGCCATTGTCGAAGATGTGCGTAAAGCCGGCAATCTGGTTTGCTTCCTCGTCCAGCAACGCTTCCGCCACCAGCATGTTCAACCGGATCATAGTATCGGAGTTGTACCGCTGCGCGTCAAAGTTTCTTACCACACCGAAGATCACAATTCTGCCACTCGCCGGATCGCGCCCAATCGGCAGCATACAGCAAGCATCCAGTACCGCCACAAGATCCGCATCCTCCGGGTCGAGCCGGGCGAACCATCGTGGATATGTCTGACGCATCGTCAGGTAGCGTTCCAGCATCTCGCACGCCCTCGCCACGGAGAACTTTTTCACACGCAAAAATCGCAACAAAAACCGATCGTCCGTCCGGCATCGATGCAGTCGTCCGTTCTGACGGATCCACTCACGCATTGCGGTCAGCGATTGGTCCCGTAGCTTATCGTCTTCCCGCAGCTCCGTGGCCGCAATCTGCTCCAGCTGGACGGAAAGTTCCTCAGCCGTTCGGCCGCTGCTAGGGAAGAACGTGTCAGCACGTTGGGCCATCGTTGGGGCGAAGCGCGGCGTTTCCGAAACCGCGTCCGTTCACTAACTGAGCACTCTCTGCTGGAACGTGTGCGGCCTTCCCGAGATTCTGGTGCGTTGTTTGCGTGCTGCCGTTTAAAAACATACTACTCCTACCCTTGGGCCTCACCGGAACGTCATTCGCGGATGATTACGGGGCAGTTTTTTTTTTTTACGTACGTTGTTTCAATTTTCGTTGCCACCCCGCGGCGGGTTTTGTTGCTGTTGGTGAGATCTAGCGGATTTTTGAACAGGCAATACATTTAATTGACTGTGTCTGACTGACTGAGAGGCGGAACGAAACGAGCAACCACTCGGCTCTCTCGTCAAACGGCAGCAAATATTCACCCGCGCAAGTGACTATCAATGATGAGGCAAAAGAAGGGTCGGCATTGCTGTTGGGTGGTGGAGAGGGCGGCAACGAAGCAACGGCTGCGTTTATGGTTTATTTGTTTACTTTGACGAGGGTAGAAAGGGGCCGGGGGAAGACCTAGACATGTGGACGTAAATATCACATCATTGTGAATGATTGCAGAAGCGAGCAACGCTGGAGAAGATATGCGCTTGTATCGGTAAAGGGTTCGTATCTCATATCGCTTGCCCGTGTGGCAGTGTGTGTTATTACATCGTTAGAAGCATCATTGTGATTGTGGAGAGACATATCTGATCGACAAGTGAGTGAGTGTGTATGAAAGAGTAAATCAATTATATATGCAAAGCAATATGAAGCGTTCGATTGATGCGGAACAGGGAAACAGAACCCTGTTACTGCAGTCGGTGTTGAACTGCAATAAAACGGTCGGTTTTGAGTAAAATAAGAGGTGCGAGGAATAGCCCTTTGGATAACTTTTAAAAACAATATTGGACAAGAGTATCAGGGAACAAGTGTATGTATAGGAACTGCATACATTTAGGGGCATTTTCAACACGAATAACTTGTTCCCTTAAAGTATGCAATGCGGTATACAAACTATTTATCTTAGTGTTCGATCACAACAAGCCTTTTCTTGATTGAAATCATTGCATAACATGTCTGACAGCTGTCTTTACTTGATAAAAAAACGGCTCTTTTTACGTGAAAGTACACCCTTTTTCCGAAGGATATGTTGGAAAAAGCCCACTTCTCAAAGTAAAGCCCTGAGGGCAAAATTTCCAAGCATTTTACATTGGTTATTTTATGGGAGAGCCTGTGGGGGATTAACGCACAAAACAGTTCGTTCCCTTTATGTTTAGCCAAATGCTAACGCTTATTCAAATCACGCAACCACAAATTTTAAAACACGGTACCAGAAAGTCCCTTATTTCCTTCCAAAAACATACACCAAAAGTAACAAAAAAAACGAAACAATAACTACAAATGGATACCATTCATCATAAGACAATAACGGTCACCGCTTAAATGGCTGGAATGTGTAAAACACTGCATTGGAAATCGAACATGATCAACGAATACCAGTGCATACAGCATACAACGGACCGAAGCCGATGTCAACATTTGCCGTAGGGACAGTAACCATTTCGTGACCATTTGATGTGTGTGTGCGTATAATAAAGAAAATGCGAAGCAAACGATTGGCTATCCGGGAGAAACTGAAAATGAACGAACGATCGATTGATAGACACACCGTTTAGAAATTGTTAAATCATAGCCTAGACATGAGATGGTGAGACGTTTGCTGCCCTACCGACATGATTGATTGGAGAGCAACGCCGCTCTCCTGCTTCAAGGGTGGTTATTTATAACTGTTAAAGTTTTATTATAATCATATTATTCGTGAGCTTGCTTTGTTGGCCCTTTCTTGCCCTACCGTTGTGCAGCTAACTTTTCCCAAACGATAGGCGTTTAAAGGACCGCCTGTAACCAACGTGCACAAAACAAATGGGTGTGGTGACTATATCTAACATTATGCATAATACAATAATATATCCCTATCTGCCTACGACCGTAATACTAGCGATATGATACCGTCGAAATGCAGCGCAACTAGCGAAGACATAGTTGAAGGACAACCGAAAGTACTTATAAATAATGATGAGAGTGTACACAGAGGCAGGGCGTTAGTCAATGTCCAGCTTGCGGAAGCTGCCCACCATCCCCGCATCGATGCCTCCCGGAGCACATCCGGTCTTGCTCCAGACGGTCGAAAACTTGGCCACATCGATCTCCATTTGGTCCAACAGCTTCAGCTCTTCACGACTTTCGCGGATGCGCTTGACGTACACGGGCGTTAACGCTTTCGGCTCTTCAGTTTCGTCGGTGTATTCGGTAGGCAGTAGGGCCTTGCCCAGGTAGCTTACCGCCTCATTAATGGTTTTGTGGAACTGTAACGATAGGGAACAAAAGAAACATGTTGTGTTAAAACCCAACTTTTGCGTCACAATTTATTGTCTTGAGACTCGCAGGAATGTGTAGAAAAGGTAGAGTGAGACACTCTTAACGACTTGGGTGGGTGAGTTGTCCAGAAAGTAGATGTTTCCGAAAATACAAAAACACTCCCAAACACACATCGTCACGGCGTGTTTGGGTGGCAAAACTGGTTTTGCGGACTATTCTTCCCAGATCAGTAATCATGCGCAAGCCTGGTACCGGTCTGGAATGGTTACCATTGGTTGATCCCAGTTTTAGCAAGAACATGTTAACACAAGCTTGAAAGGCTATGTTTCAAAATGAGCATGTGGCGTTCATTAACAGCTTGAAACTAAGAATATAAAGCTATTTTATCCTGTGGGACATCCAAACTTTGTAGACTGCCTACATCACACGACCGATTCAATGTCTATCGTCACTCGAGCGGATATACTCATTCAGAGAATGATTGCAAAACAATATGAATCAATCTTCTGTGTGAACCTTTCGTTTAATACACACTGACTTAATCACTTGATTAACGCGTTTAGACGTATCATTTAAATGAAAGCAGCAATCATCTAATAAGAGATGCTAAAGATGTCTCGCTAACGTTCAGCCAAGCGTTACATTAAACATCAGCAGATCGGTATTAGAAAACCCCTTATAATTTCTGCTGCGCAAACTCCAGACGATCATTTGTCGAATTTACATTTCGCGTCGCATACATTATGTATATTAGTCACTTGGATTTTGCAATCGAAGCAAGAGCTTTAGGATGCCTCCGCTTCCCTCTCTTTCTGCATCTCTTCCACTATTGACGACACGTTTGCAAACAGTTTTCACCATTTTGGCAACATCTTTCATCACACACGCACACGTTGATCGGCAACGGATCTGCTTGATCGGATGATTTGAAATGTCATAGAGTTGTCCACAAAGCGCGGAGTAAATTTGTAGCAAAAAAAAAGCATCCACGAAATACAGCACCATTGCAGGGCCGG
Source organism: Anopheles epiroticus (assembly GCA_000349105.1). Classification (NCBI taxonomy): domain Eukaryota; kingdom Metazoa; phylum Arthropoda; class Insecta; order Diptera; family Culicidae; genus Anopheles; species Anopheles epiroticus. Next base: position 444,586 of record KB672076.1, on the reverse strand, counting down.
ACGTTGCAGCTTGCTGGAAAGGGTGAGAATTTACAATTCAATCCAAAGCAAAGTTTACCAAACGCAGTCTATTAGCTTTTTTTTGTCTTTTTGGGCGCTTTTGTCACGTTCCGCGCGCATTCGACATTGCGCAAGCGTGGTGCCAGATTGCGCCAAACAGCAGTGGCCTACAAATCTTCGCTTCTGCGGGCGCTTTTCTTCTCACACTTTGTGCCCACAGCGCCATAAGCCGCCACAGCGCACCAAACCAAACCACTCAAAACTATCCAAATCCACCAGGTCGTCGCTCCAAATACAGAAAGGTGTGAATCGCGCGCTAGATCGCCCCCCTAGGGTTGGGACCGTTGTCTACTCACAAAGAACCGATGCTTCAGCTTCGGGCTGACGTAGGTGAACAGCAGGTCAACGATGGAGGCGGCCACCTTCGGCAGGCGGATGACATGAATCTCCCGGCAGCGGATCGGAAGCAGGTGATTGATGTACGGACCAATGTTGCGCATCTCGCTCAGCCGGAACAGGGTGAAGTGAGCCATGGACGCTTCGTAGCAGTCGACGATGAGCACCACGCCCGCCACCTGCACCATTTCATCGCACGACAGGATCTCCATGTTCATGTGCAGAAAGCGTATCAGATCCTCCAGATCGTACTTGTCCACGCGGAAGTTGCGCGATTTGATCAGTATCACGATCTGGCCCTTCGCGTCAAACCCGAGCACATGGAACACCTCCTCTTCGCCGAGCGCCACCATCGTTTTCTCGAAAGGATCCAACCCCTGGAACCATTGTGGGAACGTCTGCCGGAGGGCTAAGTATCGTTCCAGCATTTCGCACGCCTTCGGGATGGAGAACTTGCGCTGGCGCAGAAAGCGCAGCAGAAACACTGCGTCCGTGCGGCACCGGCGGATGTACGGATGCTTCGCGATCCACTGGCGCATCTGGTCGATGGCCTGCTTCCGAATCAGATCATCCTCGCGTAGCTGGTCTGCCGCCAGCTTCCGGTACTGCTCGGGCAGCGTGCACCGATACTCGTCGAACTTGTCCGGACACTTCTCGACACCGTACGTGACCGTCATCCTGCTGGGCGTGTGTACTACTACTGTTGCTGCTCCTAGTCGCGATCACCATCAAACACCAACTGACACCGACGGTCGATGCGCGCAGTCTGCGAAAGCTCCGGCCCCGACGCCATCGAGGGTGGAAGAACACACTTTCCCTTTCCACCAACCTTTCGTTCAGGTAGCTGCCCCGGCCAGTTCGTTTGTCTTGCTTTGTTTTCTGTTTCGTGTTCGATCGTTTCGGCTCTCAATTCCTTCTTTCCACCAGCTCCGTTCGCGTCACGTGGAGCAACTGGTTTTAGCTCCAGGCATGGCGGATAAAGCTCGTCTCCAATGGGAAAGAGATGCGAGCGAAGACACACGCTTACGGAGGAACGGGATGCGAAAATCGGGACCGAGGGGAAGAGTGTTATTAGTCAGTGGCGTAGATAGCAGTGGTTAACAAAAATTAGGCACAACTCGGCGGCATATGGTAAAATTTAAGCTACGTCAGTTGAGGTAGCTGCGCGCTTAGCTAACAATGCCGTTGGCGTGTAGCCTTGTGCCGAAATGCAAAACCTATCGCGCATAGGAACTCGTGTGGTCAATCGTATTGAAATCAAAACGCAGTTAGTCGCTGGGTTTGATTTCACCCCACCCCGGGGGCGTTAAGGCGTGTGCGAATTGAGAAAACTGGCCTGGCCTGTTTGACCTTTGCATTGATTCCAATTCCTTCCAATCCTGTGACACATACAGGCGGACAGGAAAACGCACAAAAGCTGGTTTCAAAGGATGTAACAAGATTCAAGGTCCTGGTTGGTTCGACTCTTAAAACAAGGCGGTAAACCGGTATATTGTACTACAGGCGGGGGCTTTCCGGGGTGCAAGAGGTTTGTCCCAATGTCGACAAAAAAAACTCCCCAAAATGGGTGTATTTTGTCTCTTCGGGGTTGCATTAGCGTCGTGGACAAACGGAACGGTTTGTTTGAACTGCTTAAAGGTGGAAACGTTGGAATCTCTGCTTAATGGATTCCTTCCAAAAGCAAATAGATAACAACAACCTGCCGAAGCGTCCGTTTTGCTGTAACACTACATGGCGAGAATATTGAGCAGACGTTACAATCGATGGCAAGGGATAGGCAAACCGGAGACGAAACATCGGACCGAGACTTCATCGTACATAAGTGTGTGAAGGACGGAGACCACTATACCGGACGACTTTGCATGACCAGAATAGGTCAGGGTCTCACCGAACGGAGGCTTGCTTTAACGGCGAACATTGCACTGTATCTTTGCGCCAGGACATGACCCTTAAGGTTTAACCCTCCGTAACAGTACAGACGAACGCTCTGTTTCGGCAGGTGGCAGCACACGTGCAGTTGCGTAAGACCAATTTCATGACTGCGAAATCGATGCCTGTAGTAGAGGAGACATTTTCTGTACCGTCATCGGCATTGTGCTGCAACACAATCGAGTCTCTGTTTTCGCTCTGGACCTCTGCAATCTCGCCCTGGAAACAGACCCCTGAAGCTGTAAAGATCGCTTCTCGCAACAAAAGACGCGGGACCGAGCGAGTCAGCGTCTTTTAATTACGTTTTTTTGGGTTGGTAGATGCCACAACGACGTGATCGTAATAGGTACACGACACAATTTGCCTGTTGCGAGATTGAGGATCGGTTTTGGGTTGTTAGATTAGGGTTTCTTTCGTTCGATCGCTGAATCACCGTGGATGGGAATGGTTTGTAGCCGGAAAGTGTGTAGAAAGTGATAAAAAGCACAATCCAAAACTGGTTGTTTCGGGTAAGCATTGTGAGTGTCACGCAATTTCCTTGTCTCACACAACACACATTTATACCCGCCGTGGCTAGAAAGTTGCTAACCCGGTAGCTGCACCTTATTGACTGAAGTTCTCAGCGCGTTTTCAGAGCACTCGCAGATCCCTGCTCTCGAGGCGCTGCACCAACACGCGCGCACTGTAAATCATTATCATATAATTGCAAATAGGCGTGTGAAACATGGGTTCAAGCATTAGACAATTAGCGAAGGTGGCCCTCCCTCTCGGTGGGTCAGAAAGATGGGGAAAATCGGGCTCCCCCGTAGGAGACTGGACGCCGTTTGAAACAGTTTTGCTCCAACATTGGTTCTAGCAACAGCGAGAGTAAGAAGAAGCTCATCCAACGCCTTGTGTACTGTGTGTTGTGTTGTACCTCGAAAGGTGTCACTTCCTTCCAGCCATGCACGTCGAAGATGAGATGGATAAATGTCCCCGAGAATATGTGCCATACCGCACGACTCTGGACGATCGTGATTTGGTGAGGGCGGCAGAAGAGCTGCACGAAAACGAGGACACACGTGAATCATCCATCGCTCAGTTGCGAGAGTTTATCGCCAAACATCCACAGATCGTCCGTTGTCGAACGGACCCAGTGTTTCTGTTGCGGTTCTTACGCTATCGAAAGTTTAATGTCACCGAGGCTTGCGCAACGCTGGAGGGCGGACTGGCATTCTTGATGCGCATGAGAACACTGTACGGTGAAGAGGTGAACACTTTCCATCCGAATGTGCAGCGAATGGTGGAACTGGACGCGATCGTACCGCTTGGATTTGACCGACAGCGCCGTATGGTGATTCTAGTGCGCGTAGGAGCTATGGATCCGAAGGAAACGACTGCCCTGCTACAGATGCGTCTGGGAGCACTGATCATTAACACGTGCCTGGAGTACGAACGGACGCAGGTGCATGGGACGGTCTGGATAGTGGACTGTTCGGGCATGACCATGGGCCACGTCGGAATATGGGGACTCAGCGAGGTGAAGCTGATGGCAGACTCCATCAACGAGGTCGTAACGATGTTCGTGAAGGAAGTGCATATGGTGAAGGTCCCGAGAATAACGTGGATGTTGCTGGACATACTGCTGCCCCTCTTGAGTCCGAAAATTAGAGATCGATTCAAGGTACTTCATGGCTTCTTCGACCAAACCCGAACATTTTTCTAATCATACTCTCCTTCCCCCCATTCCCACGTTTCTAGTTCCACCGAACGGAGCAAGAACTACAAAACGCGATCGATCAAACGATCTTACCCACGAGCTACGGTGGGCAGCAAAGTTTGAAGCAAGCGACCGACAACTTTCGTGACATGTTCGAGAAGCAAACCAAGTGGTTTAAGCTCGAGGAACAGTTCTACATGGACCTGTCCGTACCGGCGCCAGGTGCGGGCAGTAGTGGGACGCGCGCTCTGCGGAACGAGTTCCCAGGCGACGAGGCTATGGTTGGAAGCTTCCGGAAGTTGACCGTGGATTGAGAGGGAAAGATACACTTTGGCCACCACTGCAGGGTAGCGACAGCCCTCTGTCCAGTCCGGTTCTATAGCAGCATTCCGGAGAACCAGCTGTGGCGTGGTGGACGGTGACAATCTACTACCAAAGAGTAAGTCAATTAGCAGCACACGACCGGGCCCTACGACCCACGAGAACGGACCGGTGTCATAACATGCGCGGGACGGGTCAGAGTTTACATCTTAGATAATTACGATCGATATACCTGTGCGAGGTGCTTAGGTGCGTTTACGTACAGTGATGCAGCCGGCCCAAGTGGAAAGGGCCAGTAGAATATTGTCGGTCCGTCGTGGGGCGTTGCATTCTATTGCAGTTGTTCACAAGGAAGTGGAAAAACGTTTGGATCGTAACAGGTGCAGCGTTATTAGTGTTACATTTTTTAGTGTAATAAGATAGGGAAATTCACACTAAAGTTTTGATGCACCGAGGCAGGGGGTAAATATTGTTAAAATAGTTTCCAACCAGGTGTTTGTAAAACTTTCTTCCATTGCCATCGATAAGAGACAATAAACGGCTAATTGCATTGCGATAATGGATGGGACTATTCCCAGCAAAAGTCCCTTCAATCAACGCACACTATCGCGATCGATGTGGTGGCAGGAGGAGGGTTGGGTAATTACAGTGTTCGATCTCACGAACGATCGATATGCATCGACAAGCGTGCCGTGAAGAAATGCAGGCTGCATTCTCCTAACCGTTCGCAACCTACGACACTAGAATTAGCGTTCGACAGGCGTGGACAAGCTCAACCAACGCCGAAACTAACCTTGACCACGCTCCGCAAAGCGTGCGTTGATGCAATGCCGTATCTTAAAAAGCCATTTTAACGCACCGACGAAGCTAAGGCAGGTGCAGCATTGCACCATCCCTGTTACGACCAGACGACTTGACCCTCAAAATGCGTCCAAAGAAAAGTCTAGCGCAAAACTACATATTTCATCGCGTATCATCCGTTCCGATATCAATCATATGTTCTGCGGGTTAACGTAACGTATCTAATTTCCTCCACCAACGATTGCCAACAATGACGGCGATTTGAAGTTTCGGCCCGTCCCGTCGGCTCCATTGCCCGTCGGCTCTTTTTAAACCGTTATTTATGAAGTAGCGAAAACACTCACTTTCCAACGGTCTGTCTGAAAAGAAACTTCGCTTGAGTAACCGGGAGCCAAAACACAAACGAAAAGATTTTGATCTCCGATATGGTAACCGACTGGCAGTTTGGTGCCCCTTCAGGCAAGCCCTTAATGCGTTAGACATGATTCGCGCGAAGGTCGTTAGGCGATGGATAGAATGCATTTTTCCATTCAGTTTCCGAGAGGAGGGTGGCCGCTGGGTGATAGTTGGAGCGTTTGATTTGGGGTTCCGAAATTCACAGCCGATGATTAAATCGTGCCACGATTCGTTGGGACAGCGTATTTATTGGCGTTTGGTGTTTGATTTGATCTTTCGATGGTTTTGTTGGACAAAGCGGAAGGGAGAGAAAGAAACATTAATTAATCATATCTATGTATTTTGACTGCAACATTCAAAATAAAAGAGGACATCAAATCGATTTGTTATTCGCATTAAGTTTCGTTTTTGTTTTGAATAAATTAAGAATTCAATTTAAAACTGCCATTACATTGCAACATAATGTAAATTACGAATATGAAAAAGCGTTCCAATTGCGCATTTTTATACGACAGTGTAAACGGTGCTTAATATGGAAAAATTGTACACATCCACACCCCCAGTGATTGTGTGTCGTGTATCATTACCTTATTTTTTTCGTCGTTATTTCGTCACTGCATTGGATGTCACTGCACATGACAGAGTTTTTACGTTTATGTGTGGCTTTGAGCGCCCCTTCACCATCAACGGTTCCATAGTGTAGCGGTTATCACGTCTGCTTTACACGCAGAAGGTCTCCAGTTCGATCCTGGATGGAACCAAGAAACTTTTTTCTCTCTACCACCCGACGCGCACTCTTATGTTACATACGCGTATGACTCTCCTCCTCCTCAAACCACCTCTTTCGTTCATCATTTGTGGTGTTTTATTTTATCTTTTATTGGATGCAAATTCAATGTTCTAATGTTACTCCACACTTGACACGCGATGACAAATGTGTTACGCACCCTCACCCTCCAGTGAGAAAAAACAATTTGTCAGCAAGGTAAACGTATTACACCGATCTGTCGAGATTGGCGTGAAACATTTCACCTTCGGTCACGTCTTTCGCGTCGATTATATGCTAATTAACTCTAAGAATCAGAAACATAATACATTGGTGCAGTACGAAAAAAGGTGAGTTGCTTGAAGTCCAATAAAAAAACACACAAGCAGTTGCATTTTCCCATTCTTACTTTACATACCGCCAGCAACTTATCGAGTACGAGAAAAGAGAGATCAAATGGCTTTTGTTGTGTCTCAGCTCTTTCCTGTTACCCTTCCTGTAGTTTGCCACCACAAAATAGGCATTTATGATTGATGTTTGACACATTGTTTTTCTAATTGTTTGCAGTTTTTGCTTTCATCTTAACCGTGGCAGATGGCCTTACTAGCCTCTGTTGATCTTCCGCTTGATTGTTTGCTTTTTTAGTTTTGCTATTTTACACTCCTGTCGGTATCATTTTATCGTAACAAAAGACCTTTTTGATGCTCGAAGTATGTGTTACAAAGATGACAGTGTCAAGGAAAACAAAGTCTCGTGAAATGTTATTGCTATTGTCTGACTTTCTTTAAGCTGTAAAACATTTGACAAAAAAGGAATTTTTAATCAAATATTTATGAAGCATCATCACAGATGTATCGCAGCGCTACATTGTCAAATGGAAAAATGAAAACAAATAGTTCATATACAACGTTCCAGCTTTATTTGCTCCCTTTTCCGGGGTCACGCACGGTGCCGATGGGCTTAATATCGTTCGTTCCAATTACTTTTACCGATTAAGCGATTAAGTCGGCTTCGTTCGTACAAAATAGCGCGCGAGTCGGTTCCAGAAGTCGGTTTTTCTATCGTCTGTGTAACGTAAGTACATCCCGGCACAAGCGATCGATTGAGTTAGAAATGCAATTAAACCGAGCTCGTTGTTAGTTGAACCTCCCTTTGCCATGTGACACATGAGCCACTTATTTTTTTTCACTCTATCAATTGTGGCATATACTCGGATTGCTCGGAAAAAGTACAACACTCGACTGGCACACACTGTTGCTGGTACTGCTGTTGCTGCTGCAAGCGCATTCTGTCACTTAATATCGGACCGCGATTAATCGCATCATAATCGCGCGCGCCCTTAATTCAATTAGCTCATCACCCAATCTTCACAGTAGTGCTAGTGCTACTAGCAGCCCTGGACCGAGAAGCCCAGAGTGGGCGAATGAATGGTGGTGTTACACTTTCCTTCCTACTAACGTGTTTGTTGTGCGCGATTCGATGTGCATGCAAGCGTTTAATTTGATCGTATCAACGTTTCAACACCCTTTGGTTCCTCGTGAAAAGAAGCCTAGTGGCGATCGTGTGTGTATATATGTAAAGGTCGTGCTTGGGGTTGGTGAAAGACAAAATGAAATGTTACCACTCAAAATGAATGCTCTAAATATGGTGATGAAAATTGATCCATTCATTCGAGTTTTAGAACCACAACACACGCCCTTACCGACGATCGCCAATTGCTGCGATCGTAAACCAGACATCTTTAGCACAGCAGCAGCAGCAGCAGCAAAGCGGGGAACGATTTGTGTTTAAGTGGCTAGTGGTCTCGCAGCAAAAAGCACTCTCCGCCTCCACCGTGAACGGTTTTAATTAGTTCTGATCAATTATTGCAGTTAGGGACGACGCAGCCCTTCGAAGCAGATTCCAACCACAGACGCAGATGGAGACGCGTGCGTTGACACCACACTGGCTAGGGGACCTTAAAAGGGCATGGTGTATTTCAAAATTTGACACTAATTGCGCGATTCAATCAAGACAGCAAAAGCAAGTCGAGCAGCCTGGCTTACGGCGATACATCAAGCGTTCTTTGTGATGAGAAAGAACCTTCTTTCAATAGAAGGGATTGCTGCTTTTGCCGCGTGAGGTACTGAGTGTAGTATGGAAATGAATTCAAAATATACAGTGGGATTAAAATAAAACTTGAAAATGATAATACATTAAGTGTAAACTGAGACTCTGCGTGCTGCAAAAAGAAAGCTCTGGTTCCATCCAGGATCGAACTGGAGACCTTCTGCGTGTAAAGCAGACGTGATAACCGCTACACTATGGAACCGCTGATGCTCCTCCGCCACTCACAACCGTTCAGTTTCGTTAAGCTTCTTTCACGTCCGTCCACCTTTCTCATTTATTCTCGCAAACACCGTGTCACCCCCAAACATCCTGCGAACTTGCGCGAATCAAACAACCTATCGGCTCCACTCATCCCAAGTTTGTGTCTTACCCTAAAATCTGGCGGCAAAAGAACAATCGACTGATAGGGATGGACGCGGTCTCGTCACATGATTAATTCTGTTTCGGAAGCAAACCCACCTCTCCCGGGGGTCAATGTCACATTCTAGGATTGAGAGTGCGCGTTTTTTCCATAAACATCAACATTAAAAAACATGAGTACCGGATGAGATAGAAGATCCATCAACTGATTTTTCAAATAATACACGCTCACAACTATACCCGTCTGTTCTATCTCGATGATGCTTGGATTCGTTTTTGAGCGTCTTTTCGAACGATTTTGGGAAGATTGCTCGCGCCTCTGTCGTGTGCGTGTTTTGGCTCCAGTTTGATGTAACAAATTCTTCTTCCACATTTCGTCCGTTGCCAGTAAGTTGACCGATGAGCTAATAATGCGCGCGCAAAATGATAACACACGCGTTCGAACGTTATTAGACGCAATCGCGCACACTCGAACACGTCTGTGTTTGTTTCCTTGCATATGCACGGTCTAAGTCTTATCAGTGACTTTAGAGACATGTCCGCGTATTTAGACCACCGGGTTAATGTTAATCGTAACGCACGAAGATCGGTAAAGGCTTGCGATCTCTCTCATGTGTGTAGTATTTTATAAATGTTAACAAATGGCAAACAAAGTATGTAAACGTGAAAACTGCAAACAGAAGAATGCATGAGAGATGTGAGGATAGTGAAGAAATTGTGTTAAATCTTGTAGATTTCTTGTAGAGACATTGAGAGCTATTTAAACGGTTGATGCAGTATGTAGATGCGGATCTAAAGCATCATCCATTGCAGTTTCTATAGCAAAGGGTTCAATATCCTCACAAGACATCTCCAAACCGTGGAATACTCCAATACTATTTTACTTTACTTATGATAAAATGAATGTAATTGAATTGAAACGAGTTCGAATGTCTATCTACATTTTTACTTTACGATCACTTTCAATTCTGTGAACGTGTCGCAATTTAATCCCCTACGTTTTCCCCTCAAGCAGTTCCTGTTTGTTGAGGTACTATAGTCGAAGGGAAAACATGTGCGATGTATGATCCGAGAGCCACTTAAGACACCCCAGAGAAAAGAAGAGATGACAATGCAGCATAACACTATACATAAGGTCGAAGAGTTCTGAGAGGGAGAGCGATCTTTACTAGCCGTGGACTTCTGGAGTTCTCTGCAGCCTCCAGATTTGAAATCGCATCCCAATGTGCCAATCACTTGCCGTCGGACTGTTCTCCGGAACGGTCGCATCTTGGGCCTGTCGGAATACAACTCTTGGATGGTGTTACACATCCCGCGCTTCCGGTGGCAGATGGAATCAATCACCCGTTGAACGGGCGCTGTCTTGTGTGGAAATCCATCAAATGACTTTTAGTCAGAAGTGACGTGTGAAGTACGAGAGCCGAGCCTGTGCAAATAGAATAAGCTACCACGTATTCTATCCGTGATCCAGAAGTGTTCAAGACGTTATTCTTCCTCTTGTGAGAGGTGTTTGAAGTGAAGGTTTGAATTCCTTTTGCGGGTTCTTCTTGGGTCTTGGGTCTCACTTTCTGTGTTTGTCATTTTGGATGAAGTGAGTTGTTCAAAGTGACCATAACTGTGCACATTTGTGAAAAGTAAGATTCATGTACAATCTATTACAGCAGAGAATTGTGTTACAGAATAGAAGTGATATTAAATAACTTAACACTAGTTCTTCTTTCAACAGAATTGCTGTATTACTTAATTGTGTTACGCAACCGTCAATGTATTCATTGATAGTGTGAAAAGAGTGCAATTATTGAACAAGTGAAGAATAACAACAAATGTAAATTTACTACTTACGTTAACACATCCTATTCGAAAGGGATACACAGAAGAAATTCATATAGTTGACACACTCGGCATAGTGTCTTATACACAACGTCCAATGGAGCGCCCTACGTGCTGGGCGCTATTATTGTTTGCGCTATGCGCAACAGCAGCACAATCGGCAATAATAATATCAGTAAGTGTGATTATAACATAAACATAAATAATGTTTTACATTTATAAAGGAAACTACACGATTTTGGTTCGAGATACACGGTTAATATAAGCAGTTGGATTGCCCTCACGCATAGCTGTTTCCGTGGTGTAGTGGTTATCACATCCGCCTAACACGCGGAAGGCCCCCGGTTCGATCCCGGGCGGAAACAGGGCAGCATTTTTTTGTTTGATGCGCATACGCTACAACCCCGTTTTGTTTCTTCTCATCCTTTACCAGGCCCTATTTTTGCTGGTAGAATAAGACCGCTTTCCGATGGTTGTGCTCTACTTTTCCCAATTTTATGACCTAACTTTAATCTCAAGTACAATTGCAAACGTTTTTGCTTCATGCTGAAGGAGACTTTAGTCCGAGCCATCTATCTGAATTAGGCAAATGTGTTCGAGTAGAATAAAAAAAAAAGTTTTCAACTGATAACACCTGATAGAGATTGATGCTCTACTTTGTGGTCGTGTTGAAGACAAACCTCTAGTACACAAGCCACACACCGAAAACATTAGATTTCTACCACTATAAATAGAATATTACTACTGTTCACGTGGTTAAGCACATAACATGGAAGATGCATTGTTGAGAGATTCAGTTAATAATGAACTTCATTCAATTAAAAAAATAACAAAAGACACTTACCAGTGCGTCCACTAATGGTATATTTCTTTAACAAACTCTCCAGCAACCGTCCGAGGAACTTTCGAACTCAATAGACGTAGACAAGAGCCCGCTCTCTAGAGTGAAAAGAAATGGAAACATTCGTGGAAAGTATGTATAAGAAGATTGTTAATTAGCAGGTCTAATAAATTGCAAACAATTGTGCAAAATAGTTTCAGAGGCCAAACTCAGTCACAGTACCTTCACTTTGGAAATAGTCAAGATGGTAAAGCTGAAGCCGAAGCGACACAGCATAGCTCCAGAGCGGTAGTAGGTAAGAGTGCCGTTTTGTCTCGTTTCAACAAATTTGTGAAGAAACTAAACGATTTATTTTTGTACAGTCGGTTCTAATGGAATGGGACAAGCGCAGAGCCAATCGCTTGGTGGTGATTGCTCCTCCTGCTATGGATCGGTGGATGGCGGAGGCAGCTATATTTATGGTATGACAACATTTAAACAATCTGTGGAAACATACTAAAAATTGTCCCTCATTCTCTTAGATAGCAGACCTGATCCACTAAAGGTACCCGTGGATAAGTTGCGCTTACCAGATGCATATGATCCCGGCACCAACGGTCATTCGATGCGGCCAGGAGGTGGACCTGATGGCTACGTTCGTCCTGGAGGATCAGGAAGCTTCGATGGTAGACCTGGTAGTGGTCCTGGCACAGGTGGACCTATCTTGGACGCCTACGGTCGACCAGTAGGAGGTTATGACTCACAAGGGAGACCTATTGGCGGTTCGGGTGTGGGGGGAAATGGTGCTGGAAGTAACGGACGGCCTCCACATGTTGGGGCTGGATTTGATGCCCAAGGAAGGCCTGTTGGAGGACCTGGTTTAGGAGGGCCTGGAGTGCCTGGAGTTGACGCCCATGGACGACCGATCGGTGGACCTGGTACTGGAGGACAAGCTGTAGACACGCATGGACGACCAATTGGAGGGCCTGGTACTGGTGGATCAGGAGTAGATACTCATGGGCGACCAATCGGAGGTCCTGGAACAGGTGGATCAAGTGTAGACGCTTACGGCAGACCGATCGGAAGTCCGGGAGCAGGAGGACCAGGTTTTGATGCTCATGGAAGACCTATCGGAGGCCCTGGGGCTGGAGGGCCAGGTTTTGATGCTCATGGTAGACTAATTGGAGGACCTGGAACAGGTGGACAAGCTGTTGATGCCCATGGAAGACCCATCGGAGGACCTGGCTCAGGTGTTCCAGGTGGTGATGCTCATGGAAGACCAACCGGAGGATCTGGTGGGGATGGTCACGGAAGACCTGTTGGAGGACCTGGAGTTGGAAGTTCAGGAGGCTCTGGAGTTGATGCCCATGGACGACCGATCGGTGGACCTGGTACTGGAGGAAAAGTTGTTGATGCCCTTGGAAGACCGATAGGAGGGCCTGGTACAGGAGTATCTGGAGTTGATGCCCATGGACGACCGATTGGAGGCCCTGGAACAGGAGGACCTGGAGTTGATACTCATGGACGACCGATTGGAGGGCCTGGTACAGGGGGATCAGGAGTTGATGCTCATGGACGACCGATTGGAGGCCCCGGTGTAGGAGGATCTGGAGTTGATGCTCATCGACGACCGATTGGAGGCCCTGGAACAGGAGGATCTGGAGTTGATGCTGATGGACGACCAATTGGAGGACCTGGAACAGGAGGATCTGGAGTTGATGCCCATGGACGACCAATTGGAGGCCCTGGAACCAGAGGATCTGGAGTTGATGCCCATGGCCGACCAATCGGGGGAGCTGGAACGGGTGGAGTAGATGCTCAAGGCAGACCAGTAGGTGGTGGAATATCTAGCCCCGGACGACCATCTGGTGGTTTTGATACACAAGGTAGGCCTGGAGGACCTGTAGTGGACGAGCAAGGTAGACCAATCGGTGGTTACGATGCACAACGAAGACCTGTCGGTCCAGCTGGAACAAGGTATGACGATCATGGTCGTCCACTTGGTACCCCAGGGTTAGATGCAGGTGGAAGACCAAATGGTAGTCATGGCCCGCATCCGCATGTAGTAGGGCCACCTCTTCCTGGTAGTGGAACAAATGGCGTCTATCATAATGCACCACATACTGTAACATTGCCAGGACAGGATCACACTGTGGTCAATCCAACAGGCGGTTTAACAGTTTTAGTTGGTACAGGTAATTCAAAGCAAACTGTGATTGGTTCCGATAGCAGATTAGATGGACACGGACCAGTGAAAATTATTCCAGGCCCACCTGACAGCCACGGTCCAGCGAAACAAACTGTGTACGCTCATCCTGGTGGACTAACCGTGCTGGTAGGAACTGGTGGTGCACAACAGACCGTTCATCATCTTCCCGTACATGGCAGCCATACTGGAGCCGGTCCACAGACTGTGATTCATCCTGGATCAGCAAGTACTGGTATGTATCCAGGAAGCGGCTCAGGCGCTGCTACTGGTCAGTATCCTGGTGGATCCGGTCAATACCCGGGATATGTTGGTGGTCAATATCCAACTGGTTCCGGAGGAACACCTGGGCTGGGGGCTGGTACATTGTCAGGAACAGGAAGTGGAGGGCAATATCCTGGAGGTATAGTGTTACGAATAAAAAATCTGGGTAACACATCATATGAAATAAACTAATTGATTCAATATTTTTCAATAGGAACGACGGGAGGCCGTCCCGGCATTCATCCAGGAGTGGTTGGAGGAACGGGAAGCGGTCAGTACCCGGGGAGCGGAGTAGGAACAGAACAACATCTTGGTGGTACAGGCGGAACTGGAGGGGCTGGACAACAGGTCGGTGGTACTAGTCAATATCCAGGAGGGGTAGGAGCAGGTCAGTACCCATCAGGCACCGGAGTAGGAACCGGAGTTGAAACCGGACAATACCAAGTAAGTGGTGGTACAGGACTATATCCTGGAGGCGCTGGATCTGGTCAGTATCCTGGAGGTACCGGCGTTGGAACAGGCCAATTTCCAAGCGGTACTGGGACTGGTGGAGTTGGTCAATACCCTGGAGGTCTCGGTTCAGTAACAGGACAATATCCAGGATCAATTGGAACAGCAACAGGATCTGGTGGTACTGGACAATATCCAGGAGGTGTTGGGCCAAGTCAATATCCCGGAGGAGCTGGCCAATATCCAGGAGGCTCTGTACAATATCCTGGTGCTACAGGACAATATCCAGTAGGTGGCACAGGTACTGGACAATACCCCGGAGGTGCCAGCACGGGAACTGGACAATATCCCGGAGGTATGGGTACAGGAACTGGACAGTATCCAGGTGGTACTGTTTCCGGGGCAGGGCAACACCCTGGAGGTGTAGGTGCAGGAGCTGGACAATACCCGGGAGGTACTGGTACAGCAACAGGACAATATCCAGGAGTTACTGGCGCAGGAACTGGACAATATCCTGGAGGTGCTAGTACAGGAACAGGACAATACCCGGGTGGTATTGGGACATCAACTGGTCAATTACCTGGAGGAACTGGAATAGGTAGTGGCCAATATCCTGGAGGTACGGGCGCCGGAACTGGACAATACCCCAGTGGTGCTGGCACTGGTACTGGACAATATCCCGGTGGTGTTAGCACAGGAACTGGACATTACCCAGGATCTGCGGTTGCAGGCACTGGACAATATCCCGGAGGCGCTGGTACAGGCACCGGAGGTGCAGGCGTAGGATCTGGACAATATCCTGGAGGACCTGGTGCTGGAGTTGGACAGTATCCTGGAGGTGTTGGTACAGGAAGTGCACAGTATCCAGGAGGAACAGGTGGCGGAATTGGACAATATCCAGGAGGAACTGGTGGAGGATCTGGACAGTTTCCAGGAGGCACTGGTGCTGGCTCTGGTCAATATCCAGGAGGTACTGGTGCAGGAATAAGCACAGGAGTAGTACAATATCCTGGAGGTGCAGGTGCAGGTCAATATCCTGGTGGATCTGGACAATATCCAGGAGGCACTGGTGCGGGAACTGGACAATACCCGGGAGGTGTCGGTAGTGGTACGTACCCGGGTAATCAATATCCATCTGGCACCGGATCTGGCCAATATCCAGGAGGTGCTGGAGCAGGAGTTTACCCCGGTGGTCAATATCCAAGTGGTTCCGGTGGTTACTACCCAGCGGGAACAGGCACTGGACAACAATCTGGTGGATCATCCATTGATCAATATCCTAAAATCATAGACCAAGGAGTCGGGGGAGGCGGCTTACCGCCACAACCTATTCAGTTACCGGAAGAAGATGACGACCAATTCTCTCAAGCCGAATCGTCGGTAAAGAACGGGGAAGTGATGGCTTCTGCACAAGGTCGAAAGAATGGAGGAACTGCTCAAACTCAGGTCTCTGGTACCTATACCGGCACGGGATCGTTCAGTGCCAGTGCCCAAACAAGTGACAAGGATCGTGCGGCACAGGCGCAGGTTTCGGGCGGAAAGGAGGGTGCCATGAGCTCTGCCCAAGGTACGGGCGGCGTCGGCAAGTCCCAGTCGCTGGTTCAGGTAGATTCCAAAACGGGAGGTACTTCGGCAACGTCCCAGAGCGGAGGTTTGGGACACGAAAGTCAATCCGAAGTAGTTGCCAATGAGAAAGGTGGTTTAGCCGATGCGCAATCGAGTGGACCAGGACAAACGTCTTCCCAGGCGCAGATAGGATTCCGTCCGCAAAGCGAAGGTACTACGGTGGATCAGCAAAATATCTTCAACGGTGGAGGACAAGCGTCTGCTCAATCGGGTGCTCACTCTGGCCAAAGTCAGTCTCAAATTAGCGGCAATTTCAAGTGAGTGGCGAAAATAGGATTTTTTGAACCGTTATCAAACACACTTAATCTTCGTTTTGATCTAACAGGTTCGGCATTGCGTACCATGGCGCGGCACAGGCAGCCTCTGGAACAAAGGAACAGGTCAATACGTACCGAGAAAAGAGTAAACCTCTGTTCCACTCGATTGGCCTGTTTGGGAAATCTATTGGGTATGACCGTCGAACCGCCTTATAGCATGCTCTTAACAAAAACTATTTAGATCTGTTTAGGGGTCATGATATCTTATAACTACATTGAACACAGTAACGTTGGATCACAAGTAAATGCATGTTTAAGGAATTCTTGCAAATTAAATTAATATTATTCGTTTACATGCTTTCACCGCCACAGTTCCACTGTTCGCAAAGAATCGGTTGACACCAACGGAATGAGAACTCGAACATCTCAGCAAAGCTTAGGTAAGTTAGAGCGATAATTCGATGCCTGACTGCACTTGGACATCTGTCATGCTTCACGCAAATCTTCCATCTTTTCCCAGTGAACTTCATCAGCACTACACCTCCACCGGGCGAAGAGGAGGAGTACGAAGATGTGGATGATGAGGAGGAAGAGTATGAAGATGAGTACGAAACGACACCGAAGATTACTCGTAGCGGAGATAAGGCATCGACAGACGCAAAGTCCTCCGCCAAAACGACTCCCGTAGCGTATGTCGTCACCGAGCCATCGACCGTAACAGTACGAACGAATGGCAATGGGCGCGTTTTCACACAGGGAGGACCAACCCAAAAACAGAGCGCTTTCGTACCGCACGGAGACAACTTTCGGTTAGTGCAAACTCAAAATGGACGTTCGACCGTACACGCCGTCACGACCGAGCGAACACAACAAACCGTGATGAACGCTGTCAGTACAACGCCCAAGTACACCACGCGCTATTTGCCGACAAAGGACACTGCAACGACTACCACGACTGCTGATGACTTGGAAGAGGGACCGGAATCTGATGCTGGACCGACACAGAAGACCGGCCATCCGGATAGTTACATCTCAGTAACGAAACAGGTCACAGGTATTGATGAGAAGAGCAAGGTACCGGCCATACCGGGCAAGAACTATGAGTCGACGTACTACACCAAATCGTCCACCTGTGGCTACTTTACCTTCTCCTGCAACATCGTGTACGGTGAGAACGGGCGAAGTAAAATCTGTCGACCCAAACCGCCAGCAAATGGCAAGTGTTAAGAATCTGCGACTAAAGAGCAGATGAATGTCTTGGTTTAATATGACACTGCCAGTAAAATCCCCGCACTACCACAACGTTAACGATGGATGGGGAGTTAGTTTCTTAAGCGACATACAACCGCACCGCAAGGAATAGAGCCCGTTGGCTTCTTTTAAGCCATTATTACTTACAAGACAATATATACACCTTTCGGAAGTTAAACGTTTCCCTGCACCAATTAATTTTAACTGTTTTAAGTGACACTCATGAATGGCGTAAATAAATAGAGTTATTTGACACAATTCACGTGCATCGCGTGTTGCATTCGGATGTTAACTTTTGGGCGGACTTGCTGGTTGGCTGAGATGCTTGTATAAGTGTTTTGTATTTGTAAGAGTACGATAAACTATAGTTCTAACACGCCGAACACTCTGCTATCTTCTACAGGAAGTCGGTCTTGTCAACCATTCTAAAACAATACACGTGAGTTAGAGATATGCGTTTTGTAGTAATCTCTGTACGCTGTTAGCTTCTTTTTTTAAATATAAATCGTATCGAAAATGCAGTTAATGCAAGATAAAAACGATACACAATGTCTTGAATTTGATTATTTTTGGTACCAAAATAATTTAAACCTTTGAAATGCGTCAATAGCGAACGAACAATGCTTTACTAAATGTATGCAATACTTATCTGTTTCAAGGGGTAAATAAGCTATGCGCCGTAGCTCTCTAACCTGTAGTTTATGAGCTGTTGTACTATGTTCTGGAGAAGTTTACCATTCGTTGGTGGTAAGTTAGAAAAAAAAAACAGAGAGTAAATTGTGATGAGGAATCATCGTTTGAGTGATTAATACTTTTTCCCATCACACTACCGTAAGTACTGAGTCTATAGTATCTGAGTATTACGAGTTACACGAACCGTTTTTGGATCGAAACTGTGCTAATTGGAGTGTTTATAGTGTTACCATCGTTCTTCATTTTGTAGAGAGCGTTTGAGATACCAGCAATCGTGATGCAAAAGGCTTCTATTTCCCACCACTGGGTATGTGGGCCAAAGTAAGGAAGGGACGATTATATCCTGTACCATGTTGATCTTGCCTGAGTGTGTATCATTGTATCACCACGGTCCACTGGGAGTCTTAACATTCATTCATTATCGCTATTATCTTCGTTGGCCGAAAGGAGACTGGTAGATCCGTGAGAGCTACGGAGTCTGTTAGGAAGGTGAAACAACGGAGACACGGGTTTATTAGTATTGGCTGAAAGCTTGATCACATGAAACAGATTTGGAAAGAAAAACTTATTGGATGTAGATAAAAAAACTGCATGCACTACAAGAAACTAAAAAAATATTATCCTTATTCTAACATGCACACTCCGAATGTCTACAGAATGGTAGCTTCACAACCGCGAACAATACACACACAGCCCAGAAATAACGGAGCTTCCGGAGCATCCCGGTGTCCTTATTAACGGACGAGCGAACAGGTACTCACTTCGTCGTCTTCCGATACCTTTAACCCGTCCAAATTGACATCGTTCATCTTGCCAATGTTGATCGGTTTGTGGGGCTGCTGTCCCATACCTCTCGGCGCTAGACCGCCCGGAGACTGATCATACGCTCCCGGGCTAACGTCAAACAGCTGTATAGTTTCGTTGATGTGGCTCTGATTCTTGGTCGGTGGCATATCATCGCCACCAGATGTATGCTGAGCTCCTCGACCGTTCCCACCACCACCACCACCACCACCAGGGAATACATTCGGTTCGTAGTAGGTAGAACTCGGTGGTCCTCCAGATCCAGACACGTTTCGCTTTGGTATAGCTGAGCCACCACCAGAGTTGTGTTGTTTCGATTGCGCACCGGAAAAGGCACGTGTCTTATGGCCGCCGGGGTTGCTGGCAGCAGCCGCCGCACGTGTTATGTTGTCGAACTTTTGCTTGGCACGTTCGAACTCGTACTTGTTGTTGTTTAGCGATGGTGGCGATGGTGCATCGTGATCGATGTAGCTCGGTTTGGCATCGTAATAAGAGGCAGATGAGAGCGGTATATAAGATGGTGGCTGAGGGTTCGACACACTGGACGACAGTGAAGATGGTTGCTCGCGTCCTGGCAGGCCGGATGTTTTTGATGGACCACCACCACCACCACCGCTAGCTCCAGCACGTTCACGATCGCTAAACTGCCGTGAAGCGGAGTTGTCGAAAAGCTGCTTAAGATCGTTGATGTTGGGTTTGTAGCTAACGTTAGCGGTGTAGTTCGAACGGTTGGTGGCCTTATAGTTGTCTGAATCGTGATGCTGCTGTTTCGGACTACCACTGCGTACACGTCGGTTGTGACGGAGTGTTAGTAGTAGCGCACATTAGCGGGGTTAGTAAGGCATCATCGTTAATACGAAAAAGCGACACGTTAGCGGGGTTTTATGGTGCGCGATTAGTAAACCATCACACCAGCCAAGGTAAGATGATGAGTAGAGTACCGGGAGTAGTTAATAGTACACCAGCACCAGGCCAATCGGTTAGAACAGAAGGGAAAGAAAAAAACACACACAATTGTACAAGAACATAAGTGGAAAGAACGCAATTTCGTAATGTTAATGGAGCTCGACTTGTGGAAAAAGTAAAGTAAGCAAGTTAGTATCGGCTGCTTCTGCGTGTACGGCCAAACTAATCGATAACCCATTTAAAACAAACCACAATGCTGTCACAATGTGCTAACGATGTGTGTGTGTGTTTGTCTAATTGTCTAAGCGCTGTGCCGGCTCACTAATGCAGTGCAGGAGAAGGAGTCGAAAAAGTTACGGGCCACACTTCAGCAATCCTGTTCAACCTCGCGTCACTTACCTCGTCTGAAGATGCTGTATCTGCACCTGCAAACCTTCAGTCTGTCCGCTCAGTTCTTCGTTGGTGCGCTGCAACCGACGCACGTGATTGCAGGCCGCATCGAGCTCGTCCTCAGCGGAGGCCAGATCGTTCTTTAGCTCCTCCACGCGAGATCGCAGCCGTTTCACTTCCGTCTCGTACTGTTCCGCGCGGCGTACCGCGTGGCCAAGTTCGGTGTTGGCCTCCGAAAGCATCTTTTTCATTTTGCTGTGAGAGTGACGAATATCACTAAGTTCCTGAAAGGATAAATGACACCTTTTTAACTCTTTCTTCAACCTAAACTGGGTTCTACCCATGTTACCTTGTTTTTGTCGAGCAGTTCCTGCTGCAAGGAACGAAGTTCAACGTCACTGTTGATGAGTGGACGCCCCTTTCGTTCCAACCGTTCCTGCAGGTCTTGACACTCCGCGCGCAGCTTCTTAGCCTCTCTCTCCATGTTGAGCTTTTCCGTTTCCAGCCGTTCTCGTTTACCCCACTCGGCGGCATTTTCCGCTTGTAGCCGCTCCAATTCAGTCCGCAACTCACACAGCCGTCTTTCGAGCGTTTCCCGAGCAGCAGTTTCCTCTTGGAGTGAGTTGTGCGTTATGCGCATTTCCACGCGATGTTGCTCTTGGAGCGTTAGCAGTTCGCGCACCGCATCCTGCTTAGCTGCACGCAGCTCCTCACATTTGTCACGCAGTTCCTGCATGTCCTGTCGCGCCTTTTCCAGATTGCGATGCACGGCATTTTTCTCTTCCCGCTCGATCTGTATCGTTTTCTGTGCATCGTCCAAACGCAGCTGAAGCATCGAAATCTTCTGCAACAGATAGTCCTCATCGTAATCGTCCTTCGAGAGCTGCTGTATGAGCCGTCGCTCTTCCGCCATCTGCTCGCTTTTGTCCTTAAACTCTACGGAATGTTTCGGCATGGCGCCACCCTGCAGGATGTACTCCTCAATATCGAGATCGGCGTTTGCGTTCGTGGCCAACATATCACCGCCGGTTCCATCGTCCGGCAGGTTCGGCAGCTTTGTCACTAAACCATCCTCGCTGTTCACGTTTTTCAAGCCGTCGGAAGATATGTCCGGTGAGCAGTTGTTGTCCCCGCGTCCATCACGGTCCGGTTCGTCGGCCGCGTCCAGAGAGGCTTTGTTGAAGCGACCGGCGTGCTTCATCATGAGCGTATGTACCTTTTCCATCTCTTTCTTGAGCTGTGTGATTTGCATTTCTAGCTCACACTTTTCACGTTTGTACGAGTTTGACTCCTTGATCGCTGCCTCCAGATTGCTGCGGAGTTGTTTCGCCTCATCGCGAGCTTTATTGCGTTCAGTTCGTACCTGTAAGTAGTGAGAAGTTGAGTGAATCTTACGTAAATTCTCATCGGATTGTGAAGTACCGCCATCAGCGACAAAACACGGGATGTGTCCTTTTCCAGCTCTTCGAGTATTTCCGCAAAACAAGACTGCATTTCGCTAGATATATTCTCAACTGACTATCACAGTTTCGATACGCTGTTCGTATAAAGCCTACTTCCTAAGTAGTCTGCTCGTTTGTACCATCGCTACAAACGATTCTACATTCCGATAGGTAGCACTCTCGTGCAAACAAAGTGCATCGCGGGGCGGATTAGCGGTGAAGAGGCAAGAAGAAGGGACACAATATTCCGGTTAACGAGGAAAAGTCGCACACCATTCGAGGTAGGAATATTGATTTAATATTTTCCCATCCCTTCCTAGCGAAACGAACGACACCCGCAATGTGAAGGGTCGTGGAGGGACTTGTTGTTGGTTAGAGTCGATGAACAATCAACATCAGTCGACAGGACCTACCTTACTCCATTTTTCGCGCCAATTGGCAGTACAGTCGGACCACCATTTCATCGTTTTCTCCATCTGGGCGGCCCGTGCCCGAGCCTCTTCCAGTTCGCGCTGGCGCTGGGACTGTGAAAAAGAAAACGAGAGTTTAATGATCAATTTTTCGCACTAAATGGTTCTACATTGTTTAATGAATCAACAAAAGATTATTATTATTACTAAAAAACGGTTAAATGACGCTGTCTTACAAGAAACATGCAGAGATTGAACAACTGTTGTGTATTTGCGCATATTGGGGTGTTTAAAACAATTCGACTCAACTCTCTCGGCTGCTGTACAAACCAACGAATAGGCAGTACTAATTAATACGATTCTATTTACTTAGCCACTGTAGCTCACGTCTACGGTTGTCTTATCGTCTTCATAGTTTTGGTTTACACGAACTACATAGTCTGTTCAAGCACCCAAAGATAAATATGTCATTTAGGTTTGTTAAACGTGTCCGAAACGGGTACGAACCAATCTACATGCCAGTAAAAATCCCCGAAACGGAATCGTTAAGAAAATCCCCGAGTACGACCTTGAAGATAGTGTTCGAATGCTTCTTTGCGCCCGTTACGCTGTTCGTTTTCCGGTATGTACACAGTGGGAGTGGGTCGTGGCTAAACTTTCGCCCCACAGTATTTCAAATTCTAGCTGCACAGCTGTGTAAAGAGACGGTGTACATTTCAAACGTCATTAGCTGGTTAGGTTTTTTCGTGTGCTAAGTGTATGGGTAGTCAATGGAATAATGCATGGAATGTATTATATTGCAATAATTTTCATACAACACGTTCCAGGAACGCCTAATTATGAACTTTTTTAGCACCACTCGATCAATGTTCTACTTGCATTTACATGCAACGTACTGAGATAAGAGTGTACGGACTATACGAGACAGACACTTCTTTCCCCGCACATTCACTATGTTTCTTTTCGCTCGTTATCAATGGAAAAGATGCAAAACAGATGATAGTGTAATGTTTGAGTTAAAAATTATGCCCACAGATGTCAGCTCATAGTGGTGCTCGCTCGGCATGCAAACTTGGTATCGTTATAAAACCTGGCGGATCTGTAACAGGACTCATTCCTAGCTCAAACTTCACTGCAGTACGCACGCGTAAGATCGTCATCAGAAAGCTCCAGGATGAAAGTGTTTTCCATAGCCGCGCTGACCATCGTAGTAGCCTGTTCCGTTGTGATCGAAGCTAAAAAATTCGGTAAATGTGAGCTAGCTAAGGCACTGGCGAATAATGGTATCGCGAAAGCATCGTTACCGGATTGTAAGTGAAGAGAGCCTGATTGCCGAGCGAGAAAACACCTGGATAGTAAAACTTTAACCATTCTGTTGTTCGATTTCAGGGATCTGTCTTGTGCAGAACGAGAGCGCATTCAGTACCTCAGCAACGAACAAAAACAAGAATGGCTCGACCGACTACGGGATCTTTCAGATCAACAATAAATATTGGTGCGATTCGGGCTATGGTTCAAATGACTGCAAGATAGCGTGCAGCAGTAAGTGTCCCTGTGTGCATCAGCTATGACACGCAGCTTTTGTTGTAACTGGTATTCACCATATAATACTACTTTGATTGCAGGTTTATTAAACGATGATATTACCGATGACATCAAGTGCGCGAAGCTGATTCACAAACGCCACGGTTTTAATGCCTGGTACGGTTGGAAGAACCACTGCAATGGAAAGACGCTTCCGAGCGTGAGTTCGTGCTTCTAAAGCCAACGTAGTTTCAGTATTTTAAATATTGATTACAGTATATAGAATAAACTAGCAAACATAATACAGCTGAGGGAACAAAACAGGCACACGTCTTACTTTTGAGAAAGAAATGCGGAACTAAGTACACCTTTTTCGTTTTGAAAAATCTGCTTTGCGGATTTGTTTAGAGGTCACCGTTTGGGGATGGTGTGTAAGAACACTTGTGCAAGTACACGTTGTTGCGTAAATGTTGTTTCTCCATCCTCAGGAAGTAACAAAACGAAACAAAACAAAAACCCAAACTTTGTCTACAAAATGGCAAACATTTGCTTAATTGTGTAGATACTCATCAGTCTTGGAGTAAACATTTCCCGGTTATTGTAACAGACTTCCAAGTGAGAGACTGAATATAAATTGGGGCATTTTGAGCGGAAGATTCAGCAATTGTGGTACTGAGTGCAGAGCGAGACTTGATAAAAATGAAACTATTTCTCCTAACAATCGTAATGGCCGTTCTGGGCACAAGCAACGGCAAAGTGTTCAACAAATGCGAGCTGGTAACAATTTTGCAACAGAATGGAATACCCAAAGACCAGATACAGGACTGTAAGTAGAAACTAAGCATAAACGTGACTGAATATAACATGAGCTGAACGGCCAAAGAAATTAATCAATTTTCTACCTTCCGACAGGGATATGTTTGGTTGAAAACGAGAGCAGATACGATTCGACGGCCCTTAATGCGAAAAATAAAGATGGATCTACAGATTATGGAATTTTCCAGATTAACAACCGATATTGGTGCGCTGAGGGCAAAGTCGGTCCAAATGAGTGTAAACTTCAATGCCGAAGTAAGAATGCTTATCTATATTGCAAACAGTTTCCGATCTTGAAGTATGTATTCCTAATGCATTTGCGCTTTCTATTCTTTCGTTGGTCATAACAGGTCTGCGCGATGATAATATTATCGATGATATAAGATGCGCCAAGTTTATCTACGCCCGTCACCGCTTCAATGCCTGGGTCGCATGGAGAAATAAATGCAATGGAAAGACGAAGCCCAGTGTGGCCGAGTGTTTTGCTGCAGGAAAATGAGGGGAACATTGAATCGAAAACACTCTAAATAAAAATCAATGGTATTTTGAAAAGCTAAGTTTGGTTTTACGCGTTCTACATTAAGAAAGAAACATGCGAAACATGGAGTTAACACAGCAAACGGTAGCGTATATTAAATGTTTTTAACTAGAATATATGTCGCCATATTTCTATGAGAATCGTTAAAAAGGCGTCAAAAGATTCGTAAAAAGTTATACAGATTGGTAATTATCCGTTATAACATGTCATTCCCATCTGTAAGTCTCTCCTGAAACTGAAACGGAAATGACTTCTCTAAAGGGATATGCATGATATGGAACGAAAGCGGACAGAAAACGGCTTCATTGAATGCTAAAAACAGGATTGAATCTAGAGACTACTGCCTGTTTCAGATGATCAATCGATTTTGATGCGAAGAGGGAGGAGCTGGGGCAAACGAGTGTCAGATTTTATGTAAGGATCATAGATTCTTTCGTATCGGACATATCCTTGAGTTAAATGCCCTCTTTACTACTTTTTAACCTTTACATTTGTTTGATAGTAGTACAAAGCACAACACAAATCTTCCGACCAATGTCGTATGAAATCAAAGCCCCGCATGAAAGAATGCAAGATCGAAAATAATATAAAATTGGAACATCTGTATGGATGAGAATAATGATCAATATCTTCTCAAGGAGGTTCAGAAAGTACAAATCGGCAGATCATTCACATGCAAAGTCAATTAATCGGTTAATAGGTGCATTCAATGAAAATGTTTCTAAAACAATATGTGATAGTTTGGATGGAATTTGCAGCTTGAAACGTAAGGAAATTCCCAATTCATAAGTCGATTGCTTTTTATTCTTTTATGCATGCTCCTCAAATAATAATGCGGTCAGCTGCGCCTGACTTTGAATGATAAGCCATCTATCAAAGCCCGCTTTAAATGTAAATACAACATTGCAACACACTGCAGTTGACTGAAATGAGTAATTGCGTTTACGTAGGGCAGGAGGAAGTATTGCGAATGGTATAAAAATTGAACCCTTCAATAAGGCAAATCAGTTTCGTGTTGCAGTTCTCTACCACAAGTTTTAAGATGAAGTTCATATTCACAGTCTTGCTTGCCGTCGTGGTGAGCTGTTCCGTTTCCGAGGCAAAGACGTTCACGAAATGTGAGCTGGTAAAAGCGCTGTACAGCAGGGGCATTCCAAAAAAGTCCTTGCCGGATTGTAAGTGCAGAGCAAGGGTAACGATGATGGATTTCCATCATGTTAAAAATTGTGTGTTTTCCATCCAAAACAGGGGTTTGCCTTGTGCAGTGGGAAAGCAGTTTCAGAACCACTGCAACGCACGTAAACGATGACGGTTCGACGGATTATGGAATCTTTCAGATCAATAACCAATATTGGTGTGATTCGAGCTACGGTTCCAACGCGTGCAGATGTGGTTAAACTGACATCTTTGTTTTAAATTCTGCCAGATCTACTGACCGACGACATATCGGATGACATTAAGTGCGCCAAGTTGATTTACAGCCAGCACCGTTTTGAAGCATGGTACGGTTGGGTTCAGCACTGCAAAGGCCAGTCATTGCCCGATGTCAGCGAGTGCTTCTAGAGGCCAAACCGTCTTCGCCTGTCGTAACCGCTTGGTGTGGATTGTTGCCTCTTGTCGTCATTGATGTTGAAAAAACATGTGGCGCTGGCCAGCCATCACAAAGTGCGATATTTTCCTACCGATACCCCACGCAAAGAATAACAACTTTTACAGTTGCTAACTAGGTAGTTGTATCATATTTGTGCTTGCGTGAAAGAACTGACACTTTTGAGAAACGTAAGCGATTTTATCGCTTTGAGCACAGACCAGAGCTGGCGGGTTAGTCGTGTTTCAGTGACCAGCTTTTAGTGCAAGCACACGAATGTTGGACTGGTTGTTAACGATTCTCTTGCTGCATTGTGCAACGGACAAACCAAGATCGCCTTCCACAGTGAATGATGAGGCATCTGTTTCTTGCAGCGGCGCATCAACGGTCCGAAAAAGATCGAAAGAAAAGGGTAAGTTTGTGTGATGTGATGATACGTTCACTTACCTCCCGTGCCTCCCACTCGGTGTCAACAAACTTTGCAGACATGCTGCTGACCTCGACATTGCCGCTGGGAGGATGCCGTCTCGGTGCACTCTGCGACATTTGGATCGCTGTGGGGAGATTGATTCTTAGCGCGTGTGTGAGTGTAGGACAGTTGGCAGAATTTGGAGCTGCTAACGGGTTCTAATTATCCACCCAGCACACAAGTACCGTTTCAGAGTTGCGGTTTTTTGTTGATGCAAAACTAGCACGCACACGGTTGTTGTTGGTTGAGGATGACACGGTCACTTGGTTATTGCGACGGAAATTGTTCGTGTTTAAGGACTGCACTTTAACATATTATCGGGCGATTTGCTTTAGATACTGTTTCATACTGTTTTAGTAGACTTTTAACTGAATTATGCATTATTTTGCACAGAAAAATAACAAAATCGATTTGAGTGGGGTGCCATTTTTCGTGAAGAAAAATTCACTTTGACAGATGATGACAACAACCAAAGCAAAACAAGAAAGATCTGTAAGGCATGAGTTTGTACGGCCTGTTTGAGTACTAAAGCAGATGCATTCTTGTGGTAGACAAAAGCAGACGAGCCAATGAATTTGTGCAACCCTTGAAATGAAGCTGAAAGATAAAAGAGAGCGTACAAGATCATTGTGGTTTTGGCATAAATTTGCCAAATATTTTGAATCGATTGATTTGTTCTGTTCGATTAAAAAGAAGCAAACGTATCGAGTTGTCATTCTGTCCAGAATGGAAGAACCTGGTATTCGAAGAAGTTTGCACACGCGCAACAGAGAGTACAGTATTAACGCAGCACGCTGTCTCGCTTAAACTAGCGGCAGACAGAGCGTGTGTGAGAAAGATGGCTGGTACAAATGGGAAAAGGATAGACAAAAGCAAACGTCACAAGACGACGAAATAGAAACGTTCAAACGTCAAACAGAATTGGAAGCGAGAGGACGTGCAGCGAAGGCCTCTCCGTTCGTGCGAAGCAGAAGATATGATGTAAGCGTGAACGTGTGCTGTAGAGTGGAGAATAATTTCGTCTCACCCGCAACGAATGTAGAACCGCGCACCGTGACACACGTGAAGTGGAAAGTCGTGAAAAAGCCCGCAACATCGCTAACGTGACATTCGTGCCCGAGAAAATGGTGCTCATCGGGACAGAAGAAACGCAGAGGTGAACGAGCGTTAGTGTGTGTGCGTGTGTGTCGAGTGCGGAATTGTGTGTGCGTACACGAGCTCATTGTGTTGGTGAGGTGGCGCCCGTACCCGCGACAGTGTGTGTACGCATCCGTTTGCTAGTTTGGTAGCGTATGTTTTCGTTTTGGTCGTTCGGAGGTCGCAAATTGGTGCCCATTCTCCATCATCTTCACGAAATATCCTGATCCGTTCGTCAACCGAGGCAGTGGAAGCCCTGCCGAAGAGGATCAAGAAGAAACTGCGACGTTAGAACTGAAATCGAACAACAAAGCCAGCGACAGGCGAGAACAGGCTACGCTGGACCTCGCGTTGCCCAGCAACTCCGGGTGAAGACGGTCCTAGGGAAACTCTATCTCCCTCTCGCTCTCCCACTCTCCATCTATGTACACGGGCAGAGCCTACTCCGGCGAACGAGAAAAGAGCCATTAACGAATGACAAAGAGGAGGAAAAGCCGTCACTTTCCTTCCAGCATTTCGCCCCGCGAGCTGAAGTGTTTTTCGAAGGCGTAGTAAGGACGGCATCGTATCGACCACGCGCGCGTCTGTATGTGTGTGTGGAGGTGTGCGTGTGACCAACTCCCGGCAAGCTCTCTGGTTGTGGAAGGGGTGGAAAACAGTATGGCAAGCAGGATTGCCACCGGTGCTCCTTACGGTGGAAAAGCGCTGGCAAACGAAGCTTCCGCTGGCAATAACGTAGGCGTAGAGGCCGGGGCGGACGACGAAGCCATCCTGTAGATGTGTGTCCATCCTCCGATTGATCGAATGTCGCGATTTCCGTTGTTCTCTTAGTTTTTCTTATCCATCATCTTCACTCCCCAACCTTTTGCCCGTTTCACAAACCCTTCATCAATGTTTCTTGTCACTTTTCACGAGCACCACGCGTCATCTTTAGTCGAGCAGCTGCTGTATTAACGCCACCATTTTCACCGGCTTTTCCGCGCCCATCTCTTGCGTGTGTATGTGTGTTTCTGTGCCTATTCTTCCGTTGGATTTTCCGAATCATCGTTTCCTGCGTTCAAAAAAAGGACCTTCTCACGCTCTGTTCTGTTTTTTTTTTTTTGTTGTTGCGCGTTTCGGAGTCCTATGCGTCAGTGACGAATACGTATCACCCGCGTGTGCGTACTAGTTGTTGGTGTATATAGCTGATCGGTGTGTTTGTATAACGTGTGCGTGCCCCCGCGCGGTCAACAGCTTTCTCTTGGCGATCGAAGCAAAGGCAAAAAAGGCGTAAGGCAAAAGAAAGCGAATAGGCAAAATTTCTTTAATCTTTCGCTCGAAGTGAGTGTGTGCATGTGTGGGTGTTGTATGTGTGTCTTCTCTCTGTAAATGTGTTGATCGAGACCGGTCTCTGTGCGCGTGTGCTTGTGTATATCATTTGTACGTGTGCTCATCCCGCACCTGGTGATGCGTGCGGTTGATGTGGGTCCCTTGCCAGCCTGCCAACAACCCCCTGCCAGTAACGTTGTGCGTGCGTGAGGAAGAAGAAGAAAGAGATTTCCCGTGCTTTCCAGCGAGTCCATCAAAACATAACGATAAGAGTGGAAAATTCTCCTTCTCCTGGGGGTGAAGTAGGGAAACTGCTTGCCCAGGTTATATGTCAGTAAAAAACCCTCACAACAACCTTCTTTTACTACTCCAGCAACGTTGCCAACGTGTGGTTGTTGTATCCCCAGAGACGTAGTAGAACCCTCAGCACTAACAGCAGCAGTAGAAGCAGCAGCAGCACCACCACCAGCAGTAGAAGTGAATTATTTCACAAGAAACAGTGAAACAAAGCCTCGAAACATCCAGCTCAGCATAAAGCTGAGCCGTGTGCTTGTAATTTGCACAGCGAGCGAAGCCTGCTGCGACGAAACACAGAGCGAGTAAGTGCGAAAAAATTACTATAATATGTTTTTTTTTAATTTATTTTTAAAAGTACTGGAACATATTGTCAACTCGTTGGAATTGAAGCTATGCCAAACGATTTTCAGATCAGGCACGTGTTCAGATCAGGCGGTGTTCATTTAATTGAGATGCTGCTTAATAATTCGCACGTCTTTTACGTGAAGGGTAAAAACCTTAACTTATTTATTTAACTTGTCCGTAAATAGCTAATAGGTTTTTTTTCCTTTACACTATTCTTCGAAACTATTTTCGATAAAAATTATTACATTTTCCACTCTTTTACAAAATATTCTCCAAAACTATCATAAATGGTTCCAAGAAGATGTCCAATTATCCATTCCCCGGTTGGTTGTTTGTTGTTGTTCCTCGCTCTTTATCATATGCTCGTTTTTTTCCTGCCTGTTATTTTCCAACCTTTTACACATTCCGCACAGACCCGTAGACCGTTCTTTCTCTTCGTGTGCGTACCTTTGCCCTCCATTTTTCATTGGGAATCGCCCCGTGTTGTGTTGTGTTGCGCTGGGGTTGCGCGTATCGTGTGAGCGATGGAAAATAATAATACGCACGTAGGCCGTCGTTTGCCCTTCCGTCGCGGCCGCGGACTCTCTGCCCGTTGACGTCGACAGTCCTGTACTTCGCCCTCCCAGCACCGCGCACCAATCGAACCATGCCACAGACTCACAGACCCAAAATGGTGGCAGCAGCAGTGGCAGCAAACAACAGACGTATGTATCGCTGGTGCGCCTTGTGTAGTGTTGGTAGACGGGTGCGATAGTGTGCGTGTGAGGGTGTTGTTCGCGGGGAGAGAGGGGTTGTACATTCACTTGTGAAACGTGCGTGCGTGCGTCTGTGCGTGCGTGCGTCCGTGCGTGCGTGTGTGCAAAGCGATACATTAACACACGCATGCACCCGTTCCATTGGTAGGGGGTGGAATAAAGGGTTGCCGAGCGAGGGAGGGGGGATGGTTTCATTATCTTCGGTTTTCCCTTTGTATCGCCGTTCGCCCATTCGAGGGGTGGTTTTTGGCGAAACAGCGAACAAACAACTCCCGGGCTACACAAAAAACACTCACGATCCAACACGAGGTCGGGAGTGGGAAAGGGTGTGGCCCAGCGAGGGTGTGTGGCTGGCCCCGTTTTACTCGATCGTTGTAGTATTTTTCACCCCTTTTATTGACTGCATCGGGTGTGGGATGACTGGTGGGAGGCTGCAGTGCAGGTATTGGTACCAATACCAACCAGCTCATTGTGATTGTGTAAAATAATAGATAATGTTCTGGCGCAGGTGTGGATTGGCCTGTTGCTGCACATACACCCCAGGCCATCGATCGATCGTTGAAACGCACGCAGCTTACCTTTTGGGAGGGCAAGATAGAACGAAAACTCTGCAACCTATGTGTGCGTGTGTGTGTTGGTTTTCGTAAAGCGGAACACACACACACACACTCTTCGCTTTACACCACCGTTCAGCACTGTTCGGGGGTTGAAAAATGGGGGATTTTAGGGGAGCATTTTTTCCTCACTTGTGTCGCTTTCCGTGGTGGGGGATTATAATCGACGTGATTCTGTGATTTTCTGTACAATTTGCATGTTCGCGTTGCGCTGCCGCCCGGCAATACATTCCTGGTTTATTTTTGATCTCTCGACGCATTTGAACACCTTCGTGTCTTCGTGTGTATGCAGGGAAATGTGCCGCGTCGTGTGGGATCGAGAAGTTAGTGACTATGAGATCTTTCGGACACATTTATGCGTCTCTTAAATCTTTTTATAGTTTTGTTTTGAAATGCAGAAGCAATTCGGTACATCCAACTACCAAAAAGGATTTTTACAACTACCAATAAGTATTGCAGCAAACAAAAACAAAGCATTGAGGTGAACATAGTGCAGGATTTCATAGCATATGTTACGGATTTACAATTTGTTTGGAATAGTTTGGCATCGTTAATTTCAAAGGAATAATTAAAAATTTGGAAAGTATTTGAATAGAAAGAAATTGAACGAAAAAATTGAAGCAAAAAGATTCCTTCAAGGAAAGAGAATGACTTGGTCGAATCACCCCTGAGAATGAAAAAGCTTGCTGGAATGGTACACGGTTATCTAGGAAGGTCATTTGCTGGCTTCATTCTGAGACAATTTCATTCATGCTCTTCCGTTCGCAGCGTTTTCGGAGCCTCACAACGAAACCATTGAGCAATTACGATTTATCTCTCGTTGTTATTCAGTTCGTTATCCTTGTGTGTTTTTTTGTCTTTCTGCTGCTTTTATCTCCAAGCACCAACACTGACGCACATTGTTTTTCTTGCTGCTGTATGACTAGAGACGCTCCCACACACAGGCAAACTCTCTTTCTTCACTGCACTGGTGGACAAGTTCATCCGAAAAAGAATGTCAGTTCCATCTGGATAAGCGCCTCTGAGTCCATCTTGAATTTTAAGGACATTTTTACTTCCCATACCGTCGATATGTGACGCATTATTTGCGGCAAAGTTCAACCATTCAGGCTCACTTTTCCCATTTCCTCTCGCTTTCATCGAAGAACCAAGAACCCTTGATGCGGCAAAAAAGCTGGAGAGATAGAGGGAGAGAGAGAGAGGGAGAGAGAGAGAGAGAGAGAGAGAGAGAGAGAGAAAGAGAAAAAGAGGAGAGCGAACGCGTTATCACGAAACCTGTTCCTTCCCCTACTCTGCCTGTGTGTGCGAGCGTGTGGCCGGGAAAATGCTGTTGACCTTTGATATGATTTTCCTTTCTATTGCCCAGGACGAAACGCGCGCATACTGGCTGTATTGGTGTACTTTGTGAGCGAGACTGCGTGTGAGTGTGTGCGTGGAAATAGTGTGGTAAAAGAATGTTTTGGATTTTCCCAGCCGCCTAGGCCACCCAGGCAATCAGCCTTATTTCGCGTGGGATGCTCCTCGGAGTGGGTGGTGGGAAATTTCGATGAGAAAATCTCACCTCCCTTCTGCCCACTGGCTCAGGCGCATGTGTGGGTGTGATGTCGATGAGTTGGCCACGTTGTTTTGCTGTGTGTTTGTGTGGTGGAGGCACTCTCGCTTTGTGCCGTCGAGGGCTTGAATGAATTTTCCACTGGACCAGTGCGCTAACACGCACACACACACGCGCACACGCCTCGCTTGCTGTGGATGGTGTGGTGTGGAAAAACCGGGGATTGTCCTTTTTTCCTCCCCGCGAATGCCGGCTTTTCCTAGTTGCGTTGGTGTGTGTTTGTGTGTTTGTTGGCAGAGCTGGCTGGGCTTTCCCGATTATGAACGAGATGCTTCTATCACAGGATGATGAGGGAGGGGAAAAACAAATAAATCTGTCAAGGTTGAGCTAGAGGTGATGATGCTTTGTTAAGTGTTTGAGTGAGATTTTCAAATGTATGGAAAATAGAAAAGCATTTCTTATTAATTATTGTGTGATACAGCAATCATAAATAAATTTACTCGTTTCTGTATTTATATTCTTTTCTCAAATTGTCTACCCTTGCCATAATATTGTTCTTGTTACGTGTTTTTAGTTCGTTCGCTAGTGCGTTCGGCTATTTCATGTTTTTACTTCTGCCTCGTCTGTTTTAGGTAGAGTAAATCGACGAAAATAGCTCGCTGTTTCGTGCAGCACGAAAACAACACGTAACCGGCATCGCTGCTCTAGGCCTCTCCGACAAACAACCCGGCGTGACTCGAACGAAGATCACGAACGTCACGAAAGGAAGGGGTGCATTTTGGGCGGGTTCGTGATGATCTTGCCGAAAGATTGATTGACTTTTGGACCGTGGTCAAATTAAACGGGCGTGTAAAGTGTGGATGAGCAAACAAACTATTTTCAATTCGTTGTAATCCCATGGGCACGGGGATTAGATTGGAAATGGCAGAAACACTCGCGCAGAAGACTTTTAGCACACTTGAATTTGTTTATGACGACTTTCAAGCGCGACAAGCTAGCTTATCAATAGTGGATCGTTTCGACACGTTGATAGCAACGCCTTTGGGAGGCTTGCTGTAAATCAATATATTTTTATATAAATTCGCCTCGCGTCATTGTAATTAACCTTGAGCGAAACGTGGGCCGGTGTATAAACATCGCTGTTCAGAGGAAGATAAGAGGAGATACCGAGACACCGTTTCGGTGTAGTGGAACACCTTGCCCTGGAAGGCAGTTGTAGTTACAGGGATGAAGCTGGTAATGTGACGCCACTGTTGGGAAGACGTAAATCTTTTTATTGCTTCTCGAGACACGGTTTGGTACTCACTCAGCAGTTGGGAGTGTTGGGGCTAGTGGTGTGTGGTGATCAGCGAGCGGATAAAGATGAAGGTAGAGGATTATATTTTATTGCGAATTTCAGTGCAGCCATACTGAAAACCTGTTTGTTTGTAATTGGTTTGTATTTTGCTCTGGCTGCTGCAGCAAGCGGAGCCCCTTTCAGTCACCCGGTGTCCCGGTGTTGTTTTGACGTAGGTGTCTGAATAAACTTCTGTGGATATATACGCGAAGAAGTATGAAATTTGCTACTTTTCCAAGATTGCAATATTTTAAACTTTTATTACGCTTTATTGGAAGAACGATGGAGCAACAGTAACAAACCGGAAATTAATAAAGAAATCCTTGACATATGACAGCGGCGATTCTCTGAAGAACAACAAAATACCTTTTTTTCTGAGGATGTATGCTGCTTGTAAGGCTTCCCTGCCAGGAATGGTGTCTCATCCTGTGTGCGATGAGATATTTGTTGCCCTGCTCCGAATTTCCCTATCAGAGATTTGGTTTCTTTCTCCGGTTCGTCCGGTCGCTCTTGTTTTTTGTTTGTTAGTGGTTCGATCGGGTGAGTGCGATAAGGTTATTTATTCTGGGATGAAGTGATTCGATGGAGAAAGTTCGAAAGGGTCTCCCGATGTACGCTTTCACACAGAAACGGTTGTTCTTCGGGCTTCGAGATCTAGATTTGTTGAAGTGCTCGAAGCGTTGTGTCCGGCAAGCATTTAGCATTATTAGAAAACCAAACACACACTGACTAGTGCTGGCTGATGGAGACTAATGAATTGACTGACCAAATGGAGGATGGATGTGGCAGTTGACTCAAGATAGAGTTGATAAAGATAGCGAATGGAGAGAGAGTACGGGTCCCAAATGGCTATAGACAGTGGCTAAGTAGTATTTTTGATTAGAAATTGTCAGCAACGATAAGGGTGAGATTAAATACTTAATCCCAATGTTTGAGGTTTTATGGCTGCATAAAGTAGTATATTTCTTTTTTTTTAATTTAAATGTTGAATGACTGCACAGATTAATGTTCTTTTTGTACCACTCAGTAAAGCTTCATTCGACTGCTGAATTGCTTCATTTATTGATGCGTTCAGTTGAGGCTTCTCGCACGTTGTTGTTAGAGCAGATGAAACGATCTCATTTCCCCATTTGTTCGAAGAACAGCTGCTTAAAATTTGCTAACCATTAGCATCAGCATTTTCTGTACAGTTTGTACTCACTTCCTCCGAGATTCCTTGACGGCGCCGTAATCTTCGTAACATCGGAACACAGAATCTTACACAGCTCTCGGGAGGGAACAAAAACTCAGTCTTGCGAGGCGTGATTTCTTTGGACCATCGTAGTCAGCGAGAGAAAGAGACTTTCAGAGGTAGAAGAAGCAGAAGATAATTTGGTTTTCCCGTGTAACGCCGGTTCATTTCGTAACACCCCGCAGATTGGAGGGATGGTAGACTTCTGGGCTCTTAACTTGCCCACAAGCTTCACCAACACTCCAGCAGCGGTCTATGAACGGGGTAGTACGTGAGCACCGCGAGAAAAGGTGTAGCAGATGAGGAACCGTTCATAAAAGCAAAATTATGTTGCGTGGCCTTGCAGGTGTGATTTTTTATTCGTTGTTCAACTCGCTTAGCAGCTCTCGCCTGGCGTATGTATGATGGCGGTTCGCTGTGTGTGCCTTATTACGTTCTAGTATGATTTTGCGGGCTTCTTTCCTTCCGGCGAAATGTTCGTTCGGGATGGTATTATTGCTAGGCAGGTTGGCAGGAGGGCTCTGTTGATCTTTTTACATTGTTTCGCTTCTGTATAAGCTCTTACCGAGCGGTGTTGGCATGTTGTTTTGTGTTTAGCAGCAGCGAGTTGAATAACTTCAAGACGGTATGTTGTGTGTGGAGGTGTTGGGCTTCTTTCTTTGCTTTCGTTGTGCTGTTCATTACTGCCTGCGTGAGATAGAACTTTGGATCGTTTTATAAATCTGTAGTGTTTCACGGCGATTAAGAGGAACATTGCTCGGCAGCAAACTTTTCTTCCGGGGGAACCGGGAGAGAAGCCCTGCACGGTCGTGCAGTAGCTCACTTGACGCCTCTCAACTGAAGAACTTAAGCAAAGGTTATGTTTGAATTGAAGAGATTTTTTACGAAGAAAATATTGTTCCGCGTTTACCTAGCTCGATATTGAAATCGGCTCGATGTCGTTAACTTGTACGGTATCACCAAACCGTCTAGATATTCGAGGTTAAAGAAAGGTCGGACCCGGTAGCTGTTGCTGTAGCTGCTGGAGTTGAGTGACTCTTCACTTCCGGAGGCTTCTGACGGGATGAGACCAATACAAAGAGTCAACATCCGGCGAGCGAACGCCATTATATCGGCACTAAGCTGCGTGGCCCAGTCCCAGTCCAACTATCCCAAGGATTTGAGGCAGTTGGGGCGAGAACTTCGATTTGCCTCACTACCCTGATGCGCCTATGGGCCACCCTGTGCTGGGATGGGAGTTGCTTTGTTACAGTGGGGAAATACGCACGGCTCCATATAATATCTTCCCTTGGCCCCCTCCACCACCTCCATTCAGCTGTTGCACGTCGCGTCAAAATCGGTCAGGTCACGAGGCGATGGGATGGGGGCAGCTAGGCTGTGTAGTGTACAAACCCACTTTTAACGGCGGAGAAGCTCTTGGGCGATTGTTTTTATTTCCGCGGTGCTGGCTGGTGCTAGAGTAGTATGAAAATGAGTTTTCATATGAATAGGAAGCAAATGGTGGAGTATGGCAGCGGCAGCAAAAAAAAAGTGTACTCAAGAAAAAGAGAACACGCGAAAGAAAGGTGGCCTGAAGCGTTTTGGCCGTGGGCTTTGGGGCAGTGTCGGAAATAATCGTGGCGCCATTTTTTATGGCCTGCTTTTTTCTGCTGTTAGTTTTCAAAGTCCCTCCAGAGCGTCTTCCAGCGAGGCAAGAAGTCGCTATATGGGCTGTGAATGGGCCGCCTTTCCCCTGTTCTCTGATCTGCGCAAGTGGTAATTGGGGCTTGGCTGGGTCGTTCGCTGGGGGAACGTTGTACTGGCGTACGGCTACGGTTCATTGGATTCAGGGAGAGGTTGCTGCGCAGCATTCAATGTGGCTTGTGGTGTCGAAAAAATGGGCTCGCTGTATAGTTTCTGTAAGCTTTGTTTTCCGATCATCTAGGCGTAACGTGGTTGATTTTCTGGACAAATGAAGGCTCTGTCATGTGCAAGACAAGCTGGAAACTTATAATTGAAAAGTGATGAAATTGGAGCGAATGAAACCTCGCTCACATGGCCTTTAAGTAAATGATGTATTTAGAAGTGTGTAAATCGTAATAAATAAACTGCTTTCTCTATGTTCAAAAGCAAAAAAGGGCAGTCAACTAATCGAACTTCAGTTGTACATTCTTGGCACTCTATAGCAAAGTTTCTTCTGTCATTTTATCTGAGTTGCAAATGGTTTCTCCTAATGTTCGTCTGATGAGGTTTCATGTTACGTTTCCCAAAATATAGAGTTAGTTCCTCACAAAATTCCAACCAGCATAGCAGTTGGAGCAAGTTTTTTGTTGTTGTTTGCTTATACCCCGTTAGCTCGGTGCTTATTTTGGGCGAATGACGGCGGCGGCTTCGGCAGTGCCGACTTTATTTGGGTTAAATCTGACAGCTGTCAGTGCCGAAGCAAGAGCATCTATTTTTGCGTTTTTGTCGGAATGCATTTTGCTTCGTTTTGGTTTAAAACTCTCTACTGCCGAGTTATAGCAGCATTTGTTTATTTCCGTGGGGCGAGGAAACTGTATTGAAGTAATATTGAAAGTGTGTGCACTCAATGTGTAATAGACTAAAAAGTAGCTTCAACTTGTCACGCCTGGTGCGTTCTATTTTTGTGTGCGCTGACCTTAAATGTAGAGAGGTCTCGCTCATATTGGTGTTATGGTTATTTTTATAGCGCTTCTCCAATTAAAATAGCTTCCATTCTTGGTCCGTCGGGGCGGACTGTTCACACAGTGCCGATGATGATGCGCTAATATGTCTGGGAAGAAGGCGAACCATGACTGAGGCTTGAGTGGGGCCAGGAGTGTTTGGTTCGGGCTTCTGGTGGTGCTGACAATTTAGGTTAATAGTGAGTGTGCCATTCATGGGATGTACCGATGCCGGGAGAGAATATGCGTGGCGTGCGAATGGCTGGATCCATCGGTCGTAGCAACGTCTAATTGCGTTCCCTTGCGCATCTAATTTTCGACAATGCGTGCCGAGGTGTACATCACCATCTGCACCTTCCCAGGAGAGCAGCAGAGACAACAGAGGTGGTGTGTACCCTGATGACAGCGGTGTCGGCGACAGAGTCTGTAATTACTGCTGGGCTCGAAACATTTAGTAAATTGCATCTCGTATTATGTCGGCACACAAACACACTGAAAGGGAGAAGGCAAAAAACGACATTACAATGCCGCAACCTGTAACGGTAGATGTAATGGGTTTTGAACGCCATTGCTACTAACCGGAGTTGGCCTTTCTACCCGTGTATATAAACCCCACAGTTGAAATGGAGAATTACTCGACCTCCCAATTGGCTTCCCTCTGTGCCATATTGTGTGAGATTTATTTTTAAATTTTCCGCCTCCATTAAATCACGTTTTTCCTGCTTCCATGCCTGCATTTGCAAGGATTTCCCAGTTTTGAAAAATGAGGAAAAGCAGTGCAATGTAGCAGCTTCCACGTGTGTCTCTCGCTTGTGGATATTTCTTACTGCATGTGGAAGAGGCCTCCGCATCGTTGAGTGCGAGATGAAACTGTTTACTTACCATTAACGAACGGACGAACATCTCTGTCTCTGTCGTGGGAAGGTGGGAGGACATCCTGCTGACAGAGGGGACTACCAGCCTTGAACTTCCATTTTCATTGCCCTTTGAGCTGTTTTTTAGTACTCGTTACTGAGTTGACAAGTTGAGACTGCAGTAAGAAAAATATAATGCCGTACTTTGGTTATGTCTATGGGCTCGGAGATGTTTCCATTTTTGTTCGAGGGCAGAAAATAAAGCTTATTTCCATCGGCTTTCAACGCGTTTCAGAGAAGGAACAGTGGTGGAAAGAAAAACATAAATTTATAGTCAGTGTTATACCTAATCAAGAAGTGGTATAGAGATCCTTGCATTGCCTAAAAGCTTGCGCTTGATACATCCTGTGACGGAGTTTGTATCCACGAAGAGGCTCATGAATCATATATCGAAAATATCAGTCATTTTGTTTGCTTGGACATGAACAAGTACTTGAACTTTTGCAACTTTTGAACACATTTGATGTGTTGCTTACGGTGGTAACGTTTATAGCTGCTTCTTAATTCACGTTTTCGGCATGTCTTATTTAGGCTAGGTCAACTAGTGGGCCACGTGAGCCGTACCTACACACGGGTTTTGTAAGATGGCGTCTTCTACAGTATCTAATTTTATTCCATCCGAGAAGTCGAAGCGGTGGTGGTGTCGACAAAAAGGTGATGCCGGAACGTGAGCCGCAAACTGCATCGGGAGCCACTCACGTGGACCACCCGGAAGGGAAATATCTCCATCCACACTCGCACACCGCCAACACTCGCATCGCATCGAGCGCAGTGATGCATTTTTAGCTCTCGGTCTGTGGCTGTGGCCCCTCATACGGTGTCGATGTAGTGACTGGTTTTGCAAAATCCTCATACTGGATGGTGAAGTGCAGCTTTACTGGCTCGCTCTAGCAGACAGAAGCCGCTCCTCTGCTTCAAAAACCTCGTTTTGGGAGGGCTACCCCCAACCCTTCGTAATGTTTGGTGTTGGCTAAATGCATGATTCAACCCGGGTGTGTGAGTGTGCTGTGTACAGAGATGAATGATGGCAAAGCGTAGGAAACAAATGGCAAGAGTCCCTGTTTTGCCTATAGGTTCGGTGAGTGTTGCATCTGGCTCATGTGCGGCTACATGTGACGGATTGCATTGACGGGGCAAATCTGTTGGCTGTGACGGTCACTTTTTTGTGTTGTCGTTCGTCGCGCACACCCGCTACATCCGGAGCGAAAAGTAAGAAGGAACTTTGTTCTCGCGGGGACCAGTCATCAACGTCATGCAGAGGGAGAATTGACTTTAATGTTAGGTATGTTTTGGCTTGCTTTTTAGTTATTGGGAATGAAAAAAATCGTTACAGGATGGAAGAAGTTAAGCGGTGCATAGTAGTGGCAGTTATGCCAGTAATGTGCCAGTGTTGTTCAAGCCTCCGGTAGGTCATCACAGACAGGTTGTGTAAAGTGGAAACTAATCGAACAAGAATTGCTAATGGATGGTGTGTTAATGGAGAAATACAATGGCTTGCTCGTGCTCGCAAGTTAACAATTTTCTTAAGAGCACTAGTTTTGTAGATGGACATTTGTCGCATTAGTTCCTGCCGACAAGAAGAGTGATTTAATCCCACGGCATATTTGCTTGATATTTCATAAATACATTAGCTTGTGGAATTGGCAGCGTATACATTTTCTACACACCATACCACGTCACGTTTGGCTGCATTTGAATCAGTGGAAATCCACCAACCACACAAAGAAAGGCCTAGAGAAGGGGGGTAAGGGTATGTTTGTAAAGGGGTCCATCTGTCGCGGTTTAGATATACGTTGATAATTTCAACAAAGTGCATCCGGCTCAAAGATAATTTATATTCGAAGCGATGCAAATGAAAGAAAAAAGCTGCAAAAGGTAGATGCGCACTCATTCCTGTAGGTCCAAATCGTCGTTTCGGTGCGCTCCGAGCAGAAGTCTTGCGATTGAATAATTCATACACTTCCAATCGGGAAGACTAAAAAGGTAAAATACTTCTGTTTGACGTTCAGTTCAAAGAAGATAAAAAAAAAATGTATCTTTCTGCTGGTAGAAATGTTATCCATCTTTACATGCTAGAAATGTTATTCATCTTTACAAAGAATGAAGTTTTAGGTTAGGTTATCTGGAACGGGATCTATTACGATGTAACCTTTTACTTATGACTTTCAGGCACGGCTAAGATTTGTTATCAAAGAACGAGAAGGTCACCTAGCGACTGTTTTGGGCAGGAAACTCGTTTGGAGGGCTTCAAAACTTTGAACTTTGTCGTTGCCTGGTCGTTCGGCATGTTTTCAATTCGTAATAGGTTTCCTTGCCGAGAATTACTTCTAGGGGCTTCAGTCGAAATGGAGAAGAACTCTTGGCGCAAGACTGGTGACTTCGATTCTTGGAAGTGGTCTGGTGAAAAATAGATTCTTGGAAGTGGTCTACGTCCGATGATGAATATAACAGCAGTCACACAATACTCGCTTTCCACAGATTTTTGTTATGTTATGTGGTTGTTACAGGATTCGAGAATGTTTCAATTTTATGTATAACATCGTTTACTGGTTTTTGTCTAGGGGATTTTCTTTTTTGTATCGAAAAGTTTCAAATTGCAATTCAAATGAACTCGATACATTCGTGGCGGTCGGGATACTTCATTTCCTTGCCGCCAGAGCAGGACTTACCCTAGGGGCCCGCGTTATTGCGGCTCGGTGTTGTGTGTCCTCTGGTTTCGAGACCGGCTAAGAAACGGAAGAGAATTATTTTCATTTCTTGACGTGATGAAGATTCCTCGGCTGTATCTGGTACAGCCTGAATCGTCCTGCCGTGGCAGTAAGCGAACGGAAAACGGAAGACAAATGGGATATTGAATTCCTGCTCGATCTTTTGTTTTGAAGCGTGATTCTTATTGGTGCGGTATATTGTATGTGAGGCACAGGATGTTTCTTAAATCGCGAAGATGCAGACGAGAGCTGTGGGGTGAATTTTTCAGATCGAAGTACATTTGTCATAAGTTTAAGCGGGAATGAAGAACGAGCATAGATAATATAAGACCGGGATGGTTGATTGTTGCATAAGCTTCTGTTATTTTGTCCTGATGTCGACGCTCGAAGAACAACATTTGCTTCCCAAACACGGGCCTTAGCGGCGCCTCGAGACGTGTTGTCCTTGCTCTTTTATCCCAAAACCTACTTAGTTCTTGTGACTATCCTTGATGGCGGCGTGTCGCCGACAAAATGAGCATTCAGTCGACCGTGATAGGCTGTCAATGTGTCGTATGGCAACCTTGGGTAAATAGAGCAGAAGCATCAGCAGTAGCAACAGCATGTGTCGTCTACTTCCTGGTTGAGCAGTTCTTCGAGTTTGACGAGTCTGTATACACAAAAACACCCTCGATCACGGGCGCAAAGTGAAAGTGCTCGTAGTCTGTGGACTCCCTGCTGACGTGTTGGAGTTGGGATGTGATCGGTACGGGTATAGCAAAATGGATGGCCCAATATCTCTCTCAATGGCTACACTTTTTTGTACGTGCACTGATACATTTATCCGTGGTCTAATAGAAAGGGCAGAAACTCAAGAGAGTACCAGTAAGGTCTTAAGTGTGTCGAATGATTGGCGTGCATCATTTAATGTGGTTGCTTGTGGTTGCTGCGTCTCAGCGAGTGGCAAAGTGTTCCATTTTCGATGGCCTCCAAGCATTTTGCAAAAGGGCGCGTATTTCCCCGGTGATGGATTATCGGGAACCCGGGAACATTTCATGTTCTGCTGGCCTCGATTCCATTCACTCCCCCAATCGGGAAAGGTTACTCAGGCATCCCGAAAATGGAACAAAGACGCACTTCAGCGTGGGAGAGAGAAAGAGAGCGAGAGATTAAGGGGAGAAGTAGTGGCACACGGCCATTATCACCATCTGTCGGTAGCAACAGTGTGAAGTGTGAGTGTCTGGAGAAACAGGCAGT
The DNA here is from genome assembly GCA_000349105.1 of Anopheles epiroticus. Classification (NCBI taxonomy): domain Eukaryota; kingdom Metazoa; phylum Arthropoda; class Insecta; order Diptera; family Culicidae; genus Anopheles; species Anopheles epiroticus. The sequence goes on along the minus strand of KB672076.1, from coordinate 401,429 downwards.
CGCTTGGGTCCAAATTGTTGGTGCCATTTCCTGGGGCGCGCGATGTAACTCCCAGCAACTGATGGAGATAGTTGCTGGGCTGTTAATGGCACTGTCGCTAGGACGAAACAAACGCCGAGCAACTAAGTAAATGAGCTCTGAAGGTTTGGGTGTACGTGGATGGAGATGTCCCTGGGAGGCTAGCTCGAAGGTTCCATTAGGAGTGATGCGAGGAGTCACCAACCATTAGATGCTGCTGCGAGAGGCTCTCGTTTTCGGTTGTCCGTTGTCTGGGTAACAACGAGAAGTGGACAAATTGTTGTGTGGGACGCGATGTTTAGTAATGATCGTTTCGAGATGCCTTCGGCAGCTTGTTTGTTGACCGTGATTCCCCCGTGTTTCTCCCCCTGACAGTCGTTCCCCCTCGTATTGGGCATGTTGATGATGGGTTTGTATTTTTCCACTCAGGGAATGTAATAATTAGATTCGGAGCAGCTACGGAGATATGTGTGCTGATAGGTTGGTTATCTCCTCGCCCGTCTTCCCTCAAGTTTAAGCTACGCCCGGTTCGAAGCTGGCGAAATTGTTGTTTTTGTGTATGTAGCAAAAGTTTTTTCGTTTTTATTCCTATCAACTTTCTCCCCAAGCGGGTGTGAAATTTTAGGTAGAAAATTGTTGCAACATTTATGAGCATATATTTCCGTTGCTTAAGGTCGGGGTCGCTATGTCGCCGGTGCGAGTGGTTGTGACGCCGTAAATAACCTATCAATCATTGGTGTTGGCGGTCGTAGGAAGGACGGAAGCTGAAAAATCCCCATAACCCACCTCCCACGTAGTGAGATTTGGTGTTGTTTTTCGCATTTAAAATGGGTGGCTTGTTGCTGTTGTTTTTTTTTACTGCGGACTGCTGTCGCTGCTGCTGCTGGTTCCATCCATCCATCTCGTTTGTAAAAGTTAAAAACAGTTTTTATATGTATGTTGTTTACTGCACGAGACCGTGACATGTGTTGAGGGCACGCTAAATGACAGTTTCATGTTTTTCGAGTTTGTTATGTTAAAAATCTCTCCACAAACCTACACAAACATGAGAAAGACAAGAAAATGTAGGTAAACCTGCGCTTTTTGCAAGCTCTCAACGTTGTGAGTCTAGCGGCGATGTGCGTGATGGTTTGTGTATTTGTTTTTCTTAGGCTTTAAAATACATGCGTAAAATAATTGTTGATAGAAATTTCTTTAACGACTGAAAAACATATCACTAAGCTTTGTTTACTTGCTTGTTTCTCCTTCTAGGTAAGCATTGATGGTCCAGTAGCGAACGCGCGTTAGGGTAACATTTCTTTCTACTGCTTGGTATCCAACAAAACCGCCACAATTTTGGAGGTATTGTCAGGTAAGCGAAAAGAAAAGCATATTTTCCTTTTGCTCTCCTCCTTCATTATTTTTCCATTCCGTTTGTAATCTCTGTTAATATATTTTTGTAAGAATTGTATCTGTTTTTTTTGTTGTTATTTTTCGTTCTGCTTACAATTTTATAAAAAACGGATTTTAAATGTTGCTTTAAATCGATATCTGATCTATAGATATCGGTGTGCCCCATGCGGTCACGATCGTCACGATTATTTGTGGGGTTGCTCAATCAGCATCCTTGAACTCTTGTTGACAGTTCTGTGCCAAGCAATAGCCGGATCGCGTGGAAGCCATCGAAGTGGCGGGTTTTGGCGGTTTCGGTTGTTAACTGCTGTTGCGGCGCTCGTCTGATCATCGTCTCAAGGTGATAGGAACGGAGCAAAGACAAAAAGTAAGCACAGTGGGTTTTTAGTTGAAGGTGCACCGGTGTGATCGTGGCTTGAGCCCATCTATCATCACGTCATTCGATGTTTGATAGTTTCTGTTTCCTGTGCGTTGTGCAGTTGTCCACACAGAAGAAGAGAGACACAAATCAATATGTCAATGAACAATGAGGTGAAGAAATAAAAAGTGAGAGAAAACACACACGTACAAAACGTTTCGATTACAGCGAAAACAGCATTCACCTTGAAACGTCTTATGAAGTAAGGTTTCGGTGTCATATCGCCTCGGGGCCTCACAACGATGAGCCGGGTACGCGGCTGTTTGCGCAGTGCAATCTCTTGCACCTTCTCGTCCTCCTTTGGGTTACACGGCGTAAATCGGAGGGCGCGCGTAGGCCGATTGTACCCCTTTTAGAGCAGGCCGGCAATTACCCTAATCTTGTTGCTCTGTCGTCCAAATCGGAGAAGGCTTGGACGGACGGGGAAACCGCGCGGTGTGGCCATTTATGGTTGACAGTTTGATTTGAAGCCGAATGGTTGACCCCCACCGACCGATTCGGGCCGTTTGGCTGGTTAACTTTATTTACTTGCTTACCTTCCCATCGAAACCGGCGTTAATGTTAGAGAACTTCTCGCAAAAAGGGGGGTTTTAATACCAAATGGCACCGGCAGTTGCGCCTTAGGAGACGTTTGAGGTGGAAAAGCGGTCCCCTAGAAGAAGTCGGGGAAATAAATATACAACACCCCTGTTGGGTATTTGATAATAGAGAACGGTATGGATGGGAACCGCAAGAGAAGCGAGGCAAAAAAAAAGCGAACTACACGTCCGGGAGAGGGCAGGTATCGTCTGTCATGCGGCGAAACGTGTTTAAGGCGTGGTATGTGCGTCGTATTATAGTCAAACCGATGATTAGGACTAGTCAAGGTCGTTAAAATGAAAACATAGCCGGAGCGTAAAAGAGAAATGAAAAAACAATTTTTATTTACTATCTTTTAGTTTGTTTGTGCTTGGTTGGCTAAAGGAATGTGCGGCCATTTTGCTTTTTTGTTTTCCTGAGAAAAAAACATGTTTTTTACCTCTAGAAATGATATACTCTAATTAAACTATTTGCCCATTTCAGTAACTTTAAATGGCTTATCTTAAACGCTTTCAATCATGTTTGGCCTTCAATACATCTTTTCCCCGCCCTCTCTCTCATGCTGCCGGCGTTGCGTAACTACCTTTGACGATTCACGCGGTGTAGATTACAGTTTTGGGATCAATTAGCCGGTGCCGAAGTCTCAGGGTTAGTTTGTGCCGAGCAAGATGGATGAGTTTACCAACGTTTGTGTGTCGTAGATGACGGTATTTTATATGGGTGCTTTTAGTTAACCGATTTGATCCTTCACCTCAACAATTTGGCCGTTATACTGCAATGCTAGGTTGTGTGGATTTGGAACGCAAAAAAAAATAAACATTTTGCCGGATTTGAAAGGTAAACGAGTGCGTGACGATGAAGCTTGAACTTTTCGCAATACTCCAACTCCCGTGCAAGTAGGTGGGCGTGTTTTTTGTTACAGTGGAGATGCATAGTATTGTAATCTCGCTTTGGGCTTGAACTACAATCGAATTTTCAAGGCCAACGAAAAGCGACGTCGAAATAGCGTGACGGGAAATTAAATGGCCACCCTACGGTTAGCAGCAGCAGCTCGAGAGAGCCGAACGCTTCGATCGGGAAGTCGTGGTTGGTTGGTTGAATGGTTTATTTAAAAAGATCGGTACGAATTGTTTTGTAGCGGAATTCTTTTGCTCCGAAATTCCTGCACACACGCTTCAGTGCGTTTTGCGTTCGCTTGTAGAGCTTCGATTACATTGGTCTTCGTTTGATATCGTACTTGTATGACTTTGGGCGTTTTATGCTTCGGAATCTGCCACTCTTACGTATAGATGAACATTTCCTTCGTATGGTACTTTAATATATCGATTATCATGCACAACTTCCCGTGAGAAAAGTAATGTTTTGCAAAGTGGTGTACTCTTCCACTCTACCGCTCGGTTCTAGAATGTTGCAGCGAAGAGTTGTTTGATAGGAGAATTTTGAAAAGTTTTCATTTTCTCCATCCTTTCTCAAGTGTTCCGCTCGCGAGCAACACAGCCATGAGTACGTGTAATTAAAACTTGAGAGGATTTTCGTGCATTTCGTGTACCGCCATTTGGCTCATGATTTACCTCATAAAGGTGGCAAAGGGAGGTGTGAGGTAAGCAGCATTCTGCTGAAGAGGTTCTATGCGCTTCAGAATCGCACATTTCTTGTTCTCAGTGATCGGGTCTGAGACTCTGGAGGCGAACATAAGCACCTCTTTGTTCCATTGTACTGATGGCTGCCTTTTGCCTGTTAATTATAGCCACATTTTTCTTCGCAATTTTACGAATCGACCTTGCTTCTATGCTGATGTTTTTGAAAATGAAAGATATCTGTTGTTCTTGCAATACCCGTGAAAGTGTTCGTGTAAGTTTTGTTGAATCGAAGATATTACATTTTGGAGTTCATTGTAAAGAAGGTCTAGTGGTAGCAAATAGTACCACTGCACAGTGAAATAAATTTCACAGACGATGAATTTGATACGATGCACATTTTGCTGACGAGTGGCCTTTAGCTTCCCTTTTGAATGAATCAGAACAAACCGACAAATGACTTCCCCGTCGTCAAACAAGGCGTGGTAATGTCGGTAATGAGTTGGTGGGAAAATGGATGAGGTACAGTAGTTTCCCGCTCCAACAACGCATGACCGTCGTCATTCGGGCTGATGTATACAACAAAGACGTTCCAAATTCTCATTGTCCAGGAGTTTTTTTTTAACGCACCGCAGGAAACCCTTCTTGGCCAGTCGACAAGGAAACGGTGTGGAAATTTGCCCCGTTGGAAAAGCAAATGGTAGCAAAAGTCGTACAAAGCACCATAACTTCACATGGGATCCTGTCCGAAGGGATTCGTACAGTACCGCGAGTAAAAATTGGATAGGCTTTGTTACTTCAAACTGCGTGAGAATGTGAAATAAGAAGCGTTCCTAAATAGAGCGCAAGCACGACGGGAGGGAAGACGTCGTCCCTTCAGGATATTTGTCGAATAAAGGGAGGACGCGGTGAATGCCAAATCACACTCCAATCTGCCGGTGACTCATGTACAAGCGGAAGGTTTTCCCTGGATCCGTACCAAGCCGGTTGCTCACAAGAAAATTGGTCCGCCCGGGAGAGCCTAAAAGTGTGCGAGCGAGAAGGCGCACAAAGGCGATGGGGCAACATTATTATGGACAAACTGAAATTTCTCGTCTGGATGTTTTTGTTTGGTTGCGTTTGGCGCAAAACTCCTTCTCGCGCAGGTTCTTTCTCTTTTCTACGCAATGTCTCGCATGTAGGAAAAGGAAAATTGACAAAATTTCCTTTGTGACTAACGCGAAGCAGTTAAATCAAAGCGGGGAAACTTCTCGCCTTCCTTTCTCTTTCTCCAAAAAACGGCAACTATTTCCTTTGGGTTGGGAGTTGGGTGCCGGGAAGAAAGCCAGAATAAAGCAGCGCCGCATACCATTGAATTGGCGGCCCGTGCTGGATCACTCGTGTTTCTGGGTTTTCCCGCAACGACTATCAACAGCGGCTTTTGGCGCGGGAAGAGTTTTCACTGCAACCGAGCGAAAGAGAGCGAAAGAGAATGAAAGAACGAAATAAGAGGTTTTCCCAATGAATATATGTGCGAATGTGTGTGTATGGTTGTGAGGCCTTTTTGTCGTGTGCCGGGGCGAGGAAAACATAGCGAGAGACAATGGGAATTTTCCGGCTGTCGAATGACGTCAACCTACTGTTGGCGACACTGTTAAGGGGTAAAGTAGCGCGCCAATCATTATCATCATCATCCAGCCTCAGAAAAAGGGTTCGCAGCAGCAGTAGCAGCAGCACCCAGTGGGGGGGAGTCTTTTGGGTTCGTGAACGATTCGGTAGAAAGAAGAACCCCCTCCGAACCCGGATAGAAAGTGGGAAATGGTTCTTTGTTAGTAGTTTTTCGCAAGGTTTTAGAGTGGCCATAATCGGGGCAAGAGATGATGCCAAACTTGTTAAGGAAAGCGATTGTCGTGGGCTAGTGCGCGGTCGCTCGGTTTTGATGGTGCGATACCTAAATCATGAGGGCGAGCGCTTCCTTTGTCCTGGTCTGGACAGGCAAAGTAATGGTTTGGATTGCGTTTCGGAGAGAATGTTTTGCTGAGGAGGCATTGAAATGCATTACCGGCAGACGTTAGGTCTTGATTATTTTAATTTGAGGTTGGAAAGTGAGAAAACGTCACTCCTGGCAGAAAGAAAGCCTTGCATACGCTATAGAGCAGGAGCATATAGTCAATCCTGCGTATGGGGAGCGGTAGCGATCCGAATGGGATTCGATGCATCGTCGGGCCTGATCGTATGAATCAAAATATCAATAAGCAAAATATCGAAGGTGAGCAATTGAACAATTTAAAAATCATTTTGTTGCACCATGTTGATTTTCTTTTCAAGTTCAACTTTGCGGCCCGCGAAGAATCAGAAATGTGTAAATGCGGCCCGCCAACGAGATGAGTTTGACACATCTGCTATAGAGGATCAAAATCCGGTTGTAACTGTGTAGAAAGAAATTTCCTAAATTGGGATTTTCTCAGAGATTCGAACTCGCTTCTTTAAAGGTTTGAACTAGGGATGCGCGTGTTGGTTGGCATTCTTTTGACATACACACTGCGAAGCCCATTGAGGATCCTAGTAACTGTTTCCTCAAACGAATGGAACCTATTACAAAGACTTTTAGATTTCGTTTTGCAATTTTCCTCTCAAACCTTTGACATTTTGTGATGGGTTGTGCGTTTGTGAAGCGGTTTTTCTTTTGCAGACGCTCTATTGACTTCCATATTGACGCACATACACAGCAGAGTGGTTACACGGTTGGTTGTCACTAACGAGGCATTACTCCATCAGGTTTGTTTGCGCCGAACGCGATGCCAATATTATTTCGAGTTCTAGAATATGTGCGTGCCCCATGTATTACCCACTCCCCTTCCCCTGTCGCACGTGTGAGTTTTTTTTACTTTCCCCACCGGCGATGGCGCTCAGCAAATAATTGTGCAAAAGCGTGGAATAATTTTTCCGTCATGCATGATTGACATGCGAAGTGCAAGAGCGCGCTTTCCGCCATCGACATGTGTATTTATTTTAGTGTGTATGTTGATGTTTCATCCCAATTTTTATTTCCTCTCCTTCCCTCGAACCCAGCATGTTGATGGGTGAGTGCTTCACGGTCGTTTGGACAAATGTGTCAATTTTTGTAACATTGTACAGCGGCGGCTACACATTCTCTCGTGATGCGGAATGGCTTTTCCATCCTGTCTTGGTGTGCCTGCGGGTCTATAGCACAGTGCGGCAAATAGGTTTTTCAAATTCGACTACTTTCTAGCAATGTCGCACCCATACCTTCCTCCACGCTTGGGTCCGACTCGCCGGCACGCCGGTTGAAGCGAAAGGTGAAATAATAGCATTTGGTAAATCCAATTTGGAATATCGGATTTGTACGAAAAATCTAGTCCTCTTGCTTGCAATCCCCAAAGGCTACATACTTTGAAGAGCAACGAGCAAAGGGTGGACAACGCCGCCCACCGCCCGAAGCGGGGGAAGCATGAATTGAAAGCGTACAAATTGATACCATTCAGTGGCTTCAATCATGAACTGTTGGTTGTTTTATGTAAAATGAATCCTTTTTCGGCGTTGGTGGTTGCTGGCTGTTTCCCACCTTGCCTAGTGTACCTAGACGAGACAGAGACCGTAGGGCAATTGACAATCACGTAGATGACTCGTGTTACGTGATGATGGGATGTAGAGCTACCGGGAGGCGAGGATGACGGTGTAGATCTAACTTAATTAAACCCTATCGAATCGGTTTTCGATAAGCTCTTCCTTTCTCGCTGGCTCTCCGGTTGGACGACGATAAAAGTTCGGTCGCACCGATCGTGTTCCCGGTGACACAGTGTCGTCCCCGGTGGTGTGTTATTTGTATTGATTGATAGATTATGTTTATCGAGTTCGGAGGTCCGTGTTTTGTGGCCGGGAGAAGGTGGATGGTTGTTTACTTGCAGATAACATAGCTTTCTTCTTCTTACTTAATGTGTCTTGTGGTCGATTGAAAATAGAAAGCAGTAATGTGGCGAGTGCTGTGAACAAACGGGGGCGAACGGGGTGAAATGTTGGCCTCGGACATGTTTTATGCAATCGACGCTTTGATAGAGCTAAGATTGAGATGTGTTCGAGGGATCTACAAACAGCAAGAGTGGAAAGGAATGGGGCATTTCTTGGCGGGGTCAACGTGTTGTGGGTTAATTTTCGGCACGGCTTACCAAAAGCGTTGGTCGCGAATCTTTGGCAGCCTGTGGCGTGGTGTGCAGTGTAGCATACTAAAAACCATGCCGGTGCTTCGTTTATTTATACAGCCGCACACAGCTTGCATAAGGAATCTGCCAAGTGTCGGTACAGATGCAACTCTCATACATTGTTGCAACCAAGAGGGACATATTTACTTTTATTTTACAGGCGCCATTTGAAGCTCTGGAAGTCCCTTTGGGTGCAATTAAAAATCTAATCATGCCGTAGCAAAGGCATACGCGACCTTGTTTTGTGTGGCGTGAAGCTTGTCAGTCTTTCGTTGTATATCCAACTGTCATCATTATTAATGTATTGTTGAGGCAAGCAAACTGTTTCTGTGCCGTGAAAACTGTACCATTTTTTTACTGTTGCAAAAAAGAAACCCTCACAGTGATGAACATGACGCGGCAATTGCATGTATTTTCAGAGAGAGTGTCGATGGAAAACCAACCCATTCCATGCGATGAAGAATCATACCTCCGAAGCAACGACCGATAGAGGGAGCCGGGTGTGTTCGTGTGTGTGTGTGTGTGGTGGGTCGCGGGAGTCGTTCGCATTCCTATAAAAATAACAACATGTGCGATGCGCACCCCATATAAGTGGGTCTGCGGGAGAAAAAGTTGCCGAGGAGTCCTGGGTTTACTACACAGAGCCGGCAGTTTCGTAGGCAGGGTGGCAGTGTTGCCAGGCAGTGTGTCAGTATTGACGCGTTGCTTCTCGGGCACCCGCGATGAGTGGCGATGATTTACGATTGTAGCGCAACGCGCTTGTTACTCGAATAAATACATAAATAACCTTTGCCGATGCCCGAAAGTTGGGAAAATTGCTGCAGCACCCGGGGTAATAGAAATGGTGTCTGGTTTGGCGGAAGGGAAAATATATTCTTCAGTTAGAAATAAATCACACTACAGTCCCACACACACTGAGACACACTCACACAAACAATCGCAATGTGATGGGCGACGGGAAAGAGATAATGATGAAATGAGCGAAACAAATCCAAATCGTAAAAACGATAGCAGCACAATTCTTCTGTGTGAAACAGTTCATCGCACACAGATATAAGCGCCTCGATCCTGGTTGTGTTTACCTTCAACAACAAAGGGTACAATGGGGAAGCACATTTTCCTTGGTGATGTGGTATGTGTGTGTGTGTGCTTATTTTTCGATCACTTGTGTGCTACGCGGTGGAAACCCACTGTAATGAAAACACGGTATCTTTCGCTCGCACAGATGATTTTCAATTATTTCCTCGGAAAAGCGTGAAGAAATAATAATTTCCACTGAGCACAAGCAAAGCCAACGACTTTTCTTTTGGAGCGGTGGCCTCTTGTTTGTTGTTGTTGCACGCTTCGGGTCCTTTTCGAGGGTGTCTCTCCTTTCCTCCGGTCGGGATTACGTTTGATGTTTACGGTCCCGAATGATGAGCGTATTTGGATCCTGAATATAGCGACGGTTTCATTTTGTAACAATTTGGTAAAGTTTCGCCGGATGGGCGGAGGAACGGCTCCATCTGATTGTAGAGCCCATCTTAGAAAAGGAAAACCCTTCCAAAAAAGGGGCTTTGTATTATCGGGAATTCATTATCGGCATAGATAAGTAATCAACAATTTCATCCCCAGCAGCAGTTCATCGATGACCTTTTCTAGGGCGTTGGAACGCATCCCAAATAATGATGATAAGGATCTTGTTGATTATCATTAGTTATCTGGCCGGGGTTTTTTGTGCGGTTCGCCGAATGATTGTCTGTCGGCGGAAGACAGATCGGGGTAAACCAAGCTTCTTGTTAAGACCGAAGACTTTGAAATTTTTATTCGCTTGAATGTATTTTTATAGGGAAAAAGGGTTATCCATTAAAAATATTTCCGTAACATGGAAAAGGCTCCTCTTTGGTAGTAATAGGATCTTGAATGATTAGAATGTATTTATCATCCAGCTCGTTGGAAAAAGGTTCATTTCTAACACGAAGCATAAATCACTTTTGCCCATATCGAGCTGTGGCCACCGCAAGCGCCAGCAGCGCTGACAAGCAGACGTGAAAAGGATAAAAGACAAAATAACAAAGCACTGCGCACAGTTTTGTCATCCCTTTGTTTCGTTTCAGCGCCAAACGTCACGGGTTGGTGTAACAAACATGTCGATAGATTTATGGACGCTTTAGCGTGTGAAGTCTGATTTTTAGAGCCCGTTAGTTGGTTGGTTGTGATGTTGGAGTTGCTTGTAACTTGCGTTTCTGACGTCTACCGGCGAAAGGACAAAAGGAAGAGAAGCTGGAGCAGATAAATTTATTGCATGGTCAAGTCTGACTGAGTTACTGGTTTTGATTAAGTTTTCGATGAAAAATATCCAATAGATGTATTTCAATACATCCTTGTACAATGTGAACGAAGTAGAAAATGATTAGAAATTATGCGTAAAACCTTGGAACTTTGAAACAACACATTCCTGGAAGATTTAATTGAGAAAACGAACATAACATCCTCATCAAGAGCGATCTCACTTCTTGGAAATATGTAATTGATACAGAAGTGATTGGAATATCTGTTGCTGAACACATTGGACAAAAATTAACCAACGTTCCAGGAAACGTCTTAATGCGTTTTGCCTATCGTGTGTCCTAATCAAACATTGTGACAAATTTCGCTGTAACATCTCGATATGTGCAAGAAGTTGTGTTCTGCGACGTAATAGAAAACCATTGTCATTGTCTAACGGCAGGGATGGCATGGTGTAATAGTCTCCCTGTAGTTGTCCTTGATGTGTACCTTAGTCGATAGCATGCCGTTGGTGAGACCATTGATTGACATCGTACACCGCGTTTCCAGAGAGCGTCTTTTCACGGAAACTCTGAAGTGGGGGAGGATAAGAGGAGGAAGCGCTTAGTTGTGGAAGGCCAACTGCCGTTGACATCCTGCGAAAAGGTAAAGTGCAAGGTTGCGTGTGCACTTGTTGCGCAATGCACACAAATAAAACCTGTGCGCTGAGTGTATGTCAAGGCACGTGGCAGCAGGCACGAAGTAGGAAGCTGTAGCCCGTCCGGAAGTGACAGGAAATTAGAGTTTGTTACTAACGCTGGCGCATATTCGTCGAATGTTGAGCGCCTCGGTCAGGGTCGTAGTGGTTTTATGTCGAGGCGAAGTCGCGCCGAAGGTCTGTCGATTTTCAGTTTTCTGTGCTCTCTGAGCAAGGCATATACAGAGAGCGGCGAGGCAGTGAAGACAGTGCAACGGAGGTAATATAAATGTAATTTGCCCTCTCTACGGTAAGAAGTCTATTTCTGTGCCCTAGCTCTAGCCCTTGAACATTGGTAGATATTCTGTGCCGGCTCACCTGGGAGAGACAATGTTGACGGAAGGAAAGAGAGCCCTTCCAAGCACACACAGACGAAATGCACGAAGGCCTTGGGTGAATCTCGGCAAAACAATATTTTGTTCAATTTCCCATGAATAATTCAATCTCATCGTGCGCCAGGTGACGCTGGACAGTATTTTCCCCAGTGTGCGCGCGGACGAATTTTTCTTTTACCTTGTTTGTGTAAGAAAGCTTTATCCGTTTTTATTTTATCGTGTTGTCTGATTTTCTATTATGACAATCAGATATTTCAATTTTTGTGTGAATTTAAGCATTAGTGTTTACTCTCCTGGCTCTTGAAAGGTACTTTATATTTCATTTATCTTTTTTTCGTTGTTCCAAAGCCCTACGACAGTAACACCATTTCCATTGGTGAAGTATGCTTAATTAATCAGGTTTTGTTTCTCTTTTTCTCCTTTGCAGGTAAGGTTTGTTGATGTCTGTTTAAAATCCACTACCACTAGCCGCATTGCAACCTGGAACCCGTGACTTACTGCTGATTTGTGAAACTAGATGATATACTCTTATCTCAAAATGGTTCCGAAATAGCGAAGGAGAGCATGTAACGTTAAATTTGGCGTGTCGATTATCGCAGAAATAATGTGGTGTAATTTTAGAGCAACGCTTGAAACGAAAGCATTGTGGTGTGAGAGGAGACGGTAGAGTGTCTCGCATGATTGGAAGTCGTAGACATTAGTCATTCGATGAATGTAATTATTAATTGCTTTTAGCTCACCTGTAGCCCTTCGTTTCGGCACGTGGGCGTGTGCAGGCACTCTGAACCTGTCCAATTTCCTTATTGTGTGTACCCAAGAAGATATTACACTAGGCCGGTGACTCAGCCGGCAGTGTTGAGATGGATCACGAAAATGTGATCCTTCATTTGTCACTGTCATACGGCAGGCGAGAGTTGTGTCAAGTTTATGGAGATTATGGTGATTTGATGAACCTAGTTGTGTTTTGTGTGCAGTTTTGTGGCGCGTTTCGGCGCAATCGAATATTTTGACCGCCGAACACTGTGACTTTGCAGCATTTATTTGACAGACTGGCGATGGTGGTGTTCGTTTTTTTACAATCGCATTTCGATTTATTTTGGGTGAGTCGCCATCGTCTGCTCATATCTACAGTGTATGGCGTTTGGCACAGAATGCTAGAGAACCGGTGCGAGCAATGACTTGACGGTATTTTGCATTTCGTTAGGTCAGAGTCGAGACTTTGGCCGTTTGGTAAGGCGGTGCAAAACATATTCTAATATTACATGCGTTGTCTCGCTGCCACGAGGTCGTCTATACTAGATGTGACAGATGTTGGGAACTCGTTCAGCTCTTGAATGCTGGTAAGGCGTCGGTGCGCGTCGCTCTTGCTGAAGCGTTTCGAATCTTGTTCTAGTTGGAGCTATGTCAACACGATCGTCTATCTAGAACCAGAACTCGATCCGTGCCGCCATATTGCATGAGGTAGGCACAAATCGAGAGAACAAGTTTTCCGCTCGCTAGCAGATCGGTTCCCGATTTCAATAAAAAACAAAAATCAGGTTTACCTACGCAGTTTTACCGTCCATTAGCGCTGCTGGCAATGCATCGTACGTCGTTCGGCGCTGGTGCTGCACTACTGAGGAGCTTCGATTATAAATTCTCTCCGACCCTGAAGGTACACAACGCGCCAGGGCTATCGAGGTCCGTTGTCTATTCGATTCTGCAATCGGTGGCCCTCTAGAACCGCCCTCCGTTGGAAGGTGAGCTAAAAATTATCATGATCAGGCACTTGAATCAGGTGCAATTAGCGAAGAGAGATTGTATTGCATTTGCCTAGCGAGATGGTCAATTTGTCACGTTTGACAATATAGCCGCCGGTGCAGTGCTGTGGTGGTCAGCAGCAATCGGCGCCGACGGGCAACGTCAACGGGTTGCCATTAAATCGAGGGTAGAGGAGGTGATTAAGGCAGGGTGTGGTTGAGAAGGATCGGTTTGATTTAGTGTTTTTGTTTGTGTCATTGGCGCTTATTGGTTCATTAGCTGTCAGCAAGAAGCGCGTGGTGGGCTTTTGTAGAATGAAGGGTAGTCGCGATATTACCGTTGAACTAACTTGTAATAGTTACGTTAAATGTCCGAGACTGAGAAGCTCGATAGGCTTTTTCTTTCTACCGGCTTTGTAGTTGGTTCGCTTCACTGCTCATTAAATCCGGTGTTCTATGGAAGACGTGATATAACGGTTGCTGTATCACGATGCTGGACAGCGGAGATGTTTGGATCTCAGTTTGAAGATCATCAGAACATGTTCTCTTGTCAACTTTTTACAAGAAACCCAACAGTATCCAAAGAAGCATCGGCGGTGTCTTCTTTCGTTGATCTTGAGAATTGGAAGCCTTCTGCAGGTAAGATTCAGACGCAGCTGGGGTTGTAATTGATATTCTAGCCATGGGCAACTCTGAAGAAGAAGTAGCGCTATAGATCTTGTGTTAGATTTCAGAACTTGTGCTAGAGATGGTTATTGCATTCACTACGGGAGATATTCGAGGCACCCTGTGGGCATACGGATAATTGTGTCACTTAAGAAAACGGAGAATTATTGTCCATGGTGCTGCCGGCATCGAGACATGAAGTCAACCGTTGGCTGGTCGGGTTTCTCAATGGTCCCAATGTTGGCGCATACTGGACGCTTCAGAACGCTTCAGATTGTGTTTGGGAACGGTTCTTTCAACCGTTTGTCATTGTGTGCTGGAACGTCTACTACCGGTTGGAATCCGTTACCGGGGGAAAGCGGTCGAAAACTCGTTCCCTGTACAGTGAGGGCAAATTAGATTAGCTAGCAGGGAAGGAGAGCGTACGTGAAGAGGAAATAATGCGTGTCAAATGGCGCTCTTTCTTTTCCGGAGCAGATGTTTATACAATAATTTCAATACCAGGGCGAGTGCACCGTTGGTTTTAGACGTGACACCGATATCTCTCCCTCCATTGCAAGGTTTACACTCGGGAAAAAAACATTCAGCCACATCGCTGAAAATTCTTTGGGCTTGACAGGAGAAAGCCTTTTTCCCAACGCCTCTGCTTGCGGTTTTTTGCCGTTGTGTGCCTTCAACAAGCCGTCGTAAGTTGTGGGGGAGCAAAAGAAAATAGAGTGCGTTTCCATCCAAACGTGATTATTTGTTCGACTAGTCTAATAAATTTACTTCATCGATAAGTTAATCTTACCGGTTTTCGCTTAAGAGAAGGCGGGCGGACGATATTTAACAGTACCTGGCACGTTTTTATTGCCGTTGTTACTCCTTTGAATCGAACCCCACATCGGGGCGGTAAGAAATATGAACATCACGTGTGTTGTGTGCAGATTAATAGTAACGCGGGCAAAGATACGTTAGGGGTTCCGATTCCGAGCGAGTCGCTGCGTGCCTTTATCGAGGCAGATATAGTTAGCGAAGCGGGTGGGAGCGCTAAGCCGCGTTCAGCAATGGTTGATTTATCTCGCTCTAACCCATCGGCCGATTCCACCACCCCGAGCTGGGTGTTTGTGTGAAGTGCGAAAGGTGCTAATAAATGTTCGCCGCATTTGGAAATAGTTTAATTCCACCCAGGCCTCGCCTTACACACTCACTACAGGTATGAGAAACGTTCGTGCATACCGAAATTGGATGCGCGTTGTGGAGCGTGTGAGAGGCGCAAAAGTGGAGAAGCGAAATGAAAATGTATCAGATTTCAAATTTTCCATAATTCACAGAAGCATCAAAACAACATCATCACCACACCACGCTCCCTTCGCGACCTGTCCAGTGGTTGGTACTGCCGCTTTTACCACCCATGGGCAAACATGTGCACCGCTATATAGCGAATCCCTCACTCTTCCGCAGTTATGGACTATCGTATGGAAATGAATATCAGTAGCGTGTTGTTTTCGTGGAGCATCCAATATGCTGGAGCTGCCGATAACTTTGGGAGAATCGATGATATTTGCACCGCGTTTACGGCCAAGCGAGGGTCGGTGTGCGTTTTTATGAAAATGTAATCGAATTATTTTAATTAAAATCAAATGTTATTGTGTGCTTTATTCGAATGTGCACAGATACTGGTTTGAAGCGGCGATAATAATTAAAATAATCTAATATCGGAGTCAACGGTCGGTCGTTTTCTCACGTCGAACGTTTTTGACATTGACAGATAGCGTTTGACATGTATCGCGTACAAATGTCAATACTTTTCCACGTCACTCTGCAACCTTCAGCGTGCTAATGTAAGCTGGAGGCACCTTCCAGACGTACGAGGCCACACCATCATCGAAAGGGTGTTCTCCGCCTCTCGGCCAGTTGTCGGATGCTGGTAAAACGAGATCCGATCTGAAGGAAAACCAGTCCCCTCCAATGCCCGCTGGCGTGTTTAAGTTGTGGTATAGGTCTATATAATGCGGATTAATTGTCGGTAATCTTAGCAGTTAATAACAAAACCAAATGTCGCCTGTCTGATTTGATCTTTCAGTCTCAGACGAGAGCGAAAAAGGCGCGATAGAAATGTTGAAGAAGGTTCCAATTTTTTCATAAAAAAAGATGAATCTTGCAAAAAGAAATAACTTCAGAACTACAAATGCTTACTCTGGATAGAGTGATCGATTTACTCAGCAAACTTTACTCGTGGTCCATTCAACTTTGGTGCTAATAATTTAATAATACACATGGGCCACGTAATTGCTTAGCGCGCATCTTTCTTTCACCTCGAGGGCAATGTCTTTTGCTTTTGCGCGCGTGTGGAAAGTTGGTTCTTGCAAACAGTGGCCGGAAATAGCAAAGGTGGTTTTCCTTCACGAGAAATGATGCTTTTCCGGTTGGACTGTTTGTTGGTTCGCGCCTTATGTTCATATTTCGATATCGAGCCTTCCTTATTCGCTGGAAATGATTATTTTCAGATCTTATATTATTTATCTTATTATTTTAGATCTTCATATTGCCACCATACGAGACACCATCTCGAAAAGAAACAAACAACGCACGGGTCGTGAGTTTTGTACGTGCGGTTTGGGGTTTCAAAGAAATCTTCTTTTTATACCAAGGGTAAAGTGTCATTATATAGCCATTTCCAAGTGGGAAACCATTCTCCCTTCCGGGTGGGTGATTTCTGAAAAATAATGTTGTTCGGCACAGCAGAAAAGGAAAAAGCCTTATGTGTTCAGAATGGCTCAAGAGTTGGAATTTTCCGCGGGGAGGCTAGATGGAGCCGCCATTCCAAGCATAGTGTGGGCAGAGGCGCTCAAATCGCTTCGTTACACGCAACGCCCGAATTGGCAAATTTTCACCACCCATCAAAAGCCTGGGCGCGCGTTTGTGTATTTATACTGTCGGACGTCATCGTGTCGGTGCGCTGTAATGTAAACCTTGGATAAAATATTACATTTGAATCAAACGTAGCACAAAAAGAAAAGAATAGGAAATAGGAAGGAGAAAAAGAAGGGCGCAGGTCGGGAGCTTAAGGGTCGTGTTTGTACTTTGTGGATTTCTTTAGAAGCTTTTCCTTTTCTTGCACCGAGCGATTCTTTCATTCAAGTCAAACTTCCGCTGGCCTCATCAATCTGTTTTTCTGCTCTTGGCGTGCAAATCAAATAACGATGATCCACCTTCTACCTACCCCGTAAAGGGGAGGGTGTAAGCAGTCCTGTGGCGAGGAAACTGCTCATTACTTTCTTGGGTGTGTTGTTTGGGGAAACTGGGAAACACTGACATTTCTACGAAAAAGTTTGGAACGAGCTGTGCGTCAGTTTTCTGCGTCAAGTCTTAATCATGTTTGAAGGGCGCCGCGCGGTGTAAAGCCCGGCTCAGGCAGGTTGTCCTCGTTTCGAGTCGAGTCGAAACATAGTGTGGAGCGGAAAGACGCCTCATGCAAACAATAGCGAAGGGAAAACGAAGGATGTGCGTGCGTGTGTGTGTGTGTGTGTGTGTGTGTGTGTGTGTGTGTGTGTGTGTGTGTGTGTGTGTGTGTGTGTGTGTGTGTGTGTGTGTGTGTGTGTGTGTGTGTGTGTGTGTGTGTGTGTGTGTGTGTGTGTGTGTGTGTGTGTGTGTGTGTTACAGCGCCATAAAGATTGTCTGGAACACGGTGGAAGTAGTAGCAGCAGCAGCAATTCCTCATCATTCGTCTACGCTGGAAGCAAATATGTTTTCCTGGATTGCAAAATTGTTTTTCGTTGTGAATGACCTTGTAGATGGAATGGATGAACTTGGGATTCGTTTTCTAGCCCTGCGTGTCTGTGAGCTTGTGTGTCCGCACAAAGGGGAAGGTGTAGTGCAGCTAAGAAAACGTGCCCTTCGCTCGAACCGTTCTCTTACTTATCGTTTATCAATATTTCTCCTATAATCGATAGCGAAAAGCGAAGGAACAATGCGCTATTTTTGCGCACCAGCGATGGACAGTGTGTGGTGTTCGTCGAACGAAAACCCGCCGTCTGATCACAAGCAAGCAAAAGCAAGAAAAAGGAAGTGGCAGGGACACGATACTTGACAGGAGCACAGAAGAAGAAGTAGTGGTTTCTTCGCTTCAAAACGTAGCCTAGGAAGTTGCCAACGATACGATCAGACGCACACGTGCTTTTTTGTCCGACTTTGTGCCATTATGCTTTTGATGATGGCATGATACAAAAATAACGTCGGTTGGCGTGAAGTAGGTGGATTGTCATGATAAGACATTAATTGAGATGGATCTTCGTGCTTTGATAATGCAAAGGCATCTATTTATAAGCTGCGTGCGATCGTCACATTATGCGGAGGGTATAAGAGGCGTTGTGGGGCGTGATATGAGGTTGATATGTAAAGATCCTTGAAGTTGGCTAAGCTTGAAAAATCCTTTGTCGCAAAGAGCATAATCTTTTCCTTAATAGTGCGTTTTTGTCGCTGTACTGGTACTCTTTTTAAAGAGCTTTATGCTTCATCTATCTCAAAACATTGTTTCACCGTCCTTAGATTTGGTTTCCGACTCACAATCTGTTTCTTCTGTGACAATCCTGCCAGCACGTGTGTGCTGGGATGAGTTGGAGTTTATGGTGCTTGAAAATCGCAGTTACGATTGTAATGATTTGTCAGTCCTTCCTCACCCCCTTCGTTAAATGCTCGCCGAACCGCACAGAACATTACCTCTCTTCAGCAGGGTAAATGATGTTTTCCAGTTTTTGAGCAACAAAGTAAGAGGGAAGCTGCTGTTTTTTGCGCTAAGAATTTCCAACCCATAAAAAGGGGCAATATAGTAGGGGTACGGTAAAATGTATCAGTTCGCTGATGTACGTTTAATTTCTTCACCCCGTGAGACGGCTTGAGGTTGAGACCCGGTCGTGGCATGTTGGCTAACGGCGGCACTCACCATTCTGCTGATACATCGATTTTTTGCACTCCTTCGTGATTCGATTTATTATCACCTCGTTCTTTTTTTTTGCGCGTGTGTGTGCCAGTGGGACTGTCCCATCCATAGCCCATTTTCCGTGTAACGGTTATGATTATTTGACTGTTTGCTTTTCCCCGGGCCGGCGGCGGCGGCATATTTTGTTATGTACGCAACTGGGCGATGGCAGCATATACGCGTAAGGTGTGCGCACGTATGTGTGTCGGTCGGGCGGCAGGAGGGTGTACATGTGGTTTATGATGCGACGCGATATAGTTTTGCTCGCATGGCCGCACGTCGAAATTGCGCCTCAATTGCCAGAGGTCATTAGAAAACGACCGAGCCAGGCAGACAGGCGGGCAGGCAATCGTCAATGGGGGGAAGAAGAGCTGAGAGTTGGAGCTGACTGCATCGACAACGTTCCTCGCCCTACCAGCGTCGGTGGACCGCCCATAAAGCGGGAGAAGAGGAGGCGATAAGATTCATGCTTCATAAGCATACACTTTTTTCCCTAAGCGAATGACAACCCGCGTTGACACAGCCGGTGATTTCGAAAGCGACATATGGCGACGTTGGCTAATGGGCACACTTGAAGGGGGTCCGCTCATATTTCTAGTATGTGTGGGGGCTGGAATTTAGGCAGCGAAAGAAAAAGTGCGACATAGCTTTTTATATGTCAATGGCGGAAATTAATACTATTCGGCTGGAAGGAGAAAGAACAACAGAAAAAAAAAATGGCGAACGAAATCGGCAAAGGGCATTAAGAGAATAAAATAAATTGGACGGGTTTGTTTGTGCTCCATCGCTTGGTTTGGTGTGGTTATCCTATATCCGTTGTTGCACAGCCGTTGAGAAGGTGTACGCGTACCTCTTCGATTTGGTGTAGGTTGGCCTTTTCTGCAGTGGCCTACTTTTATTGCGAGGCTGATCGCAAAAATGTACCTCTACCCCTGTACGGCTGCTTCGACCAAACCAAGTCAAGAAGATATCTCGTGTTCTCTCGGCTGGAGAAAGGTCGTCCGCATTGGACTGCAGAAGGTGATTTTTGGTGTCCCGCTACCATACACAACACCCTGCAACACGGACGACCCTTTTTAGTTGCTGTTGCACGGGAAGCAAACCGGTTCAGCTTTCCGGTCAGGACCGTCCGTTTTGGCTAAAGATTTGCGTTGATTTTTAGCGTGCAAAAATCTTCAACATATTAATAGGTTGTGTTACACCGTCGGAGCCTACCCACTATTTGCACAGTGAAAAAGTCGCAACATCCCGTCCCACCGGATGCGCACTGACTCTGAAATTTCCTTTTAATTGCCACACACATCATTCTCTCCGTGAGTTCGTGTTTGCCGTTGTCTGCACACCGGATGTCGGGGCTCGTTTTTGTACCGGTGGTGACGATTTGATGATACCACTTCCTCGAACAGTCGCAATTTCTTTATTTTTGAGCATAATTTCGCACAGAGAGGACCGTAAAAGGGCTTCTCGATATTATTTCCCCTCGCCATATCTACACACCTTCCCGCACGCCCCTAGTGCGGAACATGATGTTTTGATTGACAACGGCGCAATGCGCCTTGTGCTGCTCTGGTGCCGCCGCGCACCGTTACGGTGAGAAAATCAAGGAGCCAGATGTGCGAAGACGCCGTGCCATTATTGTTGGTGGCTGTTGCAAAAAGAAATCAAGCGCCACACGGTGTGGTGTGTTGCATTTTGTTCAACACCGCCCCTACTGTTCCGCTACCGGTTGTCACTTTATCGGTAGAAAGCGCACACGGGACATAGGAAAGGGGGCACACGGGACATAGGAAAGGCTGGAGATGTGAACGGTGCAATAGACGGTTACAATTTGTTACCGCATTCCGTCACCGGTAATATCGCAATGTATCGATCACAGGCCACTTTCTCAAGTAGGATTTCATTGAGTGGCGTGAAAAAATGTGAAAATCTCTAGTTTGGTGTTGTTCCTCCTCTACCCTGCTGGAGATAGTTTCTCAACATTAATTGTTATTTAAAATAAGAGCAGGGGAGTGTATTTTGCGTTTGTGTGTTTGCTTCTGCAGAGGGCTAATAAATTATGTAAATGACGGAATATATTTTTATTCACCAAGCGTCACCGTTCGGGGCGTCTGATGAAGTGATTGATCTGCTTGGGAAAAATATCGTCATCAGTCCAAATGTTGGGTGGCACAGATGATTGATTGATTTCGCCGGGTCCAAGGAAGCTGTCTGCCTTTTCCAGCTTATTTCCCTTCCTTTCTCCAAAGCTTAAAGTCATTGATATTCTGTTGAACTTTATTCAGTGGGAAGATGGTAAAGACACAAGGATAGTGATGAGCCGGATGGATTACCGGGCAGAAGTAATATGAATTTCTTATTCCAAATCAACAAACAGAAATCAGTTGATTGCCTTTTGTTTACAAGAACTGACTTTTTCCATCCTCGGAATGAACGCTGTTGCTGCAGGTGGTGGAAGATGATCGACAAAAGATTAAACTCAGTTTGTTTGTGAGCCGACGATCTCGCAACGAGTGCATCGGCGGGATGCTTTTGACACAGTGTATATATCCTTCAAACGATTCGCGAAGCAGTGGAATGTCTTTCTTGGGTATTAAAAGACAAACATCAACAGCAAGCCTCCCTCCACGTTGGCCTCCCTGCTAACAGAGGGTAGAAGAAGCGCGTGTTTCCTTCAGTTCATTTGACTCTGCCATCAGCAGATAGCGAGACATGTATGTGGGATGGGGACCGATTTGCGTCACAGCCGGGCTTCGATTTTATAAATAAACCAATTTTTCCACCCAACTTTGTTACCATTTGTGCTTGACGTTTACACTCTGATGGTCGGCTGGGAGTGGCAAACGTTTTTACTCAGGTTTTTGCACACCGTACTATGGTATGGTTTGTAGAGGATGATGAGGGGAAATTGAAAGTTGAAATGTAAATGCAAGAAAATTGTAATAGAATAATATAATTGCAATTTGAATAGTTGAGTAAAGTACAGTATAGTGTTAGAATTAAGTGGAATTAAGTATAGAATCAAACTGTAAGATAGTTTGATTGTTCTAGAGTAGCTAGAACTTGTTTCGCGACACGAAAAACAACAATAATGAATGTACCAAAAGTAGTCCTCCAGAATGGGAACAACAGGTTTTACTTGAACTCAATAAAAAAATACATGTAACAGAAGGGAAAGGATTGCATGACAGCATAGTTAAAAATTGTATTTCAAGTAAAACGGGTTTTAATGACATTTCTTATCGGGACGGGGTGGAACGAACACACGAAATGATAGTTGATTCCTGTTGGGGGTTTTGTCTCTGTGTGTACGTGTTTATTGTGAACGTGTGCACATAATCGACAGTAAGCGCGGAGCAAAAACGAAACCAAAACCCTTACCCCATATATGTGAAGCCCTTACGATCACGATTTGGATTGTGTTATAAATTCTAATGAGAGGTGATGTAATTCCGTTCTGTTTGTTTTTGTTCCCTTTTTCTTACAACAGCAGAGGGCGTTTGTGGTTGCGGTGAGTGTGCAACCAGCAGCGGCGGCGGCGGCGGCGGCGGCGTAATACCGAGCGGCAGCGGCGGCGGCAGCACGGTTGCAACTTCCGGGGCTATGGGTGCCCCGTCCAACGGCTCCAAGACGGCACATTCAAAGGTTGCAACCGGAGGAGGTCATGCCAACACGCAGACCTCCAGCAAACGTTCCAGCAGCGGCGCCGACGGTGACTACCAGCTGGTGCAGCATGAGGTGCTCTACTCCCTGTCTGCCCAATACGAGGTAAGTGTAACTGAGGTGTGAGCTGTAATTCCAGCTTTGTTGTATTTACATGACCATAGTCCAGCCGTTGATAGGTTTTAGTTTTAAGTTAAAACATGCAGAGAAGTCATCCAAATGTATAACTGTTTTTGGCAGCTTTGTTCGCTTGTTGTGGCTGTCAAAGCGACTCTTTCTATCGACCTCTACCGTACCGTTCATCGCAAATACTTAGAGGATTTGGACAGAAGGTGATCCGTATAACAGTTTTATAACAGTTACGAAGGGTAATTACCTGGCTTTTTGCCTTTTGAAAGTAATTTTGAACAAGACAGACATCGTTCATGAACTCGTAATTAGCTGTCGCACAAACGATTTCTTTCCTGAAAGTATATTCTCTACTTGCTACCTGACACTGACAAGGCGCTGCGCTGTGTAAGTGATGTTTTTTTTGCGTTCTCACCAAGAACTTCACCATCTTTTGCACGCCCAACCGTTTTGGGCACTTTGTAGGTTAATGTATGTTTGTGGAAATTATTATACTTCTCGCATATACAACGTGCATGCTGCTAACTGTGACCAGCGTAGCTTTTTTGTTTGTGTGCTGTAGCTTTCTCTTGGATGCCGTTGCCGTTTTGCTTAACCAACACCTCGTACACTTTCTTAGCATAAAAGAAAGGTTTTGATGTTTGTCGGGAAGTACGGTTCATTCTTTCTTTCTTTCGCCCGCAAGACGAAAATGCCTCGAAATGCCACATAATATTCGGTGTGAGATTCTGTTCGCGATAATTGTTTTCGCAAAGCTCCATCGTACCGCCATTTCCTTGGCCGGTACGCAGTTGACAAGAAACCCCTCCACCACACGACGCGGTCCGAGTCGTAAATCAGTGCGGCACGGAATGACTGACGGCCATTAAATGTTGTGAGCGCCCTGTGACTCCACAGCAGTTAGTTGACGTCTTGGTGTATATGTGTGTGTTTTGCTTAGAAATCGACAGCGCGTGGGGAAGTTGTCCACGTCCGTGGCTGGAGGACACACGCTGCTAGGACGTTTGTGAATGCCTTTTTCGGAAGGCTTTCGGGTGGCGCGCGTGGATCGAATTAACGCCCCGGGCCGGGTCTGGTGTCCTTCCTCGACGCGTACATCGCGTGAGCGTGGTGCTTTCGCCGGTTTGTGCTTTCATTGTTCAAGCCAGAAACGGTTTTAATGGGCGAGATTCTCTACCGCTGTTAGAAAGGGGGTAAGGAACATATTTGTTTAGAATTCGGAGCGAGAGCGAGAGCAAGGATTAGAGTCGTGTCGTTTTTTCGTCGTTGCGTCCGTTGTGCAAAACCACACATCTCATCATTGTAGAAGGTTAAGCCATTTTGTGGTGGCATAGGTTATTAGGTGGGGACGCACCTGGGAGGCTAGGGCGGTTTTTGGTGCGGCTTTCTAAAATTAGACAACGGGCATGTTTGCGTCGCATGTGTGTGTGTGTGATGGTCACTTTTCCACCTCTTTATGCTCGTTCGAAACGCATATGGGTCTGTGCTGTGGTGGAATATCGACGGGTGAAATAACTCGGTACGTTTTTATTTATGCACAAGCGGGTGGAAGGAACTTTATACTACTGGATGCGTACCTAGTGCACTTTCCGGTGGGTGGTGGGATGATGGGTGCGGTCATCCTGAAGGTAAGAATAAATACCCAAAGCAAGTCGTGCTGTGGCGATTGTTTAATTAATCTGGAGAATGGTTTTTCTATGCTTGAAGGTGCAACCATTAAGAACTTCTGGCCAGTAGCGTGATTGTACTGCATATAGGAAGGTTCGTCGATAAAACCTGAAACCTAAAACCCGCTACTACCCAGAACGGGTGTCGGCGCCTCATAGGAAAGATAACGGAAAGAGCATAGTAGTTGTAGAGTTAAAGCAGAGGGCGCAAAAACATCCCCGAGAGTGCTCGTACGGACAACAAACAGATATAATAACTGTCTTTGTGACGCGCTTGGCTGTGAACGGTAAATGCTCTCTTGCCTTATGTCCGAGTTTGAGTGCCGAGCTTGGTGTACGTGTCCGTATGCCGGGCAACGAAAATGCCTCACCCGGCAAAAGCTTCCCCCAGCCCCGCGCAAAAGGAAGGGCATGGAAGGTACAAAAAAGAAAGAACTGCAATATCAATAGTACAAAAACAAACAAACATCGTTATAAGAAAAAAGAAAAACCCGCTGGCTGACGCAAATTGCAACGTTCATTGCCCCCTTTTGCTTGCCGAGCGTTAGTGCCTCTCGAGCTGGATACCAGCCCTTCCGTTCTGATGGTGGGTTGAAATAACCAAAGGGTGTCCGTTTAATGGTGGCCCCAAGAATATTGTATCACTGATGATGGTGGCGCACCGAAAGCGGGGACGGAAGGCTCCGGTTGCAATCGTTGCTATCGTTGTCATCATTTAATCGTGGTTAGAGTCTAAGGGCCGGACGGTAGCACTCGGTCGCAGTGTTTGCCTTTTATGATGCCAAGTGTATTAGGGCTGGAGCCAGCTTGCGTTTTATATGTTGCACTGCCGTTCGACCTTGGGAGAGTTTGTATGTGTATGCGTTGTGTGCTGAACGTAAGAAGCCACGTTTTCTCGCCTCAGAACACACAGTTCGTTCCAGTGAGCTGTCAATATACGGCATTTCACCCATAAACGGATTGCTGCGCATTCGTAAAGAGTCTTGACACATTGCAGAATCCTTTTCCTAACCGAACTAATACTGTCGGCAACCGATGGCGGGTGAATAAGACAGAAAAGTTTTATTATCAAGATATATGTTCCTTTCGGTATTTTCACTTTCCTTTCTCCGAGATTGCAGACGGCGAAAGGCAGCAGTGCGCATACCTTTTTGGTGCTAATACAGGCAAGAGATGATTTGTGTCGCAACGCTGGCATGCTTCTGTTTTTTTTGGTAATGTAGCTTCAAGTCGACCCTTTCGGAAATAGGATTTCTTATCGAAAGTGTCCTCCAGACATAATAAAAACGAAGAGCACCTTGAGCGTCGGCAATATAGATTGTTGAGGGTCCGATAATAGAACTGGACTTCTCTTTGGTGGGGTTGGTCGGCTCGGTTGTTCGGCTCGGGGCGACAAGAGTTAAGTGTTGCTCGACACGGCAAAGAAATCCTAAACCCTGTTTTTCCCCGGCTTCATCGTAGTGTGAAGCATGCCAGACATAAAATGACGAAGCGACGAGGCTACCGGGACCGTACAGCCGCAACGAACCTCCCCAGGAGCAACCGTAGTCCGCATAATCTGTAGGTTTTAGCGTCGTCTCGGTGGCGATAAAGGCTTGCGGAAAATGCGCTGGACGCGAAACTGGATATGCGTTCCTTTCTTTTGCTCGCTTTTCCGGTCTGGCACGCAGTGCGAGATTGACAAGAATATCCGTCCCGGGGAAGAAAGCAAAACGATACTTTTGCATAAGAAATCCGACTACGAAGATGGGGAGAAGGCGCATTGGTCTTGTCGATGGCTATCTAGAGACGCTACGAGTCGATACCCTTCAATATGGCTATTGTCAGATTGGCATGGCACATCGCAGTGCAAAGTTACCGTTCTCCAGCCAGTGTGCATCGGGAGCGCTCCGTTAAAGGGTATGGTATGGTCGGGTGCGATACTCCAGATATGCGTCTGTGGTCATCATCTGCGGGTTGTAGTGTCGTCTACATTGCCTTAGAAAGCTTGAGTAAATGGAAACCTTGCAAATTAACGGTCGGATATGTCTGGGGACGCATAGAAACCACCCTGTCCGATTTGTTATGTTCCCATTATGTCCCGCTTGCTTACTGGACGTCGATTCTACGCGACATCTTCATTAGGTCCTCCTGAACCAAATGCCGGCGATATCCAATCTGTGCAGGTACGTTATTCTCAACGGGCTATTGTCATCAAGCTTTACGTCTTTGCGAAAGAATGGATGGGATACGATTCTGAACAGTTGTGATGTAGCGATAAGGTGTATAGTAAGAAGTCATTACATACAGGAATTCAACATTTCATGTTTAAATATCAAAGTCTAATAACCCTCACAACGGACAAACCATTGAAATTCGCTCCATTTGCAATTCAATAGCTTGTGTTTGCCTTCATTAGGGTGTGACGGCTCTTTGGGGACATAACAAGGGTGGGCAAAGTAAATATATCAGCCCATGACATCGAACTCTTCGCTGCAGCGATAAAACCGAAACTGTTGCTCATCAAATTTCAGTGCAGGTGCAGCCTATGCGAACGCAACGACAGTGAAAAAAAGTCCTACAGCAACTACTATAACCTCCGATGCGCTATACACGGTCGTAAATATAAAATCCTGTGTGTGTCGAGCGAACAATTTTGGGTCTGCAATTTGTGATCGACGGCGATTTCTCTTGTGCTCGTCCATGGTCCACCGCCGTATGCAAAAAGTGGCTTCATCTTCTTCCGCACACAGTTCTTCTTCGCGACGATGATGCGGGCATAGTTTGCCGGTGGTTTTTACTGAGCAATCGTCCCTTCCATTGTCTTATGCGCGAGCTGTCGGTGCTACCGCTCCAGGAGAGCTCATTAAAAGCATCCATCGTCTACTCCTCGTCCTCTCCCCTGTCTGGTGGAGGTCGTGGACGTGTTGTGATGAAACGCAAACAAATAGTTGCGCTGTGCGCGAACCTTACGGCGGCCGGCTATCGGAGACTCGGGGTCGGTTGGCTGATGTGCCATGAATATCGCCCAGCTGCTGGCAGTTTAGTGTATGTGTATGTGTGTGTTCGTGTATGTGCGGAGTACTACCCGCCACTCATTATCTGTACGGCGGTGGTGGCATACCAGGGCGACCTCTCGTTTTTTCGCCGCGTTATGGCGAACGTGAAGTAGTTGTACTGTCGCGCATATGCTTGCTGATATTCGAAACTTTCTCCTATTATAAGCTACGTAAGTCCCGGCGATCCGTCACACACCGTCACTCCCTCCGAAGGAGCAGGCACATGATGTTGTTGTTATGTGTGCATGCCTGCTCTGCCGCGGACTGCCGGAGCAAATTGACAACCTCAACTTTGACACACGTACCGCAATGATGCGTTGAAGCGGAGGAATCGCACGGAGTGACGTACAGATCTCGCTAGGCGTCCAGGCTAGGTTGCGGCCGGGCTGTTTCGGTTCGGAGGACAGATAAGTTCACGCAGGGAAACCACTGGGTTTGGAAGAGGTCAGTGTGGTGACCGTTACGAACGCGCTCGGTCCATTGTAGGACCGTACACAATGCAAAATATCTTTGAACCACACTCGCCGAAACCGCGCTATCTTATCGTTGGCGTTTGGTCTAACCTATCCAATACCGCCCCCCGGCACAGTGGTCGCAATCCACCCACCAAATCGTCTTATTGTTGTGCTCGTCAAATCGCATGTTGTTGGGTTTTCCTTTCCCCTCATCGAGCGTCTATTACTACCTTCGGACTTTCAAAGTCTGGCGTGAAGCTGGCCGCGTCGTATGATGGTAACGTGTTATGGACGGAGTGTTGAACCTTGCATTATGATGCGGTCTAGAGGGTGCGGTCCAGGGTGGAGGGCAGTTGATAAATTTGGCAATAATTTGGTGGACGGCGTGTGATTGCCGTTGGACCCGAGCTGACTAGGGGCGGTGTAGCAACAAGCAACAAAGTTGTGGCCGTGATTATGGACCAACAAATCAACTGCTGTGGAAGGGATCAGCTCAATCAAACTGAAATCTCGGTGTTCTGATGAAGTAAAGACCATAAAGAGTCGAATTGGAGCATAAGAGTGGTTGTTTGGATTTCAGCTTTTGATTTAAATGAAGGTAGACGAAAACTTGCCACTAATGTTTGTTGAGTTTTATAGTCTCATAGCATTTTGTAAGGGAATGTGACCATAAACGTGTAGTACATGTTGACTATTATGACCAATATATAGGATACACAGTGTTTTATTTATTGCAATAGTATTATCGATTGTTGTTTTACATTATTGGTCACAAAATCAACCAATGTAAACATTCTGCTTTCTGTACCTGTACTTGGCATTGTACATATCAGAATCCGGCTTAGGCTCTCGTCTAGTCCGCCCGTCACGAGTCGCTGTGAAGTCCGCAGGCAAAATTTTCCTAATCATTTTTTCGTCTGACATTTCGAAAGATTCCACTCCGGCACTAGATGCTGAACCCAAATCACATCCCTCTCACTCCTTCTCACCCTCCTCGCTACGGTGGGTTCAAAAACCCCATTAATTGCAATAACCCCACGTAGTTGGCCCACGGCAATCGCACCCCAGCAGAGGGTGGCTGGTTGCGTCAACAAATGACGACGAACACAAACAACGGCAATAGCTCCATTGTTGCCAATATCGTGTGCGTGTTTTGGGGGAGGGACGGAAGGGGGGATTGGTCAAACCAATCAAAATCGCACCCACCTACAACACACGTACTCCCCGACACACACACACACACATTCACATTGCTAGCTCTAGCATGGATGTTTTGGGACCTAGCTCGACGGACGGTGCGTGCTTAGAAGCTGCCAACCGGTGGCCAATCGAACGGCTGCTGTTTTCCAATCGTTGAAAAAGATAGTGTCTCTGTGCGCCTCCGGTACAGTGGCGAACTGTAAACGCTGCCAGATAATTGTCTGGGACGGCGGGGCCGCTCGATGACTCTCTAATACTTGCTCCGGAGCATTTGGGCGCACTGTGCCGTGGTGATGCCATTGTGGAAAATGGCGAAACGGCGAGTCGAACCATTTTCATGGTGCAACTGTGTCTGGTCTGGCGCCCCAAAACTGAGGTGCTTTGTGTGCCGGTGTGACTTTGTGCACGTGTGTGTATGTGTCGACATACGATGGGGGCGATGTTTTTATCTGTTTTGAAGTTGAGAAACTGTTCCACTACGGTGTCTGTGAACAAGCGTCTCGTGGTGACAAAAAGTGAACACGAAAATTAGCATTGAATTCTAGCCTAAATTCAGGAACTTGCATTCAATTTACATCAGAGCGGCTAAAGATAGAGATCTTGCCTTACAAAAGCACCTTGCTGTATAAATTGAAGAAACCATTACCCACAGTGCAACAGTCCGTTCTCTTAAGGTCGCTCAAGACATTGCAAAAACAAGTATTATGGCTGGTGAATTATGGGACAAATTCGGTGCAAAGGATTTCGCACCCGGTGGGTAGCTCGGTCTGTCCGCAAGACGGTGTAATAAGTTTCCCGCAAGAAGCATATGAGACCCACCCGGCAAGATGATTATCAGATTTTTATGATGCTCAGGTAGAGACTAGGCCGCCAAAATGCAGATTGCGCAAGCTACCACTAGAAAACAGCAGCTCTTGCACGCTATCATGATCGTACGCCCCACAAATGCTTTCTGTAAATATGCTTACCAAGAGTAACTTGAATTTATTGCTGCACCGTTCACCGTGCACTTTCGAAAACTCATAATTAAGAGCAAGGTGCAAGGTGGTACACACTGGTTTTCCAATTTTGGAAGTTGGAAGAGAACTTACCCCAATCTTCCTTTCTTGTACAGAAAGGATGCAAAAAGGAAAATAAATAGGAATGAATTAATCAGCTTTGTCATCCGTCGTTCCCAGGTGTCGTTGTTGGGGTCTGTCTGTCCGGAACAGGGTTGGGTTCTACTGGTGGTTCCATTATCGAACGGTTTGTGTGAACACTTACTGGACAGGTTTCTTCAACCGCCACAGTTTGGAGAGTGCTGCACCGTTCTTGAGCCGTTCCCTTTCGTGGGGACCCTTGTTATGGGGCCGTGTGTCGCGTAGAACGAAATCAGGCCCGGAAAAAGCTCAAACACAGCAGCATCGAAATGAAGCAAAAACAAAACCTCCAGTCATTAAGCGTGACCTCAAAAACAATCTCTCCCCACAGAGCCGTGGGGCTTGGACAGGGGGTTCGCTTGTTTCGGCATATTTTGCCAAAAAAAAAAACAAGAACCTTTTACCTCCGCGTTTATTCGTGACCGCGCAGAACCAGCAACACACAGCACCAAACGCGAAACGCGAAACGTGTTTTACCATTTCGGTGTATGTTGCCTGGTGTGCATGCCGCGTTCAGGCTTATTTTTTCCTGTTGTTATTTTAACCCTAGTCCCCGGTGTGCTTCGCGACCGGTGTTTTTCATATTTTGCGTCGAGTCGGTTTGATTTTGTTTTTCGATTATTCGCGCTACTTTCACAATTTCATCGGAGCGAGCACCATGTTGTTGGGCCAGGGCCCGGTGGAATCTGCAAGGTGTTGGGGCGAACTTTTATAGCGTTCTCCTGTGCCCGCGAGCGACACCACGGCGTGAGTGAATTTCGTTGCACAGCAGAACAGAACCGGTTGCTGTTACCACTACCAGTTTAGGCAAAATCGGGAAAATTAATGGCCCCCACAGTGGGACACGGCCGGCGCTTCGGGAGGGAGAAAGGATGTACACAAAAAAATCGCTTCTAGCAGTGACCCCCACTTGCCTTAACTGCTGAGGATGGTGGAGAGGGCGGTAACACAACAAGTACGTTTTTGTGTTTGGTATGGAGCTAGTGTTTGCGACCCTTGGAGGCAGATCTACACACATGCCCGTCCGTCGATTACGGTTATTCGAGGTTCATGTCCTTTTTCATCTTTTTCGTGCGCAATCAGTTAATCAATTCTTTCTTTTCTGCTTCAACAGGTTCTAGAATTTCTTGGCCGCGGTACATTTGGGCAGGTGGTAAAATGCTGGAAGAAGGGCACGAGCGACATCGTCGCGATCAAGATCCTGAAGAACCATCCGTCCTATGCGCGCCAGGGCCAGATCGAGGTGTCTATCCTCAGCCGGCTCAGCCAGGAAAATGCGGACGAGTTCAACTTCGTGCGAGCGTTCGAGTGCTTCCAGCACAAGAACCACACCTGTCTGGTGTTCGAGATGCTGGAGCAGAACCTGTACGACTTCCTGAAGCAGAACAAATTCTCGCCGCTACCGCTGAAGTACATCAGGCCAATCCTGCAACAGGTAAGTCGCTTCTACGATGAAATACGTCCGATCCTTAGTGTCTCAGTTCGATTGAAAGCCATATTGCAGCACTGCAACGCAACTTTAGAGCCGTGATTTATGTATATTATTGTGTAGAAGATTGGCTAGAGATAGTCCTACTAGCTATTTCCTGGTTAGTTATCAAGCACAAGAACCCGCAGCGTAATCTTCACAGAGCACAGTTTGGTTTGTGGTTTTACATCTCAGCTTAGTTTGAGTAGTCTTGCAAGACCCCTCTGATCTTCAAAAGGAGTGGAAATGTTTCTACAGATTGTTTTGGCTACCATAGGCGACGAGTTTTTAATTTATTCAAATTTACTTTTTAGACATTCTATTAAACCTTCGTCTCGAATCCGACTTCCTGTCCGGTCTCTTAATGAATCCATGTATCGATCCTAACTCATCTTTCCCTCGGGAGATCGTTCCTTTCCTTTTGTTGTTTTAGCTCAATTTGCTCATCCGGGTCGTTAAGATAGGGTTCATCCTGCAAAAAGAAGTAACTATGAACGGTATGGACCTCTTTCCTTTCGGCTTTTTCGCATAATGAGGTTCATCTATTTCTTTAATCCTCTCCACTGAAAATGGGCGGAAATTGAATGAGGATACCGCAAGGAAATGAGAGATCCAACTTTACCTCTCCAAGTGACACAATTCGTGTCTGGTGTTCGTTGATCCGACCTCAATTTGCTGCGACGTCCAATTGCATCGCGCTTTTGTTCCACGGGGTTTGCGTTCCCCTGTGTTCGAAATGCATCCCCGGATGTAGTCTAGCACAGGGATGGAGAGTCGAACGTGTCTGTTTGTACATCTGCGTTCGCTTGTTATGAGCCGCATGGTCACATGGTGCATTTGTTTGAGCCTCTGCCTGGTCCACCGCAAATAAACACAAACTCCCAAATCAACTTAACTGATTGGGAGGGCCGCGCTTTGTGTCTGTGTGTCTGTGTGTGTGTGTATATGTGCGTTGACTCGTCGGAACAGGCGTTGAACCTGTTTGGCAAGTGTGTACATAAATTTTTAGGACGTATCTGTTTTCGCTGCTTGAGATGGTTGTTGGTTTTTTTTTTCTTTTCCTGATGTGTTGTTTTCGGAATCGGTTGGGGAGTTTTTTATTTAGTTATTGTGTCTTCCCTTTCGCCCGATTGCTTCGCGATTACGATCAGAGATTTGTTTTGCGTCGAAGAATCCCAGCATTTGTTGCATGTTTCGACACGAACACTGGACCGAGCATTTCGATTCAACGCACTTCACTGCTTGAGGGAGAGTGATTATCAATGCTTGTTTATATGCGCGCAAACGGGACGTTGAAATACGTTTTTAATGTGCGTAATAAAGGAAAGGAGTACGCGATAATGGTGGTACATCGAGTGAAGAGGCCCTTATGCATTCTGATAGTGTGCGGTACGATCGCGACTATGCTGAGACTTGGTGTTGTTGTGTGCTTTGGGTTCATGAAAGTGATCGTTTGTTGTGGTCGATCAAAGCGATGTCGATCGCGGTGGTTCGTATCACCATTGCAGGGATCGGGCAAGAAAAAACGATCACTTGATTTTCTGTTACCGTCTTCGACTCTGGAACCACAAGATATGTAGGACATGCCTGTTCGCCCAATTTCCATTCAACCGTCACCGTCAATTTAAAGATAGTTCGCATTTCACGTTCGATTCGCGTCGTCTGCACCGCGCGAGATCACTTTTATGATTCCAGCCCGGGGCACAAATCCCAGGTACTGTGAGAAAGAACAACCTCCGATTCTTCGTTCGGGTTCATCTTTCTTTCCTCCTGAGGCGGAGAAATTTACATACGTTTCTGTGGAGGAAGAAGTAATCTGTTTTGCCGTCCTCTTCGTTTCGGCTCGTTCGGTTGTCATTCGGACGGTGTGTTCTTTTTTTTGTGAGCAGATGTGGGTATCAAACTGCAGGCCTCTTTCACC
Organism: Anopheles epiroticus; assembly: GCA_000349105.1. NCBI lineage: Eukaryota > Metazoa > Arthropoda > Insecta > Diptera > Culicidae > Anopheles > Anopheles epiroticus. The sequence goes on along the minus strand of KB672076.1, from coordinate 367,865 downwards.
GTGGTCACGAGTTCTGCACAACCTCTCACAAAAGGGTGACCACGAACCGCAAGATCTTAACTCATGGCAATAGCATTTGATTGTGGTGTGACTTGAAACACGGACCGAGAGAATGGCGTGTGGTGCGTTTCAGCTTTCATTTTGTGCTGCAGATGCTGGTGGTGTTTAGTACATTGATGCGGCGGCCTGTTGTGTCTGGAGGATCGTCTGTGGGTTGACCCAATAAAGGCAGCAAAAAAAAAGGCGCTGGTGATGAGGGTACCCCGATTGCTGATTGCTAACGGGATTTCGGGAGCTACTCGACCGTGGGGCCGAGATCTGCGCTTTTATGTATGAGCTCGCGAAGATGCTGGAATCAGTCCATCATCCGGGAGAGTCGGTGAGATGGTACGGTGAATATAAATCAATCGATAGGCCGGAGACAGGTTCCAGCTGACAGTTGGTACTGATCTGATGGATCTTACATCAATGTTGTCCCGATTATGACAGGGAAGGAGACGGTTCTGTAGTTACCCAGCAACTAGAAATTACTCATGCGTCGGGTGGTAATATCGTCCAGGTTTAATTGACATCATTATGCCGTTAGAGCTACCGGGACCTTTAGTGGAACAGTGTCGAGAACAACCTCCGTGGGTATGCTGCTCTTCTCCCATGTTGCAAAAAACGAAGCGCATCTGCTTTGAAGTCGGCCCGGGTCGGCACGATGCCGAAAGAAGAGGACTAGACAGGGTCGTCTAGGGAGGAGCGTTCTCATCATTCACATCACATGATAGATAAGCGTAATCATCATCAATTTACGTCCCACGCAAGTTATCCCGAGCTCGAGAAGCTTGCAATTATCATTACATTCTGCTTTTAATTCTGACCGTGTATACCGCCTCCGCCTTGGTTCGTACGTTTCTTCATACTTTTGCGATGTGTAGCGGAGATTACCTCGCACAACCTGAACACTCTCGTCGTTGTATGTTTTTGCTATGGAGTTGCATCTGGTAGTTTTATTTTTTTCGTGCACCCTTGAAGTTTAATTTTTCGGTGCAAAATCCCTTCGGGCGTAATGCATTACTATGACAAGTTGGGCAGCGTAGCCACGGTTCACGGTGGTTGTGTCATCGTTAATGCGAGAAACTCTCGTCAACTTCCCTACATGGTGTAACGAGAATCTCGACTGGGCCATTCGTCTTGCGGCGCGAAAAGAGGGCAGCCGTCGTGTTACAGCCCGATTCTTCGCCATATACGGCGTCATTGCTTCTGTTTTGGGGTTGCATTGGTTCACCCTGGGGAAGGTACCGATGATGATGACATCGGTGGACGGCGAAATACATCAGGAACGCGTGCGGCTGAGGTGACATAAGTGGCTACTACCGATTCTTTGTAGCAAGAGTTTGATTTTTTGTTCCATTTCATTACGAACATTGATGCGATTTTTCTCCTATTGTTTGATATTAAAACATAAAACTACGGCACTGTGACTGTATCTTTCATCAAGGTTTTAACTTCCCCCGGTTGTGCTCTCGTTTGCATTTGGAAACAACATCCCCATTCAATAGAAAGCGCTTGTGGTGGTGGGCTAGTAGGAGCAAATTTATGCCGGGCTTAACACACTCTCTGCGGTTGTCCGCGGTGCAACTCTAAATCTGTTTCAAACTCGACTTAATTGTGCGTTGGTAAGCGAGAAAGAGCCGCGTAGTGTTGGGGCGGCAAAGCCATAGTTACAGCAAACGGAGTGCTGTGTGCAGCGCTTATTGTCCAACAGCGGCAGTTCGCGTTATTTTTATTTAAATCATATGCATCCAACCGCACACGATTAATTGAATTTATGGCGTAATTGCACGAGTGCGTTACAGTTAGGTGGCTGCAACTGAATTTGTGGTCGTAACGAACCCGGAGAGAAGGGGGGGGGGAGATGCCTTTCGTAAAGTGTTTGTTTTTTGTTCTCTGCCATGTTGGAACCATTGGAACCAGACTCCGTGGCTTGATTTACTGTATCGTGATGAAATGTATTCGATTCGAGGGTATGTTCTGCCTGAACATCCTCCCCTGGACCGAATGCTCTTCACTTGAAAAGAATGAATAAGACAATACACGGGAAGGATACTGTGCCGTACAGTGTTGTTGTGCGCCATTAGACTAACATTAGACGAGAGGAGAGAATACCATATTCGTTTGATGACAATGATAACTTCATCCGCCAGAGACATCGACGGTGTTAATGATGCTGCTACTAATGATGACGACAAAACAACCAAGGTAGGGGATGGGCCCTCGGATAGGCCAACGAGCCCGCCAGCAGCAATTGATAGAGGCACTGACGTGTTTTAAAATGAAAAAAGTGAGATCGTACCCTTTGCTTCCACCGCACCTTCTCGGCGGACAGGTACGGTACGGTATCATTTGAATACCGTAAATTGCATAAATTAGTCGACGAAACTTTTGTTTTCAGCGTTGTGTGTAGCGCTCCCCATTACGCCTCTGAATGGCCGTGGTGTGCTCATCGTCGATGCGTATCGGTGCCTCATCAGTTGAATGGTTAGTGTGCGAGAGAGAGAGAGAGAGAGAGAGTGAGTGAGTGGAGTGGGATAGTTTTTGGAACATGAATACTTAATCTAATCCCGGCTGGTGGAACTTTTCGATCGTTTGCATTTGGAACGCACGGATGGAAGTTTGACGGTTTGCCAATAATGCTTTTAGGGCGGACCGGTCGTCGTGCACATTTTCACCCAGTGCCGTGCTTTTATCCCCTCGCTTGTTCCGTCAGTGTATCTTTATCTCTCTCACTTATCGTAGATCTTTATGTTTCCTTCTCGCTGCATAATGCACAGCGTCAGAGCTCGCTCCCATACAGTCTCGATGTGTTGAATACATACAGTCTCGATGTGTTGCGAAGCCAACGCACCATTCGCAATTTGCAGGTCGCTAAGTCATAATGTACTTAGCCAGTTACCTAGGGAGCTAACAAGAACCGGCAGTATCGCATTCTGCGTTGGCTCCAGACGCATGCACCACGAGATGCAAGCTAAAGGCAAGAGATTGCTTCTGCTAGTAGTTGGATGTGGAAAGTTTGCAACTTTTTGATGGGTCTGCTGGACAGAACAGTAGGGGAGAAGGGTTTATGGATTAAGACGGTGAGGAGTCTCCGGAGTGCTGGCTCCGAGTGTGCTAGACCCATCGGCAGACCCTTTGGCGTCTACTGTTGGTGATGGTGGTGTTGCTGGTGGCGTGTGTTTCAAGGTCCCGACACCGAATGGGTATTTTGTTCAAGGGTCATTGTTGTGTGCTGCATGCTCAGTGGACGGATGGTTTCTTGCGTCTTATATCCCACAGCTGCAGCACCATATGAAACGGGATGGCTAATAAAAATACGGTTGTAAAATTTTAAACACTCATAAACCGTGTGTTGGGTTGCGTTTTGGCACCGTTCTTTAATCGTCCTCGAAATAGCTGGATAGGTTTTGCGAGAACTCAATCATTCTTTAATGATGCCGCGACGGATGTTTTGGAACAAAATTTCCTTAACCTTTTTTATTGTTTTCTGTACGACATAGGTTTTGACTGCCCTGTTAAAGCTGAAACAATTGGGCCTGATCCATGCTGACTTGAAGCCGGAGAACATCATGCTGGTGGATCCTAACCGACAACCGTACCGGTAAGTGGATGAAACAGGTTTTATCCAGTTTCCTCGATGGAAATTGAATATAATACTTATCGATTGATTGTTTATGTGTTCTCTCTGCAAACACAAAACCCCAGCGTGAAGGTGATCGATTTTGGGTCGGCGTCGCACGTCAGCAAAACGGTGTGCAACACGTACCTGCAGTCGCGCTACTACCGTGCACCGGAAATAATCCTTGGGTTGCCGTTCTGCGAGGCGATCGACATGTGGTCGCTCGGCTGTGTGGTGGCGGAACTGTTCCTGGGTTGGCCCTTGTATCCCGGATCATCTGAGTATGATCAAATCAGGTACGTTACAACAGTGTGTAAGAACGATCGACATGATTTAAAGCTGCAACACGCTCTTCTTGCTCCATAGGTACATATCGCAGACACAGGGTCTACCGACTGAGCACATGCTGAACAGTGCCAGCAAGACGGCAAAGTTCTTCTACCGCGATGTCGACTCTACGTATCCCTTCTGGCGATTGAAAACGCCCGAAGAGCACGAGGCGGAGACGAACAACAAGAGCAAGGAGGCGCGCAAGTACATCTTCAACTGCTTGGACGATATCGGGCAGGTGAACGTGCCGACCGATATCGAGGGCGGACAGCTGTTGGCAGAGAAGACGGACCGGCGGGAGTTTATAGATCTGCTGAAGCGTATGCTAACGATCGATCAGGAGCGCCGAATCACACCAGGAGAGGCGCTGAATCATTCATTCGCAACGTTAGCTCATCTGGTTGACTATGCGCACTGCAACAACGTGAAGGCTTCGGTGCAGATGATGGAAGTGTGTCGCCGTACGGACTCGATGATTCACACGTGAGTGTTTCACGCAGCTTGAATCAAAAGGGAGCAAACTGTATTGAAATGTAATTCTTTTTTTTCAAATTCCAGATACAACCTAAGTGTGCAACCAACGACGGCCACGCTCGTGACCAACTTTGTCCCGAACACGACCGAGAACATGACGATCACGTTCAATAATCAAGTACAGCGGATTGTGCGCGAGCGTGCACCAACGTACGACAACCATCTGTACCAGATCTATGGTGGGCGAAATGTGGGTCGCCAGTACAGTAATGCCCGTCCCGATCCGTTCCCGCATCAGCTGGTGTCGAGCATACTGTGTCCACCTGGCTACCAGACGATGCCCAGTCCTACGAAGCACGTTGTTGTAGGCGGCACGTCAATGCAGCCCCCACTGCAGGTCCCTCCACAACAGTACGTAAATGTTCCCGTACCCGTTTCGATGGTAGAGCCATCCTCAGGTCAGCGGATGCTTCTCACAAACGCCGTTCAGCCGAACGTTGCATGGCCGCAGTCGGGTCGGCAGGTCGCAATCGTACCGTCCTGGTCGCAGCAGCCCGGTCCGGCTCATTCACTGATTGTCGATTCGGCACCGTTTCTGAAGCTGGAAGGAATCTACCCCAACCCTCACCTCAACATCCAAACGAGCCATCACGAACCGAAGAAGGAATCGCCCGTACATCATCTGGTGTAAGTATCTTATAGAGAAGGCATGGTTCCTTGCTTTGTCCCCTCTTTCTTGAGAGTGTTTGTAATATTGTTTAGTGTTCGTAAATATTCCAGCGTTTCCCGGCACGACAAGAAGGAAAACAACCAATTGTCGCCGGTCAAAAAGCGTGTCAAGGAGAACACTCCACCCCATCAGCGGTACAACCGGAGCCACATGTGCCCGCAGTACCACGACAACGGTACGGGCAGTGGAGCTGGTGCAGGCAGCAGCAGCGCGGTTGCTTCATCCTCGTCGTCGAGTTCCTCTTTCTACCAGCAGCAGCAGCAACAACAGCAGCAATCGCAGGTCCCCAGTACTAGTGGTAGCCAACAGATGCAAGCACCGCCTGTGCAGCAGGCACAGGCTCAGGCTCAAGTGCCGGCACCGCAGCACCATCATCATCATCATCATTCGCAGCAGCAACAACCGCAGCTAGCGAGTGGAAGCAGTGGCAGCAGTCACCATAGTCATCACCATCAGCAGCAGCACTATCAGCCGGTGGATTCGTCGGGACCGATCAGTGGAGGAGGCGGTGGTGGCACAGGAAATTTGCATCACTCGTCCTCATCCACGTCATCCTACGGTGGTAGTGGAAGTGGCGGTGGTGGATCATCTGTAGTGATGGGTGGTAGTGGAAATATTCACCACAGCGGAAGCAGTGGTCACCATCATCATGGTAGCAGTGGACACATACATCATGGTCATAGTCACGGCCATCATGGTGGACATCACGGCAGCCACCACGGACACGGTGGTAGTGGTAGCTATAGCGGTAGCAGCAAGCAGCAGACGATCACTATTCATGATACACCGTCACCGACGGCTGTGATTACGATCTCGGACAGTGAGGATGAATCATCGGAGGTAAAACACAGCACGAGTTCGTCTTCGAAGAGCTCCTCGCACATTGCCTCTAATCAGGCATGTACGCGTGGCGCGCACCAATCATCGTCGTCCTCGTGTCGTGCAGCAGGCGGTGGAAACGGTTGCAGCGGTAGTATCAAGACGTCTTCGTCCTCTTCAAACGTGGTACACAACTCATCCTCGTCAAGCCAGCTGAATGGAGGATCTGCTGGCCATCAGCAGCAATCGTACCAGCAGTACGGACAACCTCAGCAGCAACACATGAGCGTGATCAGCGGGGGTAGCAGCAATAATGGAAACGGTGCGCCTTGTAGCAGTGGATCGAACAGTGGCCGACAGCGGAAATCGACTGCCGTGTCATCTTCGGCGACAGCGTGCGTTACGGTCGGGGACAGCGATGGTGAAGGAGAGCGTCGCAGTCCAAAGCATCAGCGTGAGTTTCTTTGGGGCTTATTGCAGCACCGTGATTGCGTAATATCTAATAACGATAATTTATGGATTTCTTCATACAGCTATCAAGTACGAACAGCATGCCGGTCAGTCGCAGAAGAAACGTCTCCTTGCGATGGCCCAAAACGAATGTTTACTGTTGCCCTCTTCTGGTAGCAGCAGTGGCGGACAGCAACCACTGCATGTTCCAAAGCAGGAACCGAGTGAGTTTGTCGCCTATGAGTACCCTTCGCAGCAACAGCAACAAGTAGACAAACGTTCGTCATGGGCACCACCAACGATGGGATCGTCGTCCTCTTCCTCCCACTATGGCAATGGTGGTGGACACAAGCGCGAGTCGTCATCGTACATCCCGTCGTCTTCTGCATCGTCTTCGTCCTCATTGGCAGCGGCAACGGCGGCTGCTGCAGCAGCTGCCGCCGCTGCAATACAGCAGCAGCAGCAACATCAAGGCAACAGTGGAGGCTGCAGCGGGGGATCCATCGGTCATGCACCTCCACCGCATGCTCACGCCAAGAGCACTCCGACCGGAGCGACATCCTGGGGTCCACCGACGGCGGCCGTCTACCGTCAGCATCAGCCTAGCGCCAATACTCCGCTAGGCAGCTCGCCCGGAGCCATCCTGCAGCAACATCAGCACCAGGCACAGCAGCAGCAGGACATCTACGCCCAAGGGGACATGTACCGCCGGTCGGCGGTATTCGTCTCACAGGCGGCACCTTACCAGACGGCATACAATCGCGTGGTGCCACCACCAGCCCACAACGCCTCCAGCCGACAGGTGCGGAAGACACCGCTTAGCACTAGCTCGCCGTACGCGTCCAAGGACAGCACGACAAGCACTGAGCGATTCCCGTCTTTTCCGTTGCAGGTTTTGCCCACACACCCGCTGCCGGCGCATATTCAATTTCCGACTGCCCAGTACGGCCAGTTTGGGCCGCTGAGTCCGGCACAGATCGCTAACAAGCACCACTACGCCTGGTTTGGCGAGTAAAGCGTCCGCTTACCTGCTTCACTATGGCATCATGGCCCTGGCTTGGCGAACGTCTAATGCTCGGTTAACTCCATGCATCATCAGGATCCCAAACGTGGACATCATCTCCGTCGTCGTCCTATTAATGTGTGTCTATTTGTGTGATGTTTTAACGCGTACTTGATCGTCGTCTTATCATCTTATCTCTCCGGACCGTCACTTCATACAAAGAACGGAAGGATGAAGGATGTAGAGAACAACCGACGGCGAAGTGATGTGAACGAAAGGGCGATTCTGCCGGATTGTTGGTGCGGACCCACAGGAGCATTAGCGTTAGAGGACAGGGTTTTTCTTGTGTTTAAATTTTTTTGTGTTTTTTGTCTGCAACTTGTTACTTGCATTGTATTTTTTATCATCGATGTAGAAGAGAGTGAAATGTAAAATTATGTTTAATATGGAGTTTATTAATCCCCCCATCTTTTTTTTTGGTTGCGTGGGCGATGAACGTTTAGTTTTTTAGTTTCGTTTTTTATGCCAATTATTTGAATGGTTGCACGTACACGAATATGTATGCTGCTTGAGTAGCGTTTACCACGTTTCATTCTTTCCCTCTTATATACGAACGTGTACTATTTTCTCTGCAGCATTGAACATTTTGCATTCTTTGGTGTTCTTTGGTTGGCTGCCGTCACTTTCTTGGCATTCATGAAATTTAAATTTATTGTAATATTACATTAGTATATCCGTCGTTGAAGTGAAGAAAAGCAGGAAGTTCAATGTGTACTATAGTGTATGTGTGTGTGTGAATGTCCATCTGTCTGATAGCAAACATTATCAAACACGGTGTGCTACGTTTATGCAGAGTAGAGTTCTTATCGTTCATGCACTGCATAGATCATGCTCCACGTACGTAGTGAGGCCCTGGTTCTGCAAAGTTGGCGACTGGGGTTAGAAAACGAATTGCAAACAAAATTATTCTTTTCGTGGTTCTGTGGCTCTGTGGGGTGAAATTGTACAGGAAACTAGGAAGTTATGAACTAGGATAAAACTTGTACGGTTCATTAATGTTTCAGTGTTTCAGAAAATAAGAACTGAATGGTTCGAAGGGGAGGATAAAGCAAGGAGTTTCAAATGTGCTTTTTTTGTCAAAATATGTTCATTTTTATTAGTGCAAATCTATCTTATCCCTAGCAAAGGGAGTTTAGTTCTAGATTCGTAATTTTACATGTCTTAGTTACAGAGCAAAGTGGTAATAGCAATCGCAGTTACAGGACTGATCGAAGGGTAATATGGGCAAGTGAGCACATGAACATGTACATAGGCATTTGTGTTTGAGGAATTAGGAGCGAGGGCTGAGTTTCGTTGCGATATTATTTAGTAGCATACGTGCTAAACATACTAGAAGAAGGCGTAGTAGTGAGTTTGTTCGATACGTATGTATTGCGGAAATATGTTTTTCATTACATTTTTGTACCTAAGTTGTTTATCGCCTTTTGAACCTACTCTGTTTCCTTTTGCCATAAGCATAACTCGAGTAACTGTAGCACTGAATGATAAAATGGGCATATAAAGCTATAGTGTGTTTGTGTCTACTTGCGTGTAGCGTGTAGTGTGAAGGGGCTCACGTTTCAAGATGGTTGGTACCTGTTCAACAATTATAAACTACTAGTAACAGCAAGCGCAAAACGCAAGATCCATTCGGTAACTGTTTCACTGTCTTAAAGGAGTCATAAGAAAAAGGCGCTATAACGAGTATATAATGAAAGCATAACTATTGGCATTTAAGAGCATGTAAAGAAAATTCACTGATCGAATATCGTTTCCTGATACATGGAGTGATATTAACATAATCAGGAATTTGTCTTTTGTCATGTTTGTTTCAATTTTAATCAACGAGAAGAGTACACAGTCTCGGCATAATACGCGTTTTGCGCGAAGTGGGTTTGAGTTTGGAGACCAGCTTTATATGATATAATTTGTACTGTACAATGAAATGTTGGATTTATCAAAACGTTCTGCTTTTGAGAAACGAATACATGTGCAAACGGCTTTGGCTGTGCGTACCCAGTTGCAGTGGATTCACGATTTAGCAAAATCATTATTAGAAACACAAGAAACGTTTATGAACCTACAGAGCAGTAGCACATATTTGTAATATCAAGTGAAGTATCGTTCACATACAGGCTTTATTCAGGCTAACATAACTGCACATGAATTACGTGCTATGTTCGTTTAGTTGAGCTGAGCGTCATGTATGAAGTAATTAACAATCTATTTTAATATGTGTGAATAAGTGGTAGCAGCATCCACGAAACGTTTAACCAATAACAATTTAATACAGAAAATTGCCTTATGTATGGAACAAACGAAACACAATTACAACAAGTATATTAAGTGTAACTAGAGCGGGACGTAGTTGGTGCAGAATCTAGTGTGGGTATAACATATAGGTTAGCTTTTTGTTTTCATTTTGCCAGTAGGAATATCGTCTTGCTGTGTAAGCTGTGTGTACCGGTACATATTGTTTGTATTTTATTAGCAGTACGGGATACCATTGAAAGTTGCACAGATACTAAATATGGACTGAACGGAAGCTAGCTTTCAGGTCATACTCTACGTAAGTTGTTTCGGCGAACATTAGCTAAAGATAAGCGAATCATGATGCTTACTTGAATTACAGTTTTCATTTTAACATTCTCATTCAGTAGAAGAGTTTCGCTTGCGACCATCAGAAAGATCCAGTTTGGATGGAAACAAGATGCATTTGAAAGAAAGAAAAAAACATGCACACACATGCAATAAGGATACGCTTTTCTCATTACACGTCCACTACAAGATCTCTACCGGTTTCTGCGTATCTTTGTTCACATTTTACTCGTTAGTTTGCAAGTTGCAACTCAGCGATAATTGCGATTATAAAGCGTTTTTTGTCAGAGGCAGACTGTAATAGTTTACATTTTTTTCCTAAATTGTAAGGGTTGAATATAGATCTATTATAATGTAACGAGCAACTTTAAAGTGCACTGCTGGGAGGAAAGGAGGCAGGTAGCTATCTTTATCGGTGACGTATGGTCGTTGGAGTGATTTTACACAAGTTTTCATATTTTTATTTTAATTACTTATTTAAGAAACTCACAAACAAATGAAACAACAAACTAATCAATATATAGAGAGACTGGCTATAACATTACTTCATTAGCTTAATGTGTTAAGGTTTTTATAATTTACTTTTCTTCTCATTCGCTAAGTACTCGTGGTTGGATTCAATGTTTAGAGTTTGGTTCTTTGTGCATTAGCGATTGTGGGGATTGTGGTGAAGCTTTTCCACTCCCTACAATTACACTATTATGGCTCTATGTACAGTATCTTCTATTTAGCAACCACCTTTCGTGGTTGTCTAAGACAAGTGTTTCTTTTCTATCCATACCCTTGTTAGTGTTAGCTGTTTTGGGAAGGGCAGCAGTATTCGTAACTATTCATATGCATAACATTCACGAGATTAATTGGTAGAGAGCGCGGTGCTGTGCACAATTGGCACTCACGTCATTGGTCATGGGTCAAATGTTTGGTATTGTGTATGTATCTATTCGGAATACTAAATTCGTTTTAGCTCTTGCGTTTATACGGCTGATAGATTATTCATTTTTGTGCTTACAATTATCTACACAAATAGCTACGTTTATGAAAAGCATTAACCGCAGCCAGTTTTGAAACGATGATATACCTGATACGGGATTATAACAATAAACATAACTAGGAAACACTGTAGAACAAAACACCAACCGCCAATAATAGTGCTCGATACTCGAGTTATATAGAAGCAAACTAGAGTGAAAGAGAGAAAGCAACACAGAATTAATGGTTGATTTTCATATTCGTGTTTTTGTACCTTTGGCCACCTCAAGTATGGGTCTCTATATAGATATATAACTATGTACGTGTATACACATAAATCAGTTCGAAGGCTGGTCATACAACTAACGGCAATTTGCTTTTGGAATAATGCACACTACCCTACTGCAGATATCGATGATACATTTTTGTGTATCGTATCGGAACAGAAAAACATTTAAATGCCAATTCCCACCACCCCTCGTGGCACGGAACACACACACACACACACACGTAAGGGTGGGGAGGAGTTTATGCTTTTTGGGTTTATCAACAACCCACTTCATGGGGAAATTCACTGGTCGAAGCCTAAGCTCAAGCACAGTGTCGCACCTTCGTCGCAAAGATGCTATTTGAATTGTATGAACTAAAAAAGAGAAGCATATTTTTACTACGGTTGGTTTCGTTTTTTGGTATATTTGTGAATCCCCCTTTTTGTACGATATGTAACTAATTAATATTGCCTTATATTGGAGTAATAATATTAATACAGAAAATGGAAGTAATCAGCAACAGAGTTAATAGAGTTATATCACTTTTTTTTATGCTCTCGATAAAATATGTAAGCGAGAGAAACAAAACATAACCTTGCGCATAAGTGTAAACAAGATCTAACAAGATAATTTAAACAAAGGGGAACATTTATGGACACACGAACGCGTAGAAATTATTATCACTTAGAAAACAAAAACTTGAAACACACTCATAAAACAACACAAAATAAAACAAACCAGACATACAAAGCAAGCATAAGAGGTATAATACTATTATGGTAAAATGTATAACAACTACACGTTTATATATATACATGCATATAAAAGTTTACGGTAACGAAACGAAAAACGCAAAGCAACAAAATGCTCTGCCTCAGTGCAGTGAATAAAGTCAAAAGAAAAAAAGTGAAAAAATCTTTACAAAACGTAAATCTGCATATGTCGTTATGTTTTTATATTGTTTAATCTATGTGCTTTGATTTTGTTTCATTTTTGTTTTTTTTTCCGAACTTTGTCTGTTTGCTTTTATTTTTATGTGTTTTCTAATGTTCGTTTTCTCTCTCTTTATTTTCAGGTTCATTTTGTTATTGCTGTTATTTTGTATTAGAAGCATTTGTTTTTCTTGCTATTTGAGTGATATCTTTACGAAACACAAGAATACTATACATAACCAGTTTGTCAGATTGATTAGTAATTAGTAATGTGATGAAAATTGGATGTACGTATTGTGTATATAATCGACATAACCTTGTTAGCACTAGTTTTATTGTTGAAAAGAATAACAAAACCATAGACATAAAACTACTATGCTACCTTTTTAAGCAAGGGATCGTCTGTTTCTGCGGCCAGTTTCGAAAGCGACACAGTATAATAAGACTTGCTAACACAGTAAACACAAATCCTTAAAATGATCTTAAACTGTTTGAGCTGTTTGTATTTTAGATGGGCATATAAATTCTTACTTCGTGGTCGTGTGATACATAATTAGAACGTGTAGCCACCAGTCTGAAAGTAATGCGTAACGTGACAGAATTAATGATAGCATTCATGATGGCGTTTTGCATCTTCATCTTCGAATTCGTAATGGCTGTAGAAAACTACTGACTGTGTGATGAGAGAAGGAAGGATATAGCTTGAAGGAAGAGGAGAAATTGTAGGATGTGGGTTTTAACACGATTGCTGTACGAAAACCAATCGACAGACGCTAATAAGGGATAGATGTATCTGACAAAGAAACACATCAACCACGAAAAACAACCTGGACAATGTAGTGTAGTGTATTTGTGTGACGATATGGATCATGGATGAATAAGAATTTTAATCGTATTTTCTCTCACTCACTATCTAAATGGTTCCCTCCGTTTTCTATGCATCTGCCTTCTGGGATACACCTTGCATGTTCTTTCCGAGATAATCGTAGGACTCAGAATAAGTATCAGAATACATTAATAGACATCCCCTTCCCAAAACTAGGCGCAAGTGTGTTGTAGTGTGAAATATGTAATTACATTTGTACTTTCTACTCGTCTATTCGTGGTTCCAAATGAACAGCTAAGAAGATTCTTATCCAACACACCACCTGTGTGTCTAATTGCTTGTATACCCATCTTAGAGAGAAAGTCATCTACTAATTGATCGTTTAGTAATCGAATCCCATACTGTCATAATTGCTGCACACTCTCACGAAAACCATTTCTTGGTAAGTTCAATTTTGGTAGTAGTCATAAATCTTCTTTCCTCTCTCATCTATCATCTCCACTGTCTATGGCTTTTCACATGTATCGATCCAGTGTTTTTGACTTGAGCGTTTGAATACCTTGAATACTTCCGAGGCAATGTGGAGACAACAACAAAAGATAATAAATACACACATCTCCAACTGACTTATATATGACGAGCAGCGAGACAAACTAGACGCGTAGAAGAAAAATAAAAGAAAACAATGAAACGCATCAAACCGAAAATACATATTTGTGATAATAAAATTAACATAGAGTACATATAGTAGATATATACATATACCATTATACATATTATCTATACACTCAAACACACACACAATATAGTACATTTCGTGTTAAACAGACTCAGCAATGTAGCGAGACCAGGGAATTGAATTTTGAGACATATTTGACCTGCTGTTAGTAGAGGAAAACAAACAAATCTGTGTGGATGGATGTTTAGCATTCTTTCCGTGTTCAACCCTGGTCTCCTGGTACGCATATTTGTGTAGTGTGCAAGCAAGCAAAACAGCAGCGTGCATGAATTGATAAGCTGAAATATGATAGTGTACAGCTGACAAGCGATTTACAAAAAACAACACACACACACACATACACAAAAGAGAATAAAATAAAAACTAAAAGCTTTTATATAACAAAGAAACTCGATAGAGAATGCTTAGAGATATGATCGTTTGTACTAAACCAAAAGGAGAGGAGAGGGAAAAAGTAAAATAAACCAAAAAATATACAACATAACCTTAAACGTTTTGTCGGCGTACTAAAGTGCGCCATTACTTACAAGTTCAGTGAAAATGGAGCGAAAGTGACGGGCGTATATTGGATAAAATACAAGACAGCAAACAAGCAAGCAGGGTCATGTTATTAGAGTAGTGCACTAGTAACGGCAGTTCCGTACAGCTACAATTTCTATGTTATAAGCGAGCACCTAGTTGAACGAGCCACAGACATTCGTGTTCTATGTGAACAAAACCAAAACCCCAAAACTCTACCCAAGCGAGCGCATATGAGCAACCCCCCGAACAGGTCCAAGAAAAAACATGTTTTAGTAATATTTCTAAAGAAAATAGAGGAACAAGTGCATCCGTATCTTCGTACATACCTAACATAATCTGAACGGCCAATTTACAAGATTCTTAGTGTCGCTTTGTAAACCAGATATAACGGCAAACGAAGCTTAAGTATTCACCACCATTCAGACTCAGAAAGTCGCAGCATATTTGTACTACTGACGTTTGCTACTTGACACTCTTGCTCCTTCTTCTACTCTTTTCACCGGCCACCGCGCGAAGTGAGCGACTTTTTCACATCCCATCGATTAGAGAACCGGAAACCGATAGCTTTGTGTACAATGCGGCGAATGAACGAATGATGAACGAAAGGCAGAAACTAGAAACACACGAATACAGAACTTTCTGCAGAACCAACCAACCAACCAACGGTCGGCTGAAGGAGGATAAAAGATAACAGTTAGCACGTTTTTACCAATAATGCGATATCGAATCTCTTTCAATATTCAATCGAAACGTGTAGAGATAGAGCAGCGTTTTATACAAAGCTTCTTTAAGAGTTACAGTAACACGCAAACATACACAGCAAACAATAACCGTGGAGCCTTTGCGGGGTTTGCAGTAAGGAAACCAGTACTTTCAAGAAACAATAATAAACTTAGTTTAACCAGCAGCCGTGCGCAGCAGGAAACCACAAGCAAACACCCGTAAGTAGTAAAAGTAAATGCGAACAATACAATACAAAGAGGAACGAACGCAAGGAAGGAGAAAAAAGTAGGAAAAGCAAAGTGAAAACAGAAAACAACCAAAACAACCAAAACACAGCTAAAACAAGTATAAAATGAAATAAAACGGGAAAGTCTGATTAATTTTAATGTACAAGCGACGAATAAAAAAAAAGAAGCAAACAGCAGAGTAGAAGGAGCAAACTATGAATCACAAACATTAGTGCGGATGCGTGCGTCGTGTGACGCGAAAGGCGAACCAATGAAGAGCTAGCACCAGGGTGAGGGAAGAAAATGTGTTTTTGTGAGAAAAACTTTATCAGTGTGATTGTAAATGTAATGTTTCAAATTAGGGTTATTACACACGCATTTAAATGCATACCGCAAAAAAAAAAACTTGAATCAGTTCTCAACCATTACTGTTTACCATATTTCTACCTTTTCTAGCTTCTAGAAATCGGTGTGAGAATGGTTGATTGAAAATTAACTTTATGTTTTCTACTACACCTAATTCCATGTTCCCATTGAAGTAAACAATCAAACGATTCAACTCCAATTTAGTAAAGTAACCCATTTCTGTAATACATTTTCACGCATACCTTTCATACACACCACATAACGATACTTACGAGACTTATGGAAAAACAATCTCTTTCTATGTGTAGCGAAACGCGGCTGCCGGCTAGCGAAAGATAGCGTATTGCGGAAATTAGCTTAAAAGAGTAAACAGTAAAACAACAAACGAACCTTTAACAAGTTTGGAAAGCATTGGCAAGCTGACAGGGAAGATGGTAAGGATCTACTTCGAGCTGAAGGACTAAAGGCGCAAATGTAACCATGGGTAACGATATAATACTAAAACCCTAGCAGTAGGCAATGCTACTGCTGCTGCACTCTAAGCGAAACCTTGTATGTGTCTGTGTGTATAAACATTTTGTGTGTTACTCTAATTACAAGGCCACTCAGAGAGAGAAAGAGAGAGAGGAAGTGAGAGAACGAGGGAATGAGGATGTTGTTAGTGTTTGCAGGATTCTTCTTGCGAGTGAATGTGTAGAACCAAAACACAAACCAAATCAGAAACTGTCCACTATTATACCTTTATCGAAACACTGTACTTTCACGCTGTGTGTGTGTGTTTTAGACAAACCACCCCTGGTGTTTATCTATGCAATTTTTGTGTGCTGTTTGTGATCTGGAACTGGAGGAAATGGGAAGGGAATGGAAAGGAATGGCTGGCAAATGGTGAAAGGTTTGAATAGTTTTGATAAAACAGAAAAAAATCGCACCGAAATACCTGCCTAGATTAGCGTTATTCTCTTATAGTGGACACCAGTAAGAGGAAAAGAGAAGCAAAAGTAAGCGACAAATAATTCGCTACAAAAATCAAAGGTACTTTAACCACAGGGGCACTGGAGAGCGTAACGTTTTTATTCGGCTATCCAAAAGGGCAACACAAAACAACAAAACAAACAAAACTTGAGGATAGGGAAAAAGGAAACGAGGTGTGGTAGGTGTAGACGAGTTTGGCAAAGAAGGTGTACTAAGGCATAAACTTACTTATAAATGGAACACAATGATATAGATATATATACATAGTAAAAGCTGTAATCATAATGTGAACATACAAAAACGACACATGGATACACAAAACAAATGAAACAAATCGAAAAGTGTAGTTACATATATGACAAAGAAGTATATATATATGCGTAAATATATGATATATTTTTGAATGTAAAAAAATGAATAAAACTGTAATACACAAACAAACATCGCAAACACACAATTTAAACACACGTGCATACATAAACACGTACATAGTTTTTTGTATGGCTGGAGTAAGAAGCAAGCAAAACAAAATAGAAATAATGCGGCCTGCATTAGTAGAAATTTAACAGCACACCACACGAACCACATCACAAAACATTTTGAATGAAAAATCACCTAAACCAACCAGCAAACCAGAATGCTACAAAAATGTTGGAAACATATTAACCGAAGCTTGTATTAGCGCAGTGAACGGTGTAAGCGCATGAGGGGAAATGATTTGAGGAACACTAAAATTAACACTATTGTAGTGAAAGGGGAAAAAGAAACAGCAACACAACAACATACAAAACATACAAAACAAAACACAAAAATAACTTTGTTGAAAAAATGGCGTGTATTAAAAAAAATGAAACAAAACTGAAAATACTACAGCAAATGCAAATTAACTAACTCGATTTGTTTTCTTTTCACTGGATAAACTCCTGGCAGCGGGTTGCAAATATCCGAAAAATGATTCAAAAAATAATAATCGGAAAATGTACAATGCGATTTTGTTTCTTACCCTTTCAATAGTGCACTAGGCTGGAGGTGCACTTTCATAGACACGAACCACCTGCTCTGTGACAGTTGGCTGCGTACGTAGCTCTATCGACTGTACGCAACCATAAGTCCTGTTTTAGAACAACAGTAAAATTTAGAACTCGGCCTGTTTGAATTTTCTGCTGGTAACGGCTGCAATTTTGAAAACGTTGTGTCTTTTTAGGCATTTTTGCAATAAGAACAAAGCATCCGTAGACCAAGATCAGCAAGAGGGATAACGATAAGATTATCCTCCTGTTACACGAACCCGAAGAGACCGATGGAATGGAGCAGAGAGCGCCCGGATCAAGTTTGACCGCATTAGCGAACGAAACGGTGGAAGGAAGTACCTTATCTTAAGACCGGGATGGGTGCATAAACTAGCGGAAGAAACAAAACACAAACACACCGATAGAATTGATTTTATTTTTCCATTTTGGTTTATTTATTTTTCTTGTTTTGTTGTCGGTTGTTTTTGTTAATCTTTAAATTAAGTAATAAATATCTTATGTTTCTTTTCCTTTCACACACACACACTTCTTTAGCACTCTCTCAGATTCACTTCCCGTTTCGGTCGTGCCCTCACATTCTCCTCTTGTTTTCGTCTCCTCATCACTTCCTGCATTCGGCTTTTGTTGTCCCTGGGTTAGTCTTCTTTGCTCTGCAGTCTAAAGCAGTTAGCTATCTTTTCTATTCAAATTGAATGTGTCCTTTGCTCTGTCACGTCGATGTTATTCGTGTATTGAAATGTTTATTTCACCATCAATTAAATGTTATCTCTATTCCAACCCTCCGAAGCCGTCTGCACATTTGCTTTCTTGCTTTCGTGAAAAGTAATCTTGATCTTGTCCATTTTCAACACTTCCATATGGATGATAATCATAAATTGTTGTTGTTTTGTTTTGCATTCGTTTATTTCAGTAGTAATGCTGAGGATTTACTTCTCTTCATGTTCATCGTTAAACTAGTGTTCTATTTACCTTTAACTTCTTCTCGTTCGCTTCTGATTAGCCTGCATATTTGAACAATTTTTCTAGCACTTTGCTGCTTGTCTCTCTTCTTTCCATTCCTTTTTCTTTCTTCTGTATTAATTGCAGTAATGTTTTTTGTTTGTTTGTTTGTTTGGTTTCGTTAAGATCTGAACGTGCTTACTTTTGGTATATTTACTCTAGCAACAATGTTTCGCTTCGCGAGCCGTACTTTCGTTAAGGGTTCTGTTCTTTCCTCCTTCATTTACTTTCAATATCGTGCTGTGTTTGTTCGATTTTCATTGTTCTGATAAAAATTGCATCTTTTCCTTTCGTACTCACCACTTTTTCGTATTATGCTGTTGTTCTTATCTTTGTAGAGTGCGTTGCGCTCAAACTGTACTTTACCTCGATCGAACGACACTGCCAGAGGTTTTATCTTTTTTTTTAACTTCTTCTTGCTTCATGTTATCTACGAATGTTTCTCCTTTCTGGAGCCGGCTGTAAGCAGTGTTAGCATAATTGCTTATTCTCTAGATACTGTTTGAATAGTTTTTTTTTATTACTCTTTCGATACTTTTGTGCGACTGTTTTTGGCGGTGTGTGTGTGTGTGTGTGTATGTAAGTGTTTGTGTAGTGTTAGTGTTTATTACTCTTGGTTTAGTAGAGTTTGATTTTTCCACTCTTACCGTGTTTGTGTTTTTGTGTATTAATTTTTTAGTTTACTAGCGTAACTTTACTTTGATCTGCTGTAGCTTTTATGCTGTAGGTTCAATTTGTCAGAATTAATCAACAGGATATTGTTTCCTTAATACAACTCACCCATTGTCCACGAGCCGCCTTTCCTTTCCCTCGTTTTGCTTGCTACTGCGCGTTATCTATTTACATTTAGAATTATCAACATTTGCTAGCCACAGCACGGCGTGTCTGCATGGCACATGTTGTCATTTCTTGTTAATTATGTTGTGTGTCCTCTTATCTTGTGCTTCCACAATGTCACCCCATTATTTGACTACTTGACGCTGCGTACTTCGTAAAAACGTATGAATTTTACAATACTTCTTAATGCTAGGTTGTTTTTTGTTTGTTTGTTTTTTTTCTTCTGTTCATATTGTTGCAATAATAGTACTAATGTTAGCTGATTCTTTTACTTTTACTCTTTCTTCGTCATTTCTCTGTTCATCCCTCCGGCCCGTTTCCTCCCTTAGCGCACATCGTCAGCTCGGGAAAGCTGCACGATATGTTTACACCCGACACTCGTATTGTTCGAACTCGTTTTATTGGTTGTGTGTACGATTTTTAAGTGTGTGTTTGTGTTTTTTTTTCTCTTTGAAAGATTATACTCGTTTTAACGTGCTTGTAATGCGTGACTTTACGTCTTTCGTTTATTTGTAAGAACTTCTTTTATGCTTACTGGTTTCACGGGATAACGGGATATCTTGCATGAACTCTGTTTCGGTGTTTGTTTATTTGATAAAAAACAAAAACCAATGAAAGCAACGAAGAGAAAGATAGGATGATTTGGGCAACCTTTTCTTAAAAAACGCTTCTGGCAGTGATTTGAAAGCATTTCCTTGTGCCACACGCCTGCGATGGTGCATGAGAATGAGTGTGTTTTTGTGAGAGCGTGTAATAGATATTAATTCATTCCATTTTGTTTTGAAGGCGTTCTATACAACTCGTAAGGCATTTATAAAAGTGTTCGAAAAATGTGAAACAAAACTTGTGCTTCGTGGACAGTTACCAAAATTCGTCAAAAATAAAAGAAAGACACAAAGCAAAGAGATGAAGAGACGAAGAGTTTAAAATAAAAAGCAAATATGTGTGAAGGATGTAGACTTACGCGTGATGTACTTTAATCTACTCAAAAATATGCACATTCCTTTACGAACTTTTCGTAGTTATTGCTATTGATTCGAAATACTTTCACTTGTCTCGTTATGCTCCCCGCTATGCTCGCAGTGTTCGGACTTGCTAGTATTGTATGTTTATGGTTTTGCTTGATTTATACTAATTTCTACTACCTTCTCTTTCTATCCACCGTAACCATACTTTTGAGAGTTTTGATTTACAAATCCACCTCTGTTACGTTTCTTTTTCTTCATATTTTCGAATTCGATTTCAAAAAATGTGTTATTTCTTGTCCCTTGCACTTTGAAACGTGTTATAATGTGTGTGTGTGTGTGTGTGTTTTTTTTTTATTATTTTATGTTATTTTTTCTTCTTATTGAACGTACTCTTATGTATGCGCAAAACGTTCATATTTCGTTTTCATTTTTTTAATGTAAGTTTTTCTTAAAAACCAGTGTTTTTTTTGGCAGTGCATCAAAATTACTTTAAACGTTATATTTCAACCACTCTTCAGGCGTTCCAGCTTTAACTGAACGGTTGTTTGTCGGCGATTTATTTATTTATCAGCGTGCGAGCTAGAGAGGCATGGTTTATAGTGAGAGATTACTTATTCCTTAAGTGTGTATGTAGCCTCCATTTGTTTCGTTTGCTATCCCTTTCCTAGAACTGAAAGGATAACCTCGTTCGCTCCCGAGAATACTTACGTCAAACGTATAAAGGTGAAGACGTTTAACGTTTAACGTTTGACGATGTGGCGTACTGTTACGGTGATAGTTATACAGTGGAATTAAGTTCTACTACAACGCACCACCATATGTGTGTGTGTGTGTGTGCGTTTTGGCAATGTTAGCCACTACTTTGCTTCACACCATCATACACACGCACACACCCTTATCGCTAAGGCATAAGCCTCGTCGTAAGTTATATTACTATGCCGTTTTGAAAGTTAAACACTAGCAGAATCATGTATTTCACTAATCACTATATTTATATGTTTAATGCCTATAGCTATGTATAGTTATATAAGTGTGGTTTTGCTTATTTTCAATAAACCGTAGTGTTACGTTGATGTTTTCTGTTTGTTGTCCAATTGCTAAGACGTAAGTACAGAAAAATCATTATCTACATGTTTTGACGCTTAAAATATGTTCTTTTGGTTTTGTTTATATTGGGTTGGTTTTGTTTTTGTTTTTGTTTTTTATTTATCTGCCTTATCACTAAGATCAAGTCCTTTGTCCTTGAACAGCGCTGCTAGCGTAATGTGTATGCGAGAGTGACACTCACTTTCATTTATACAAGAGGTGTTTCAACGGAAGTTAATAAAAACGATTTAATAAAACAAAAAAAAAAACAAACACTTTCAGATTCAGTTTTAACTTTAAACTCTTTCCACAAAGATGCACTTAAAAACGAAAGAATAAAGTTAACCAACAGTGTTGAAGGTAAAACGACCTCGACAATCCATTAACACAGGCAAACATCGAACGATCAACAGCTAACAATTCCAATCCGTTACAACAAGTATTTTAAAGAGATTATCTTATAAAGAAATAGTCGATTACACATACTCTGCCACCCATGAAACGATATAATTATTTACTTTAAACCTAACCTTATCGTAAGCAGACACCGTTTCCGTGTGCGTGCACGTGTGCGTATGTATAACTTCATTTTTTTTTGCTTTGTCCCCCAGCTTTTGCTCTATACTTGTGCCTAAGCGCACAGCATAAGAGACAGAAACGGGGAAAGAAAAACAGGGCCCGGATCTGATGTTCTGTCGCTTATGTGAAGTAAAATGTACACGCTTTTCACGATCACCAACCCGAACGAGGGGGGTATTTTGCTGTTTTAAATTCCTCAGCGGCTTAGCATATTGATGGTTTGGGGATGTAATTTCATTCTGCCAATTCGATTTCGTGAAGCAAACCAACAGGCTGCTCATAAGACCAGAATAAAGCACTACACCTTTCAAATTACATAATTTCAGAAACTTTTATGTTTGGTACAAGAAATGCGCCTAAATGTATGTAATCGGAATGATATGATGCTTTAGCGCATCTTTAGGAGCTTGTTGGGTGTCTTGTTCAACAAGACGGGCACTCGCTAATCGCTACAAATGGCGCTCACGTTACCCTCTTCAATTGCGCGTTGCGACAAGAAAGCTTTTCAGTGTCTTGATGATGAGTTTACCGATTTTACGATGAAATGTTGTTATCCGAACACTAAACGCCTCTCTTACCTTCTAGTAGCTGGTTTATTATTAATGAACGCTGGATGTATACGGTACCCTAGCCTAATTTCTCACTCACACACTCCCATTCCATTCACTCCATTCATCCCTTTTCACTCACACGCACGCGCCCACACATACGCACACCCACACATTGTGCTAATTGTTACGCGTTTACGTACTGTGCTGCTGAGTATTGGTAGCTTTCCTTCACTAGCATTTTACTTACACGTCTAAGGCTTACTTTGCTAAAAACCTTAACCCTAACTTCGTGCTGCTCGCTGCCATTGACCACGGAATGACGGAGTTCGCCTTCTACTTGCGCCGCCGGAACCGATTGTTGCTCTGGTGCTCCTTCTGGCGGATGTAATCGGCACACTTGCGGGCCCGGGTGCGCACTACCCGTACCAGCCCGTTGATGCGCAGCGTGGTGCCTACATTCCGGCGCCAGCCGCCACGCCGCAGCACGACACTGCCGGAACCACCGCCCGCATTGCACTCCGCAAACTCATTGTCCGCTTCATTCGTTGCGTTCGCGTAGTACTGCGCCTGACAGTCGTAGTACTCGTAGCACTGGGGACAGCTCGGTTGCGGTTGCGGGGAGGGTGTCTGTGGTTGGGCCTGGTGGAACTCGCAGTTCTGCTGCTGCTGCTGCTGCTCCTGTTCACGCACCAGGTTCGAAAACGCCTGGAAGTAGAGCTGATTCTGGGCGGTCAGGTTGTAGTGGTAGGATTTGTTGTAGAACTGAGTGGCTGCGGCGGCCGCCGCTGCACTGGCCGCCGTTTCCCCCACGCCGGTAATGCTGAACGGTGGCGCGGCTGGATCGCCGGGTTGCGTTGGCGTTTGTACCTCCCGCCGGGTGTCACTGAACCCGAGCGAAGCGGTTGACAGAGTGCGGGCGCCCAGTGTGGATCGGTCCAGTGTGCTGCTCGGGTAGTTGTTGGACTGGTTGTTGAAGCCCACAACTCCCGAGCCCGAGGGCTGCCGGCCGGAGCGCAGCATACTGGAGGTGGCAGAGCGCGATATCGTACTGGCCGGGGCCGTGTGCAGCCGCGATCGCTGTGACGACCCGCGGGACATCATTGAGGTGTTGAGCAGCTTATCGTGCTCCGATGTCTGACTGTGGTGGTGTTGCTGTTGCTGCTGCTGGGACTGCGATTGGTTTATGTTCCGGTACACCGCGGACCCGTAGTTCCCCGCAAAGATAGACGACGTGGACGAAGAGGACGGCGAAGAGGGTGGAAGGTTCTGGCTGAGATTGACCGAGTTGCGGTTGAGATTAGTTTGCTTCTCGAACCGCTTCAGATCGGGCGAGATGATGCTGTACACGGTGGCCGTCGTCGCGGACGTCGGTATGGACGCACCACAGGCACTGGTCATCGAAGCGCTCGTCGTCGTCGTGCCGGCCAGTGTTGAGGTGAAGATGTTGCGCTGCTTCAGCTCCAGCTGCTTCGTGCCCAAGCCAGCGAACGTCGTCGATGCGACCGGCAGCGTGTTGTTGAGCCGCTCCTCATTCTTGCACAAACTGCCGCAGGAAGAGGTTCGCTTCGTGCCGTCCGTGTCGCTGCTCTTGATCAGATAGTCACAGTTGTCAACCCGACAGACGTCGTAGCTACTGTGGTCTAAAAAATGGTTCGTGCAGC
This sequence comes from Anopheles epiroticus, assembly GCA_000349105.1. NCBI lineage: Eukaryota > Metazoa > Arthropoda > Insecta > Diptera > Culicidae > Anopheles > Anopheles epiroticus. The sequence goes on along the minus strand of KB672076.1, from coordinate 343,504 downwards.
AGTTCTCCACGATCTCGCTCTCGTGATGGAAGATGATCGCGTTGCCCTCGTCCCCGTTCTCAGCGCGCCAGATCGAAACCGTCTTGAAGTCGGACGCTGAGGCAGAGGGTGAAGACTTCTTCAGCAGCTCCTCAATCTTGCAGCTCGACGAAGACGTTTGAATGCCCTGTCCGGCCGTCGGTTGACTCGGTTCTCCCACTGGCAACGGTTCGGGACGACGTCTTCGAATCCGGTTCGGGCTGTACTCGTTGTCACTCGCCGTCTCGCTGACATCGGCCCCACCAGACTCGGTACCGCTTCGACCGCGACCACTGCTGGCCACATCCACCAGCGAGGACACCGAGCTGATGCGCGACTTGTTCGACTTGCTCTCGTCCAGATTGGCCAGGAAGCTCCATTTGATCTTCGACGGCGACTGGAAGATCTCCGGGATGTTAATGTCCAGATCGTCAAACTCGTAGTTTGCCGTGCCGATCTCCGATAGCTGGCCGATGTTTTCAATCGTGATCTTTGAGGGGGTTAGCACGAGTTGACTGCCAGCACTCTTCGGAGTGCCTTGCACTTGCTGCAGCTGTCGCTGGGTCGTCGAGGTGGTCGTGCTGGTAGTGGTCGTGGTAGAACCACCCGGCTGATCGCTCGAAGTGGAGCCCACGGTGGACAGCAGCGATTCGTTCAGGCTTGCAATGTCCTGCTGACTGTCGTTGTCGTTGATGAGTGCTCCCTCCGGAGGTCCGGAAAGTGGCAGCGGCTGCAGTCGTTGGCGTTGCTCTTCCCTGTCCAGCTGATGCTGGATGGCCGTCTGGGCTTGTATCTGCCGGATGTTCTCCCCACTGATAGAGCAGTACGAGTTCTCACTCTCGTCCGCCGTGTAGTAGCTGCACTGAAACCGTGCCGGGTTGATGTTGAAGTTGGATATCGTCGCATTGGAACCGCCACTGTCGGGCAGCGTTCGTCGACTGAGCGCAGTGGGGGACTGCGGTCCATGTTGCCCGGCACTGTAGCCCACGCCGCTGGTGCCACCGACAGGACCCGCCGGCTGCGAATGATGGGAGTGGTGCGAGCAACAACTTCCTCCACTGAGCGGCGTCGTTACCCGTCTCGAGCGTGGTGTACTGCGGGCGCTGCGGTGCGAACTCGATACGGAGGGCCGTCGCGAAAGGTTGCACTGAAGCGAGGACGCTTGCTGGGCCGTGTACGGTTGATGCTGCTGGTGCGGTTGTGACTGCGGCTGAGGCTGATCGACCACGAAGTACTGTTGGATCTCGTCATCGTCATCGGTCGTGGTGAGATTGCCTCGACTGCAGTGGCAATTCTCGGCGTACATCGTCGATGCGCTGTCACCGGCGTGCCGCTCGTCCTCCGTGCAGATGGTGGCCGTCGTTCCGGCCATCTCCTCCTCCTCCTCTTCCTCCTCCTCGCGCTCCCTTCTTCTGCGCAGTGTGTTTTCTTGCTCACCGCCTGTGACCTCCTGTTGCTGGTGGTGCTCGATCGCCTGGTGCCGCCGGTGGTGCGTGCACTGCCGTGGCGACTGTGACGCCGAGTGGCGCCGATGGGCATGGCCACGGTGTGCATGGTGCGCATGGTGGTGATGATGGTGGTGGTGATGCTGGTGATGGCCACCATCGGATGCGACACCGACACCGCCGCAGCTGCTACTGCCGGTCGTCTCGCTGCGAAGGCTGATGCGACTGTGGCTGAGCGTGCGGCGCCGGCCGGCCAGCGTGTGCAGGCTAACCGTGCTGCCGAGCGGGCAGCGATGGTCACAGCCCAGCTGGCCCGGCGAGCCCGGGTCGCTCAGCGGTGCGTCCCCGGGCGGACCGGCCGACCGGTCAAACGAGCTATTAGGAGTCAAGGCGGTGCTCTTCAGTCAAGGCCCTGTGTTCTGGCAGACAGGTACTTGCTGCTGATGACGGTGATGGGGCGCACAGGTGGCAGTTCGATTTTGAGTATTTCTTGCGCCTTCGGAACAACGCTCGGATGCGGCTGTTGGTGACGACGGCGAAACAAAACGAAAGGTTAGTAAAAAACGAGAGCACAACGATGTTAAAGCCAGGATGAACACTGGCGGTATCGCGAGCAAGAAGCGAGTTGGCCAGATGAATGAGAAAGGAGAAGGGAAGGAATGTTTGGTAACCTGGCTGGAGGTCTCGAACGACATGAAAATGGATGAACGAATGTCTTCTAAATGTTAAAAAATGTATCAGCACTATCATTCACACTATCGAAGGTAAAACGCAGAGAAGAAGAAAATGAGAAAAAAGGGAAACAACATTCCAAAAATCAGTAACAGTAAGAGATTTAATAAAGAAAATGGGACATGCAATCGACAGCAATGCAGCATCATCATCCTAATGATGAGAGAGCAAGAGGAAGAGAGTACTTTAATGCTTTTACAAAGGTGTACGATACCGTTTAGAGCTAGGAGAAATTGTAAAAAGTGTTGAGAATCTTATGTTCAACTGCTACGGTCATGCATATTCAAAAATAACGTTGTTAAATGAATTTCATTGTCAATATGTTGATTGTTTTCTTCAACTTTTACGAACGTAGCTGTAGTTTTAAGACATAGTATCGGATTGCATAACTTTAGGCTATTTATTTAATCTACGGTACGGCAAGCGCCTGAAGTTATGCATTCAGATGTTAGCAAATGTTCTTTACAAGCTATTCTACAGTTTTGTTGCTTTATTTTGGAAATCACTTAAGATTTTTCTTCTGTGACATGTAAATTTTTGTATGTACTTACTAGCTCTTGTTATTTCTCCTCTTTGCTTTCATTTAATTCCTCATTTTTCTACATTAACAAATATATTACTCCTCGTTCCTGCTCTTCTTCTGATAAATGATTCTTGAGTATTTTATGAAAATTTTCACCTATTTCTAAGAACTTCCTCTCCCATTTTCCATCTCTTAACCAATCACACATCCGTGTGTTTTGGGGTGGAAAAGTTTGCTACTCATTAAAATTTATGTTCCATGTTTCCTACCACCATTCCCATCGTCTCCGGTCGCTTTTTCGCTTCCTGCCGGGATTGAATTTTTATCATATTTAGCGGGAAACTGTTTTTATTTCTGCGTGGCAGTCTTTCTGTTTGCGTGTCGCCGAATTTTCATCATTCATTTTTCGCTCGTACCCCACGCAGCATGGGGAAGTGTATTATGCTGCAGCCAATTTATTATGCATGAAACATTACGACCAGCACGGCTCGGGCTCGTTCTATCTCGTGGCAGGCTATCTTGCTCCTTCCTCCACACACACACACACACACACACATTCCTGTTGGCTGTGTTCCATTCCGTCCTTGACCTTAGCTGGATATTGTTTCCCCTTGTTATCTCTCATTCAGGAGGCAGTGGTAGTGGGATTGGGGCGTAAAATTATGCCTACCACATCATCTCCGTATCTACTGCCATGGCGCGGGCTTCGGAATAATGTAAATGTGTATGAATAAATTGCACATAAATTTAGCACAAAATATATTTATGTATCGATAGCGCTTGGGGAGCCGCGGCCTGCAATGTGAGAAACCCCCACTAGCTGTGTGACTTTCCGGGGCATCGACATAGTGTGTCGATTGAAATGGCAACGATTAGCCTGCGACCGATCGATCGATGGTTAAGTATTTCGCTAGGCATGGTAGAGGAAAAAATGAACCCACTAAGTGGATGGATATGGGCATCGCCAGCTTAACACACACGCCCACTGGATAGGAAGGAAGTCACTTTTGCATCATTTTTGCAATATAAAATGATCTCAATTTACATCCGAGTGCGAGTGATTACCGTTTAGCAAGCTGCAGCCTGTAAACTGGATCGTTATTTAAGTGAAAGCCGCAAGCCTGTTGCACACGGAGATATTTGTCGGCGATAGCGAAGTTCGTTAGCTTGAAAATTTGCATAAATTTAGGCGCATTTCTCTGTACAGGAAGGAAAAAGCCTAAAGCTCTACGAGGTAAGTAACAAAATGAACCTGTTAGTAATGAAGCATGAAAGAAAGCTAATAAACTTCTCAATCTAATCTAAAATCGAGACAAGAACGCGGATAGCATTAATTTGCATTTTTATCGTGCATCGCTTTGGGACGTCGTCTCCGAACAACTGCAATCACCCTCTAAGCCTAAGCCATCGACCAAGAGCTTATGGTGAATTTTTATCGACGTTCGGATTTATCGGCAACGGAATCGGTTTTTGATTATTTAATTCGAAGCGATTAGATTGTATCTCGTATCGTTCTCTACTCACTACAACGTGCAACCTTCGGATTGTGGATTGGTGGTTTGGCAAGCCCGTTGTGCCACGGTGTCATTTCCTTATCGTACCCCTAATTGGGAATGCCTAATTACGTTAAACGGGAGGGATTATAAGCGCTTGGATCGGTTGTACTGTCGTGGTTTATGGGAATGTTGTCTGCTTATTCGATTACACGCGCACCTACTACCGTAATACGTTGACAGCGATCCGGTTCACAATCTGATTTGCAAAGTCCTGGAAGGTGTACTTGGTGTGTCTCGGTGTGTGTGTGTGTGTGTGTGTGTGTGTTGGTATTGATAGTGATACTGAGTTCACATTAGGTCTCAGAAAAAAGTAACACGAAAGAGAACACAACACACAAGAGCCACAATCTACCCCGGTACGGTTTATTGCCTCCATCTAGTCGTAATCTTGGTTTTTGGAGGTGAAGCATTGGGCACAGAGCGACACACGCACGAAGGAACATAACTTGGGCGGCTTGAACGTATGGGACGCACCCGAGGAACGCTTCTTGGTTCTTTGGTGTGCGTTTGGAGTCGTTTGCCGGTGGAATAGTCTCTCACACGCTTAACTTTAAACAAACAATCGCAAGGATGGTATCGTGGCATTCGATCCGACGCTTTTCGAATAACTTTAAGACACCTTTGAGAAAGTTAGGGGGAAGGGAGAGGGGGCAGAATCTACTAGAACATCGAGCTCAAAACCTGCGTACCGTTGAAAGGTGCAGGACACCACACAACACTAAACCACAGGCGGTACATACACAAACACACACTGACTTTCTCTTTCTCTGAGTTCAACTCCTCGAAGGTCCTTCCTCCATACCTTGGGCTTCTGTCGGTGTGTTTGTGTGACCGTACGGGACGGACTAGCTATGTGAAATCGATTGTGGCTAGAAGCGAAATACCTGCTGCGAATGGTTGAGAGCTGGGAGAGTTTAATGGCATGCAATGGAACGTAAACGAACTAGGCTAGACCGCCTCAAGAAGTCTGGATCCAAAGACCGATCCCGTGAAGGGAAGGCGAGAATACGGCAAACTGAAACGTGTCACACTAGGGACCTGAAGAAAAAAGCAAGAGAAAGATAGAGAGCAAGAGGTGTGTACGAGAAAGAAAGGAAGAAAAAAAGAGAGAGAGAGAGAGAGAGAAAGAGAAAAAAAAGTTTTAGTGGGAAGTTGAAGAAACAATCATTTCGGTAAAGGGTCTTCTAGAACTCAAGAACTGAACTGTAGCTTCTATTCTCTTTTCTATCCGAGCGTCCTTAAGTAGGCGCTGGAGCAAACTGTCAAACACAACCTATCGGCAGATGTCCCTGAACAATCGAATGCCACAAAACCATTGCTTGTGTGTAGTAGTGGTAGGAAGGTGTCATTAGCACCTACCCCGAACGCAAGAATGGGTCTTGGTAAGTATACTCAAAATCCTGTACCTGTACACACGATCCGTCCATGGGCGGAGTGACGCCGGAAGCTGTCCCGTACTCCGTCCCCGCCGTCGGCCTGGTAGCCGTAGGTAGCGTTCCCGTGCGCTCCTCCTCCTCCGGTAGTCGTCGTCGATCGGCCACTCTGTCTCGTGCGGCGCAGTGGCATGGGCGAGCAGTTGGTACTGATGGCGACCGTTTGACCGACGGTCGTGCCGGCCGTCGTGGTGCCGTAGTTCATCGGCACACCACCGTACCCGGCGGCGGAGACCGTGTACCCGAGCCCGACCGCAGCGTACTTGGACGTTGGGCCGAGGAGGTTACTGTGGTCACTGAGCGGGTACGGACCCATCTCGCCGTCCATCGTTTTGGAAGACGGATCGAGCAGGTTGTGATCACTGAGCGGATACGGACCCATCTCGCCATCCAGCGTCGCCGACCCAAACACTACCGAACCCGGCGGCGATGAACGATCGAGTGGGAAGGTATGTTAATTGTGAGGATACAGAGGATTGGCGGTGCGAACGGACGACACAGGTGAGAGTTTGTCGCACGCGTTTGTGAGTGAGCGTCAGGTGAGGTAAAGGTAAGCCACAGCCTGTCCTCAGGCGTACAGAAACGCACACCCACACGGAATAGTAGTGAGTAGCTCCGGCTCATGAGCAGTGTGTGCGAGCCGTAGAGTTGGAGAAGGTAATAACACTCTGTTTACGTTCGAAAATCAACTAATTTCAGCGAAAGGTAGCAACTACAGCACCTACAGCAGGTCATCCCAAGTGTCGTCGGTGCGGTCAGACCTCCGCTACAAGCAGCCTTATCGGTACGGTGACTGGTGCTGGCTCAGCTTTAGGCAAGGATCTAGATGAAGTATCGCCAAATCCGTGGTGAGAGTCGTGAGAGCAAGGTGTGGGCGATGGTGAAGGATAAGTGAGCAATGAGCAGAAAGGAGAGAAAGAGAGTGAAAGGCGCTAGCGTGAATGGTAGAGGATCAGCTCTAACTTTACGTAGAGGATCGATTTGCCGCCAGATGGCGCCACAGTCATTCGGGTGAGTGAGTTTTTTAATATGATTGCTACTATAAATATTTCTACCATACGCCAAAGCATAGGTCGCTTTGGTTTTATGAGTCGAGTTTCAAAACAAAAACCGTACGCTTAATCTACATCACTCTGCGTCGCTCGGTAAAAAGCTATCCCCTGCTACAGTCTCTATCTCTACACCTGTGCATATTCCACCGAAGCGGATGTGTGCTTATCTTTCGTTTTGGGGTCGTTTCAATGTTTGCGTTTTTTTGCTCTTCCAACCTGGAGAAGTCCCTCTTTTTTACGGCGTCCCGGCAATTCCTTTTCCTCTCCACCTTTTGTGTATTGAAACGAATGCTGGTCCCCATATGATGCTCTCCAAACTTCTAAAGCGCTTTGGTGAAGCGTATCCTTTCAGCACGGTTTCGTCAGCCAACCCCCCCATACCTTAGACAGACGATTTTAAGCGACACAGAGAACAAGCTACATTAATGACCCGTGCAGTGGGAAGTTTACCGTCTGGATGCTACCCTTCTGCAAGCGCGGGTTTCTTCACACCGTCACACACGTTCTCCTGCGACTTATGCATATGGCGGAGGTGGTGGTGGTGGTGATGTGTACGGGTGCAGGTTTTGTGTTTTTTTAAGGGTCGCTTTCGACGAAAAGATGAATGATTATTACTATGCACACAGAGCACAGATAGAATGCGCCAGGTTTTTTTGTTTCGAACCTTTTTGCCGCTAGAGGGATGGAAAAGGAAATGGCGCTTCTACACCCAGCATTCATGTACGTTAATGATCCTTTCTCGGTGCGCTTGCCGGTGTGTTTGTGTGCGAGTCGCTATGTGTTTATCGCTCTTGCAAAGCACGTGAGCTTAAAGTGCTTTGATGCTGAAGCGCGTCAGTGGCCGAGGTCTGTTACTTTGCGTGTTTAAAGCTGACTTGATTAGTGCAACTAATGCCGTTCTACTATTCACTTGGTTAACAGGCTTCTCCATTGATAGCAAGATGCATAACTTTAGGTGTTTTGCGTTACAAATTGCATACATAAAAAGGTTAGGAAACGCTTGAACGTTGGCTATGTTCATACAAAAGAGTTCTTAATATAATTTTATTAGATAGTTATGTTTGTTCTAGTCTTAAGAATCTTTTTATATTATCGATAAAGTAACATTTGCTTCTTGTTCAGCTTAGCTCTCTACCTCACGTAATGTTCAATGATTCGCTTCCGTAAGCTTACACTTATAGACTTTCTCGCTTTGCTGTTTGATATTTGTACATCTGTGCGTGCAAGTAATTGACAGGTGAAGATATCATTTCGATAAAACGATACAATTTGAAACAGGATAAGCTTGAATGACGGTTTGTGACAACGTAAAGCTAAATGTGAAAAAGCAGCTACTGTTTACAATGCTACGAACGTATTTCTAAACAACAGTGAACAGCGAAAAACGTGATAGATAAGGGTCCATCAAAGGTTTAAGCAAAACAACAACAACAACGACAAAAAAAAAACAAAATATGCACGCTCGCACACTCACGCATACTTTCACACATCTCAAAAGCCAACTTGCCACAACCAATCGAGGGAAAGGATGTCACCTTGAACATGGAAGGAAACGATTTGAATGGCGTAACATTACCGGCTGCAGCAAAGCGGACGGGACACGACGCGGGAAGGAAACGCGCCCGGGCTCGACTCAAATAATATGTCATCCTTCACGCTGATGGGGTTGCATTGTGCCCGACTTTGCTCTATCTTTGAGGTGTGAGATTTTACCACAACGTGGGTCCTCCGCCTTCCGCCCAGCACAAAAAGCTTCTTCCCACGAGTCGGTATGAAGACATCCTCGGCTTGATGCCGTGGCGTGATTTAATGCGAGCTGCAAAGTATGCCACAACTCAGAAACCACCAGCGCGCGAGGACGACTAGAGAGTGCGGAGAGACCGCCCGAGAATCGTCACACCGTCACCTCGTCACCGTGCCGCTTTCCTCTGTTCCTTCGCGCCCCTAAAATTTTTTTTTTCTTCTTGTGCTCCCGTTTTGCTCTCGATGATAAATGATGAAAATGTTGCGACTGCAAATGACAACCCGTTGAAGCTGTCATACTCGATTTTCGGTGTGAGCGTGGGCTGCGGTGCGTTTGATGGTGTGATGGGTCTGCGCCGGGTTTGAGATCACAGCTCCGTTTGCATCGAAGAGGAATCACACTGCCAGCAGAAGCAGTGTTTGCGTTTTTCATTTCACACGCTCTGCAATGCGTCGCGAAGGACGATCACGTACTATGGGCGTTTGTTTGAGGGAAAGATTGCCAGCCACGGGTTTTGATGCCCGAGACAGAGAAAGAGAGAGGGAGAGAGGGAGAGAGGGAGAGAGAGAGAGAGAGAAAGAGGGAGAGAGAGGAAGAGGGAGAGAGTGTGGAGTGGGCAAAGTGTTGATTTAAATCTTCCACTTACGAACATGAAAGTCATGTTTTGCCACGGTCGACACAAACACGGTTTCGGGTGCGGCAAAGATAAGTGTTCAGGTGTTTAAGTGGAGCCGTGGCGGTAAGGGCGAACGAAGGTGGAATGCAGTGTTGGAGCGGGGTAGGTTTAAGTACACGATTTAACACGTTGTATTTACAGACACTGGGGTGGAAAGAGTGGGGGGCGGGGGGAATATATCCGAGGACGACTTTTTTGCAGCTTCTCTTTTAGCACAGATTAAGATAGAACGCGGGTAATAAGGAGTTGGGTGGGCGAGAAGGAACATTTGTCCAAAAAAAATCTCATATCTCAGACATAAACGTACACATTTCACACGTGTTTACGCATACAGGCAGGGCAGGAAAAAAAAATGCAACGCCACACACAATCTCATGCTTTGTATTGTTGAATGCTTCTTAAAAGTTTCTAAAAACCATCTCACCGTCCCGTCCCGTCGCGTGTTGCCCTTTATCGAGCACATGGGAATCAGTGTGTTTGTTCAACCACAGCGCAAATACGCGTCGTGGGAATATAAGAAAAAGTTTGCGTTTTCCTCGCCCAGATTTTCTTTTGCCCGTGTGCCCCGCTCGTGCCGGTCGACAAAGTCCCATGCGTGACAAACAGGTTTTTGGGCTTTCGGCCTTTTCCTTCTGCACGTGGGTGCGCGTGTGTGCTGTCGTATATTTTAAAATTGTTTACCCGTTTCGCTCGTATGGAAATGAAGGGCGGCAACACGATGGTAAGCTTTTAAGAGCATGCTAAAATATGTATTGTGCGAAGGAAGAGTGGGAGATGGGTGGATTGGGGATGCTTTTTAAGCGCAAGAAATCAGTCACGTGGTGATGCATTATTTAAACATCGAAACCCATTCATGTGTCGCCCAACTGTGTTGCTTGGGGAAAGGTAGTTTTTCGCCGAACGTATTGCATAACTTTAGGCGTTTCCACGATACTGCTTGTGCTTGAGAATCAGTTCTGTAATATTTTTAGTTTTTGCATAAGAAAGTAATACGACAGCTTGGATGATTTTTGAAACCAATGGAATGTGAAGATGGTTATTTCGTTGTGTAATTTTCCACTGCAAAAATATTCCATAATTAATACGAATGTCGGAATGTTTCCTCCGTTTTAATTAAGCAGAGCGGTTTTAATCTCTTATTTCATCAGCAGCTTAGCGAGACAGGAATGTTGTACCAAATCGAATGGAATGCAGCAAATGAATCGATAGCATTCCCAAATATCTACTGAATATTTTTCAAGCTTTGAAAACGCTCACGGTATGAACGCTGTTTAAATTAAACAAGTCCGCAAAAGCAGTGAGAATTTGGGTAACGAATTCGTTGTTCGTTTGCCTTTCTCTTCACCAACTGGGTTGAAGATTAAATTGAATTGTTTTTCGCGCTATGAAGCTTTGACAGAGCAACGAACGAAAAGTGGAGGGAGCGGATGGGTGAGGTGAAAATTGAGAAGAAAATTTATGACTTTCGTATCGGCGAAGGCAAAAACCACAAACGACAGCCGTCGCGTTGATAACCGCACACGAGAGGCCAAACGAAAACAGTACAGAAAGCGACAGGACATGTAGAATATGGCGGTGCCCGATCCCAGTACCGCACGTGTGTGAGTGATGCTAACGGTGGCCGACATGTGTTGGAGTGCATGTGTGCGCAAGTGAGCCGTGTAATGATGTGTTCCGAGACAGCTATGCGAGACGTTGGACAGCTTCACCAAACGGAAAAAAACTGAGAACAATACAGCACAACACACTAAACACAAAGAAATGTACAAACACACACACACACACACACACACACACACAACAAATTAGCGAGAAAAAGGGAAGGAAAATTTAATATCAAACAGTAACGTACGTGCACTAGGAGGAAAGTGTGTCCTTTTTTCTTTGAAGGTGAGGAGTAAAAGCGAAACGCAACAACAGGAACAAAACACACTAAGCTAATGGCTGAACGGCTAGGTTGGTACGGCTAAGCGGAGGTGTGTATGTGTGCGGGAAAATGCACGCGAGAAGATTGATAGATAGGTTTTTCTAGCGAGCAAAGGTTTGATGAGTGAAGGGACACACGTGAAGCTTTTTTGGGGTGTGTCCGTGTGAGGAAGCAAGCTTTCAAAGGTTGTGTGAAAGAGGTTTACGGCTTCACGCGCTATGCGCTCTTCCCAGATTCATCCTTCCGCTTGCTTCCTCACTCACGCACACATCAAGAAAGCATCAATAGTGAATGAGACAAAACAGGCACATAGACACGCACACACGCACACAGAGGGGAAAAGAAGGGAAAACATAAAACATGGCTTACGTGAGTCGTGCTGGGTCTTTTCCTCGGAGATCATCAGCGCGGCGTGTTCGATGCCCGAGTTCATACTTTGCGGCTCCAGATTATTTACGCAGTTTAGCATACTCCTGAAATTCGCACACTCTACGATTATGTAATAAGTGAATATTATCAGATTACCGATAGCGTGATGGAAACGAGTGTGAATTTTTAACAGTTTGTTGTTTGTTTGTTGGTTTTTCCTCTCTTCCTTCCATTGTTGAGATGTGTTAAACCAATTGTTTTTGTATTTACTTGTGTTGTTTTCAATATACTTTCATTCATACAGCCTTGCTTTTCAAAAAGGCCGGTTACTTTTTTCATTGCATTTCAAAAAGAGCTTTAGAACCGTTTGTTTGGATTGAAAAGCTAGCTTTTACCCAAAAAAAAAAAAAAAAATGCGTGTGTGTGTCGCGGGACATTATTTACAATCTGATCCCAAACAAGCAGAAAGCAAGCATAGAAACAGCGAAGCTTTTATGTGAGGTCAAGCTGCATTGATTGCAGTGGGAATGGCATTCACTTTATGGGAGTTTCCGAGGCAAGCGAAGACGCGCTGAAAGCAGGCTGGACAGGGTTAAACATAAACGGAGTAAACGACAATAGCATAGGTGCCAACTGTTTGCAAAAGGGTTCGAAATTAAACACATTGTTTTGAAAGCAACGTTTTGATTTGTTTGAAAATAGAAAGTTTAACATAATTTCTCATTGGCGTCAGAATTACTGATGTGAAAAGAGTGTCGTGCCTAAATGTATGCAATTTGGCTTACTATTCAGTTTTCCTTGGAATTGAATTGAAATAGAAATTGAAACTGGTTTTTTTTATTGAATTCTTTTAAAGAGTAAACTAGTTAAAGTTTAAGTTATTTTCTGTTCAATTTACAAACTGTTGAATGATTTTTTTAACAAATTCAGAAGATCACAATTTTTTGCATACATTGAGGCGTTTCACATAAACCAATAAGAACAAAGATATCTATTTTCCTGAGCCTAACTCCAGGTGTTCGATTGGTAGCTTAATTTCGTCACCTACTGTACCAGCAATAAGATCCCTGTCGAGTGCATGATGGGGCAAACTAGGCGAGGCGAGCAATTTACCGAACGCACAGTAATGCTCTGTGAGGAAGATAGAGAGGGCCGAATGGAGAGCGCAATAATTTAAGGTGATGACATGAAACCGTCCTAACGCAAATCCCTCCGAGTAAGGGAAACCCATTTGACGCGTCGTGTGATTTTGGGTGGAAGTCGAAGGGTTTTTCTTCCATTTCCGATGGCACCTTTCCGTGCCATTCGGTGGTGGATCATGATGAAAAATGGATCATTTGCGTGTGTTCCGCGGAGTGGCTTTGAGGCACTCGAGTCTTTGCCGCGGTACTGGAGCATGTTTATGTGCTTTGATCGCTCTTTGTTGCTCCGTCCCTTTGAGAACAGCCCAATCGTTAAAGGGTGACGCATAAATGTGCCTGAATGGTGTTGGGGTAATGGGGTGTCATTACTATTGAACAGACAGGCTGATAGCGAGAATAGGCCCCCCGTGTTCGGTTCGCGCCTATCGGTGGCTGTCATATTTTAAAGACACCTTTTGCAAGGAAAAAAAAAAACTCCAGCCAGACACTTCCCATCCCTTGTAACGTACACAATCCACAACCACCTCGCCTGAGCGCTTGGGCTTTCGCTCGGGGCATATTGGAAAAGTTTTCTGTCCTTGCGATGGGCGCGAACGAAGAAAAACACAACAACTTTATCTAGCCGGTTCCGAAAGCGCTTCTGCGTCCGCTGCCGGCAAGATGGCAGCGGACTATTATTTATGAAATTATCTCGGCAGCGAGCAGACGGTCTGGAATGTACGATAATGTTAGCACCCTCATCCAGAACGATTCTCTTAATGCGCGGCCAGGTGGTGCCCAGGAATTTCCACTCCTATCCACGTAATCGATGGACGGAAAAGTCGACCGGGTGAGGTTTGGAAAAAAAGGCAAAGGCGAGTGCTAAATTACACGGAAATTGAACTTTAGCTATCGGTTTAGACGTCGTTATTATCTTCTTTTTCTCACTCAGGGCCGCGTTGTAAAGCGGAACGATGCAGGTAGGCTGCTGGGAGCGACAGAGGGAAAGTGAGGGAAGTGAGGAACAGTTTTCCAGCAACCGTTGAGGTATGCTGTTGAGCGAAAGTTGGGCGCACAAGTTGTTGTTTGTGGCGTTTGCATTCACCTGGTATCCTAACCGTATAGGGACTGTGGGTGGTGCTACTTTCGGAAAGAATTTCCATTTCCTAAGCATAAGTTGGAAGGAAGGCACAAACGCACAAGGTGGGAACACTGTACGGTAGTGCGCTGGAAGAATGTTTGTCGCGTTGTTTGGATTCTTAATTCGTGCAAACGTCCACCAAGAGCAAGATAGAGCGAAGGAGAGAGAGCGAGATTCGTCCATTGTTTATTTAGCGCCAAGGCACAGCAATGCGCGCGAAGGGATACGAATGGGAGGCTGAACAGAAATAAAAAAAAAGTGAACTGAAAAGAAATAAACACAAAATAAACGCACTCTGCTGGGCCCGTATTGCATCGTGGGCCTAACTAATAACAAAAGTTTGTTTTCCAGCACGTATAACTTACACGGGAGTTGGACACGAGGCGTTATGATGGGGAACCGTTTTTGAAATCGATTTTGTACCGTTTGGCTGGTGTTGTTTAATTTATTTTTACTCACTTACGAGATGGTTACAGAACGATAAGCGAATGGTTTGATGTATTCTGTTTGTTTTCCAACTTCATTTGCATGATGAATATGCTTTTCGGTCATCTGTTCCGGGCAATTTTGCTTTCACTTATTATGCTAAGTGACAAATTTTATGATTGATTGAATACGATTTTCTTTCATCTTCTTACCCAGGATGCCGTTGTAAAACTTTATCCAATTAGCTGTTTTATTTTGCTGACCTTTTCATGTTGCCGATAGTTAAGTGAATTTGTACGTACATGCTTAATGATATGTATAGCAAAAGCCCGATTATGAGTAATATTTAAAAAAATATATTTATTTTTATCGTTGCGTTAACTCACGACTTTAAAGGTAAAGCAATAACATAATTAATAAAACAAAATCATAAGTAGAAATAAAACTTACGAACGAAAAATACGAACAAAGGCAGGCGATAGGGGGGCTCTATTTGTTGGGACCATCAGGGAAGTCTCGCTTGCCGGACGGGGACACATTCGCAGCTGGGTGCTGTAGCTGAACCGAATCGGAGCTGATTGAGTTGTGTTCGGTTTGGGGATCGGTTTCGCTGAAAAATAATAAACCGACGTTTAAAGGAGCCATTTACGTTTTCAACGAGTCGAGGGATTAGAAACATACAGAGACTCAGTAAGATTGTTAATCGCGTGGGTTAGGTTAATCATGTGTTTCTCTTTCATATCCAAGGTGAAGAATGAGTAGGGTAGGAATGGCTGTTTTAAGTTTTCTTTTTATCGACAGCGAATGGCGAACAGGATGCGAGATTAGGAGGATGGTTTTGAAGTGGATAAAGAAGCGCCGAAACACGATTTACAGGGCTGCGAGTGCCGATAGCGAAATTAATTTCATCCATCTGGAACGGATGAAACTGGCCTATGCTCGTCAATGATTTTCCCCTCACTCTTTTGACAGAGATTTTCCGCTCAAAATGACAAAATTGCTGTTGAACAAAGTACAAGTATCGCTATCAAAAGCAATCACCAGCAAGCGAGCGCTTCCTTTTCTGAACGAGACCCTTATGGGCTTTAGGTGGCAGTGAAGAGTCTACAAATTTAATTATCACAAAGGAAAATCCTGCCTCCTGAAGGAGTTGAACGATGGTGCAGGCTGACTGTCCTTTTTTTTAAATTGTGGGAGCGTAACGGAAGCTTTTTGAGAGTCAAGGATAAAGCAGAAAGGAGCAAAATGGATATCCCCGAGAGGATTTTTCTCCTACTTTCTTTTCCCCGCCGGCGTTTGCGATGAATGCAGACACGGTGAGTTAAGAAGATTGGATTATTCATTAGAGCGAAAGCCCTGACATCAACATTACCGGGACCTCGGGGCCATATCTCTCCTGCAGCAGGAATTATTATTTATCTGTCTCCCACCTTGCACGCAGAGCCAAAGAGCCCTAATCACACTTGGGCGCAAAAGAAAACGACAACGAGTCGACTAAACGTAAAAGTTTGTCATCGCTCGCCCGGACTTTCGGGTTTGCCAAATACAGGGCCTGCCTTTATGAAAAGCCGGGTACGGCTTTTCGCTCCATTAAAGGATGATTAATTGATTTAGGAGTAATTAGAAACGCCGGATTTCCGTCGACAAAGCCAAAAAGGCGGACCAAAACTGGGGTTAGGCGCCCGAAAAACGGATGGACACAAAGACGAAACAAGCGACCCGTTCCCCCGGAGCGGCAAGAGTACACAGACTGGAGGGCATTTTCTTTGATGAAGCCGATCGTTCCTGCTTGTCCACGCGGGGAGGTAGGAAGGGATGCAATCAGAGTCGAGATATCATTTTGATCTGAAATTGTTTCCGATTAAAGAGATGGGCAAAGTGGGCAAAAGTTAAAATCAAGCTCGTGGCGTCGTGGCACGATGGAACTGATGTTTTGCTGACCAGTGGCTGGAAAGGCTAAGCAGATTTTACGATTTCAGCAATCAATTGAAGCATTGGCGCACATTATTTCCTGTTTCTCGTTTATGCGTAGATGTTACACAGCAATGGCCTGCAATACAACTGGACGCAGAAACCAACAAAGCTTTTTCTCTTTTAAAGTCCTCCATTTTGCTTCTTTGATCGAATTTCCCTCCAATGCTGTGTTCGTTTGATGAATCGTAAAACCGAATCCCCGGGAATGCTGCTGCCGTGAAATCGGTTTGAATAATTCATAATGTTTGCTTAGCGCGGCCATTCCAATTAATGGGCACCGTCTGCCAAATCATCCCCCGCTGGCCCATTACATTACAGCCGATCAGCAAAACAAGCAACACAGGCACCATCGCCTGTTTTTTCCTTCAGCACTACGACATTGCTAATGCTTTCTCTTTTTCCGTGTGGCGCTCGGGAAATCAACACAATTCAATTTTTTTTATCAGAAAGCTGTTATTATTCGAAATTTGTGCGTTCGATAAGTAGCGTAAGCATTGGTTTTGAACATTTGTTTGCAGTCATTTACGATTTATGGACGGTTCGTTTCGGAGAAACACAGGCATGATGGTTGGACAATTTCATCAACATGAAATAATGGTGCAGAGAAGGAGGAAGAGCGCTGATCTAAATGGTGCTTGGAAAAGCGAAAGCAATAACATTGGGAGCGTAGCAAAAACAACAGAACATTATGTACACGATCAACTTTGAAAAAGTTGTGTCCCTTACAGACTGTTTAATTTCTTTTAAGTTAAAGTATATTGAACTATTATTTAATTAAAATAGGAAAAGTCCTTGATTTTTATTTGCATACATTCAGGAGCTCAAAAACAAAATTACAATAAATTGCATACCTTTAGGCACTGAAAGGTCGCAGTCTATAATACTTACTGCTCAGTATGATCAAAATTGACGGTACATAATGTTCGATTTTTTCATTCGTTTCGATTGCTTTTTTCTTTCCTAGTCAGCAGTAAAGTGTTTAGCTATGCAAGCTTCATGCATGCTTGTCTTAAGCATAAGACAATGAGAAACTCTCACAAAATGTTGCATCCATCCAAACGGTTTTCGTTAAAGGCAAATGTTCCACATTTACTACTGCAAACTGTTACAAATTCATACACGTCCTAGCACTGTGGGTGGATGGAAGTGTGTGAAGTGTGAAGGTGTGGTTTTTCTTGTCAGTGTGCCAGTTCCATCCTCCCTTCGCGGGCGAACTCGGGCTCATCGACGAGAGCAATGGTGGTAATAATAATCTGATAATATTACGCTATCGTAGCATATAGGCACCCGTCTGTACACACCCTCGAACATACGCACATACGGGAGATCGTTAGGATCGCACACCATTTACCCGAACGAGAGTCAAAACTGTTTGCAATTTGTTTTAACCGTCTCTTAACCGCTGGTTTTGCATTTTTCGTGATTTGTGATGCGCAGATAGTTTGGTGTGGTAGTTTTTGTGTGAGCTTGACGTGTGTTTGTGCACACCCTCCTGTTCGTTTGTGCGTTACACTGCAGTGTTTTGTGCTGTTGTGCCGAAAAGTAACCGGTTTGACCACCTCCTCTCTTAGGGTGGTTTATAGTGCGGCTCAGCGAGAGTGTCATATTGCTCGGTGCTGGTTACAAGGTGAACATTTTCCACACAGAACGAACGAACTCACGACTGTAAAAGCGAACGAAAGCGAACGTGTTCTCCCGCCGGTCCCACTCGTTAGGATTGGTCTGAATTTAATTACCAACATAAACCGAACGGCGCTTTTGGCCTTTTGGTCGGTGACTCGTGAACGTTGCGCGCATCAAGGTGTAATTATTGTTACAATCGAATTGATGCGTGGTTCCGTTAATTAGCTCGTGAAAGTTTAAATGGAAATGGGGAGTGAAAATAAAAACAAAAGAACACCGGGATGCGGACAAGCGGACCGGTCTACATTGGTTGATGGGATTTTGTGTTGTTTTGGTTTGATGCGATGAGCGGGAAGGGATGGTGGACACAATTGATGAGGAAAAGTTAAAGAGTAAGACCTAAGATGTAAAAGTTCGCTACTGGTTTGTTGCAACTGCTGCTAATTTTCACTGTAACTGTCTCATTAAATGTTACTTTCCCGGTAAAAACTCGTTATTTGAGTGGAGATTGTCGCTTTTTGCGCGATTTGTTTTCACAACTCTCCCAACTCCCAAGAAGTAGTACTCACGAGTTGCAAACGGCAGTGCAGCTGCAGAAAGGATCCGGTACCGTTTGTGCCAATTCATGCAGTGAAGGGATAGAAACGAAAAAAGCAACTCAAAAAGCAAAACGAATAATTAATTTGTTTTCCCTTCTTACTTGCTTGCTTGTTCTACTCGACTCGTGAGGCACTACGCAAGATACAGGTCAAGCTCGAAGTAGAGGAAGGCGAATGAAACATAACGAGACCGAAAAGCGAACCAGATTCGTTCTCCATCGTATATGGATGGTTTGTTAACCGAACCTGTTCCAGAACGAAAGTCAAATATACGGCAACACTAACGGTTACCCTACGCTTGTAACAAATGCAGCAGAAAGGTGACGCAAAAAACGCAAACCAAAGTGTCGTGAAGGGTGTTTTCTTGTGAGAAAAAGGTGAAGAGAAAGCGCGATTGAAAACGGTCAAAACGGAACTGTAACTGGTTTGACAATGGTCGACTCTCTCGAATGAATTATCAGGAAAAGGAGGATTCTATTTACGGGCGTGATGTGAACGGAGTGATTGCGTATGATTAGGGGCCATCGCTGTTGACGTTTTACGGACAGCCAGCGATCGACCGGGCGAGCGAGCGAAGTTTCATTGCTTGTACTGCGCAAACTGCACTTACCCGTAGAGTCTACTATCGCGAAGGTGTCTATAAATTAGGGAGGGGAAAAGTAAAGTTGTTGATATTCTGCTTCTGTGGAGGAGGGTTTTTTGAGTGTGAGTAAGATGGTGTTTGCAAAAACAGAGGGACATGGAGAAGAGCTTTTATTAGCAAGGGTGAAAATGGGTTTACAACAAATTCGCTGTACAATTCATTTCAAGGAATTTAGAAGAGAAAAGAGTTTTATATTAAATTCAAGCATTTAGCTGAATAAGATTTGCAAATGAGTTGAACTGAAAGCAAACACTAAACTAAAAACTAAAATTAAAGTCGAAAAAAAAGTTGTAAAAAATACCCATTTCCCAATGGAAGGTTTTTCTTCCTTCTCTTTTCTTTTTTCTCTCCCGAAAGCATTTTCGTGTTAAACGAACATTGCAAGGGCAGAAGAAGATTATTAAAACTTTTCACGTCGATACTTTCATCCGCATCCGGATGTCTAATTATAGAGGGAAGCCGGATGCATAACAACTCAACCATAATCAACCATAATAGCGTCCTCACACAGGGCACTTAAGGGAAGACCATTGAAAGGCGCCTCTATTGCGCGCAATTCCGCGAATAAAATTTATCGATAAGAGAATAAATCGTACGACGCAAAAATGGAAATGGCTGAGGGACAAGGTAGAGCCAGAGGGTCAGTTTTTCTGGAAGAATGTTGAATTCACTGTTGAGATTTCAATGCCAAGTGCAATTTGCGTTGGAGCTGTTAGAAGCTTTGCGTCCGAAGTAAGCAAGTTTCCTTTTTTTTCCGTCGAGCACCATTTTTTTGTATAATATTGGCTATTCTTGGTATTGTTCGGGAATGTTTGGTGGCGATGAACGCTCTTCCACCCTGGGCGTGGTATGTTCAGTGAATCTTAAATCGAAACTTTGGTGGAGAGAAAAGCATAGCTCGAAGTTTGCTGTTTCAATGATCAGAATTTGAATGCCAATTTATGTGAAAGATGAAAGGATTGGGGAGAATGACCGTTCGGGTAGCATGAAACATTTTTTTCTGGTGGTCGTAATGCGCGTTGGTGGTAAAAGAAGATTCCAACTTGCCGTTGCATCTTCGCAAAACCTAACATCAAACGCTTGTTTGAACGTTTGCCGAACCCACACGCTTGTTGCTTGTCCCAAAAGTTCTACACACATTCCACTACAAATGGAACGGACGGTTCGATTCCGGTTCGGTAGATTTCTTCCATCGCTGGTCTGGTGTAACGATGCTCTGTTGCCTGATGTTGTAACTGTTTGTTAGTGAAGTTAGTGTGCTTGTAAGTGTGTATGTGGAAGGGGTTACAGTTGTGGTGTTGAGAAAGCGGCAGTAGATAGTAGAAGTGAGCGAGAAAACTAGGGGGGAAGTGGGGGTTGGGAGTGTTTTTGGCATGCAAAATGAAATGGTCTTACCTTCCGTTTCCGTGCCTAAACAGAGCTAAAATTTCTTCGAACGTTTTGTTTTTGGTCTCAGGAACCTTTTTATATGTAAATATCCAAAATATTGCTAAAAATACACTAAACGGTAGGAATGTATAATTTTCCAAGGCAGTCTGAAAAGGGATAAGGGAGTGAAAAAGAGAGAAGGGAAATTAATATCGTGGGTCAAACACAGCGATAATTATTTTTGTAATGAGTAATTATACAAATGAGAGCAAATAAGTCGAGATGAAAAGGTGATTGCATACATTTAGGCGTTTGAAACATTAACCACCAGACCTTACACTAAAAGAACGCCTAAAGGTATGCAATTTTTTCAGAGTTTTGCTTGTAGCTTTTCCCAGCTTGCTTACCTTTAAACTTGGGAAACCAATTCCAACAACGAAGTTCGCCATCCAGTTCACGAGTACCGCAATCGCCATCGCGCTCGGTCGCGGCCCTTGGGAGAACAGCTCGGCAGTAATCATCCACGGTATCGAGCCCGGTCCGACGGCGAAAAACACGACGAAGGCCAGCGTTGACACTACCGACAGGTAGGACATCCAGTCGATCATTTCCTGCACATAACCAAAAAACTCCTAAACTATGCGTGTAACAACTCTGGGTTCCCGTATTTAAAAGGCTTTTTCGGTGTGTAGTGTGTGGGCGTGAGTGTCGTGTCAAGTATTTTCCGTAATCGGTCACACGTCCTCGTCGCTTTCGTAGGTCCAGTATCGGTTGGGGAAAAGTCAGTCAATTGTAGGATACAATCAGAGGGATGTTGGTATCATTGTTTCCGGCTTTTGAACGAGGATAAGGAATCGGGTGATAGGGATTGGGTTTGTTTCTGATGTAGAGTGTCAGTAAGGATAGAAACGCTTATTGCTGGACAAAACAATTATTCAACAGTCAAGTGAAGGCGGAAGACGGTAAGAAACGCCTTAAGAACCTGCTACGGATTGTCGTTAACTCATCGCACCTAGAATGATTCGGGACAAGTTGATTGTTGATGTGACTCAAAGGGAGGACCGGTACGAGAAAGAAACAAAACCAAAGAAGGATAATCGTTACCGATAGCGGACTTTTACAGAAAACGACAACCAAAGGAACGAAACTAAACATCGAAAAAAGAAACGAGACGAGCAAGAGCAGAATACACGCTCGGTCACCTTGTTTGGGGCAGTTACCGAGTGGGCGGGAGCCAGCAGCCTGGTGCGCACACTGGCTGGCTCTTCATCTAGTAGCATATTATGAGTATTAATAGAAGTTAATTAGTACTTGCCGGATCTAGCGATTACATAAGTGTGAGTGGTAAGAGAGGCACTGTGTAGTTGTTACCAGTTACTAACATCTCTTGTTAGTAATAGTAGAACTGGTCTAGTAAGAAGTAATTATAATAGAAGGCACTACGGTGTTAGTAGATCGCTCAAACGTCCAACGTGATGCACCAAAGAAAAATACCACCGAACAAAAGACGCACCAACCTGTACTTAGTGAAACATAAAGAGACAAAACTTAAACAAAACTAACACAGTGTGCGGTCAACAAGTACTCTTGTTTTGTGTGTTCGCAGTTTTTGTTTGCACTTTTGATAAGTGTTTGAGATGTAGGTGATGCGTGAGTGTGTGGGTGTTCATGTGTGTGTGTGTGTGTGTGGTTGGTGTTTACCTAACGCGTGATGCGTGTGTTGCTTTGCCGCACGCTAGAGAGGTGGGTGCATTTTTTGGCGCAGAGTTGGCTTTCTTCTCTTAAACAAAAGTAAATTACGAGAAAGAAGGATAAAATATGGAAGTAATAAAATTGGCACAAAGAAGGGAACTGTGTGGGGGCTGAGGAGGGTGGCAAGAAGTAGAGGCGTTAACTCACGTTAACTCATCGCAATCAGCTATGGCTTGACTTTTATAGCACGGGTGAAGTAAAACGGGTGTCTCACAGTTTGTCTCGCACGCACCGTCCATAAGCACCGAGCAAATGGAGCACCCTGTATTTGCGTATGTAGTACTGCGGGGTAATGTGTGTTTGTGTCGCTGTGTTTCGACTTGGCTATTTTCAAAGGAATCTTGTGATGGAAGAGGGTGAAGGGAGGGAGGGATCTGAGCAATATGTTGAACCTTAATAGCAGGTTTTATTTATTCATGTGCTTTTTTTCGGAGACCCATTTTTGAAGCTACATTCTGTTAAATGACAGGAGCATGACTTTTGATAGGCATTACTGTGCGTATGTATGTATACGTCATCCAAGATGGCTGTTACGAGTGACAGGTGGATTGTGTATGGGTGGATCATTGTTGTGTTGTGTTGCGGGCTATGTCCAAGTAGGCGAGATAAGGTTCCCTCTTTTGATGTGCACGAGCCAGGATTAGTGGGTAGCAGTTGTAGCTTTAGCTTATAATACGGTTTAATACTGATCAAGCCACACAGACAATAAGGAGAGAGGGGCTGTCTGTAAACATTTGGATATTAATTTTCAATTACTAGCATTATCATGGCGACAAGGAAAAGAGCCACACGATAAGCATGTTCAAGCAATACATTGGCATATCTTAATTGCCACACACCTAAATGCACTTAACTTCCCAACAACGAGTTTTCTTCTCGTATCCGAAACCATCACACACCCTTCCTGCGCTATCGTTAGTTGCATCGATGAAAAAGTAATCGCTTAATTGCATTTCAGCACAGAAGGATGAAATCGGACCCAATTCGCTAAGCTCGTTCACGGCACAAAAAGAAGCTGACCAAAACCCCACGCGTCCGGTTGCAAATTGGTGTTCATTAATGGTGCACTCAAGTCGAACCGTTTCTTTCATTCCCTGTTCTGCTTCACGCTATCTGGCGTATTTTATGGACCCGAAATTTCTCGCCATCCTCCCCCAAATTCCATGGGTCAGTTTGCTTGTTTGTTGTTCACGTTTTCTGCAACAATCGGCCGGTTAATTCGAGCGCATTGATTGTTCACAATTTACACAATGGTAGTAATGAAGGTTTCAAAAAGGGTATAGCATCATGAATCAGATGCCAGAGAAAGGGGATGAGAGAGGGAGAGAGAGAGAGAGCGAGAGAGAAGGAGCGAGTAAGCGAGAGAAAAAGATCAAACGTCAATAATGAAGTTAATTTGAGGGCACGTAAAATCAATAACACGTGACCACCGCATAGTGGAGCGACCGCACTGAGGGCGCGTTGGACCGGGCGGTGTCGAATTACCGAGATTGCACCGAAGGTTTTGATTATTGGTGAATGGTACGAAATTCAATTAGCGTTGAGGTTCGTAAGCTTGTTACGGTTTGGATAAGCTCAGCCGAATGAGGTCCAAAAAGGTCGCCCAGAGTGCAGGAGTAATCCGCATATCCGCAAATGTTGTGAAGGAAAACAGCAAACTTCAATGGGCGAGATAAATTGAATTGGTTGAAATGGGTTGTAAAATATTTTCAATATTGAGCAAAGGGGCCGATTGCGCTTGAATTGATTCAAGCAGAGAGGGAAAGAAAAAATGATTGCTTTACATTTTTGGCATGAAATGAGTAGCGTGTTGAAAAATTAATCATTTTAAATTATAGATTGGACTGAAGCTTTCAGCACTTGCCACAAGGATGTTTAAGAAGGAATTTTAATCGTCACTTAAATAAAATAATAACATTAAACTTAAAAGAAACATAAATAAATGTTAGTGCGCTAAAGTGTGGTATTTGGTGTAAGTGCACACGGAAGGGTAGTTTTACATCTCTTCCGTACGTCGCATCGCGTGCTCTTGAAAAAGTGTCCACCAGCAAAATAATCCTTTCCACTCGCGGCGGCACGGTGGCTTGTTTTTTATGTTTCGTGAACGGTGTTCGTGAGCGTGAACAAGGTGAAAGACCGATGTTATGCGTTGCATTCGCGCGTGTAATTGGTTTGGCCATTTCCCGCCCATCTTGGGATGGTACAGTGTAACTTTGCTGTTCTCTCTGTTGAGTGTGTTTTTTGTTGTGATGTAGTAAATGAAACGAAAAAACACACACGAATGATGAAGCGATGGAAGAGAGAATGAAAAAAAAAACTGGGGAAGCATTGGTGTGAGTGAGCGTTCTTCTTGAAGGTGGTAGCCGGCTCTGGGACGGTGAATGAGGTGGCGAATCGAGGAACCAGGACACATGGGGTGGATGGTTGTCTTTTCGTATTGCTTTGGATCTGTATTTTTGTATCTGGTGTGTTTTTGGGTGGCGGGAAGGTTAAAAGCCTTAAAAATCGAGAAGTATTCCCGTACGTCTTACAAGCTACAGGGGCAAGACGGTTAAATGAACGAACCATTTTTTGGTATTATTTCTTTTCCGCGCTTTACGTTATTATCGGAACGACTTATTTTCGATATTTGCACAATATGGCAGAGTCGTATATGCTGAGCTTAAGTTCGCATGGAGGCGCTTGGTTGCTCACTTTATTATGGAGGCGCATGGTGTTTACGACCTGCAGCTTTGTCAACTGGCAACGGTTTCTATTCCTTCTCTTTTTTCCTTCTCTTCACGGTTGCTACGGTACCTTTAACAGCGGTAATGGTTGTGGCATAAATTTTCCACACACTTTTTTGAGTTAAAAAAACGCCCCTGTTAAAAAGGAGCAAAAGATAACAACCTCATGTAGAATACCCGCACTGTTCGAGGTACGTTTACGTAGGGTTACATGTTTGCTCTTTCGAACAAAAAAACGAAACCAAAGTGACCAGATAGAGCACCCACGCACATACACAGACACACTCACGTGCAAAATGAATGGTACAGGTAGCCAACCTTCGGTCGACTGGTCACCTGGCGCAAGAAAAAACACATACTTTACTCTTCTGCATTGCACGTTCGCTGCGTTTGATACGTGCTTGGGATGCAAAATTGGAATCGGTGCGGTGACAAAAACGCAAACCCCTCATAGAGCAGCAGCGAGCAGAGCCCAGGTAATATGACAAAAAGATTGTCCAAATAAATAAACCCTGAAAGCGTCGGCATTCTCTTCCGCCCCTTCTTTGCAGGTCCGTGCTTATGGTGGGCAAATCTCATAAAATATGAAACTAGAAATTCTTTCACGATAGGATTTGATTAAGGGGTGTTTACTTAAATCTGTGAGCCATCCTGCACGGGTCCACTGCCGTAAGAAAAGTACATTGCTCTGCATTGTCGATCAAAAACGGAAGGTAAAATGCTGCTGGAAAAGGGGTCAGTATTTATTTCCTTACGGTGGGAATGTCTGCTGCAGCATTTTGCTGACCAGAAGAGAACCTCTTCTGCTTGAGGTACAAACTAGCCAACGAAAGATGATCTCAAGTGATTGCAAATTGTTTCACAAGACTGTAGGAGTGTTCGTTTTGTGCAAAGATTGCAATTTTCTAGACTAGATTTATGAAAATTTTATCTGAATTATGATATGTTGCTCTAGCCCTTCCGTGTGTGTGTAGAGCAAGATAGATTGAATAATAAAATATCTTTAATACTAAATTGTTTCATCCACCGTTCGGATAGGATGGTTCACTTTCACTGGAAAAGAAGCTGCCAGCAAGAACTGACTTGAAAACAAAACTCTTTGTGTGGAAAAGAATACTTTTCCCACGAGATCAGCAGCACCACAGACACACTTTTGCTATCTTTCTTTTCTTAAAACACTTTTCCCTTCGCTTTCTGTGGCTCCCACAACGCACCCAACGTCGCACCGAGCGGTTTTGCGTGATAAAATTATAAAAGTAATATTTTCTGTTTATTCTGAAAGCTATACCCGCGCCATCATACGCTCGGGACCGACTGCACACCTTCGCAACGCAAGTTGGCTGACAAAATCAGGCGACATATTACCGGGCCACCGGGAGAATAGCCTACTCAATTCCCCAAAGTAACTGTTTACCGCGCTGTCTGTTGAACCGTGAAGACTTTATGCTTAGCCCTGATGCCTATCTTTCAAGCGATGCTTTACCGGTTTTTTTTTTTTGTACATGTTCGCTAGTACTCTCCTCACAGCAGCGAGAAAAAAATACGCTCATACACAGTTTCGCTGAAAGCAGCGTATGCAGTGAATAGTATGTACAAAAATACGAGTGTGTGTAGGAAGGTTGGTGCTGAAGAAGGAAATATGTTTATTTTCAGTCCTTGCCAACGCGAACGTCCGCAAAAAAGAGAGCACCGAAAATAATAATAACGACCCCAAAAACGGTTATCGTGCTTTTACCACCTTGCCTCCTTTTTTTTTGGGTGCTCTCTTTCTCTTCCTATTTATGTTGGCAATTTTGTTTCCTGCGTGTACAGGAACTTCCATCATTCGTTGGTGGCACTTTTTTCTTCCTTCCCTTCTTCTTTTCCCTTTCCTTCACATCAGAGATGGACTCTACCTGTGCATCCTGTGCCTTACACGAAAGGTACGAACAACCATGCGTTTCCATCTGAAAGCTTTTCTTTGCTGCCTCTGCTGAGTGAACGACCATGCGCCTCCATCTCTCTGAAAGGTTTCACTTTGTTTCGTTCCCGTGTTCGCGTGTCTATGTCATGTGAATAAGTGTGTGTGTCAGTGTGTGCACGGTAACAATCACAGGGCTGTGCAAATATCTAAACACACACATACTTGCTTTTCTTTTCGTTTACTTCACACTCTAAGTGCTGCGACGGCAAGCAACACTTGAAGATGTGCCTTGCGCCTTGTTGGTTCTTTTTTTTTTCAATTATAAGAGTATGTTTTTGTTGTCGTTATTGGTGATAAAAATATACATCCGTACAGTGGCGGTAGAAAGCAAACAGGAGCTGCATGGACTCACACACGTGTCGCAGCAGCAGCAGCAGCAGGCGCACCAGTAAATAAGAGGTTCGTATGAGAAGAGCAAAAGTAAATCTCGGGTGTGGCTGCTCGCCCAATTCTTCAGCTCAATTCGACAAAGGTTCGTTAATTCTGTTTTCTGTTGCTTTCGATCGCTTGGAATATGTTTTCTATCGCTTTGACTTTCACTTTGCAACATACTAGGCTGCATATGTTTGAGGAAACCATAACGAAAGGTAGATTGTTATTGCATGCCCGTTACCCCTTGGCCGAAGCCTGGATGGAGAGTAAGAAGCAATCGGTTGCGACGGTTGTGCTAAATTTAACGAGGGAAACGAACCAAGAGCGCATAGTCACAAGCAAGCGCACGTACACGAGTCTCCCGATTGGTGGCAAGCCATGAGCAGAAAAGCGTCGCTGTTTGATAGTGACACACTCTTAACCTTTTCCCTTTTTCATGTGAAAGCATCCGAACGCCGTGTGAATTGGCGCGAATGCCAACACACACATAAGCCGCGGGTATCGGACTACCGTTTTCGCTTTCCAGCTGCTTGAACTCTTCTGCTGGTGTTGCGCCAAAGCAGTGGAAAACCGAGGGCGACAAGGAACGGAACGAAGTGAAACTTGAGATGTTTGTGAATGGCTTGTTGATGCGGCATGTTTGCATTCGGGCACACCGCATGAACATTGCCACCATGATTTACTACGCACACGACAACGCACGACGACTGCTGACGTCAGCAGGAGAGAGACCGCGAGGCGGCGCGTACATCGCGCAAATGATTCGTTTATTTAACAAATAATTTGATGTACAAATATTTAACTGTAAATTTGGACTGGTATGCGTCTGGGAGTGGGGAAGAGGGGAGAAAATTTAGGGGAAGAACATGTTGCTAATAGTTACGAATAAGGGAGAAAGAACGTTTAATATTTTCTTGATTTTTTTTACTGATTAAGGCATGCAAAAGGTGCAGTAGGTGATAAGCGAAAGATTTAAAACATTTAACAACAAGTTAGAAAAAATGCTTTAAAAAATTTGAAAGAGCTAGAAGGTTAGAAAGCGAAGCATTCGTAAACTCTACACTACAAAGCAATTAAATCGACTATTGGTATTGAAAATGCATAGTGGAAAAGTCATAATAGGTCTACAAATTATTCTATTAAAAACAAGATAATCTCTCTTGACTGTTATAATGATTCCTGAACATTAACCGCTTCTTATAACATACTGTTAATCAAAATATCCTTTATTTTGCACAAAAGACTCTGATGTAGATACTGTAAAAATTGTAAAATAATCAGAAAAGTAACACAATAACAAAAGCTGTAAGTAAATTGTGGTGATGTTAAAGCTTTTTCCCACTTCAAGAAAGCATTTCAACTAAGAATACCAATTGACCCATGCTTCTCACAAAGCTTCTGAATCTCACAAATATACTTTAACGTACCACAGTGCTGCAATAGAACGATAAAACGATTTCAATTAACCATTTCTTGCAAACGACTGCCCCGATGCCTTTCCGTCCTGGAACGCCACATTTTAGCCGCTGTCCATCATTCTCCGGTTTGCTGCTGGAGGACTGCTGCCAACAACTGCAGGAATTTCACAATCCCATCGGCATTCCGGTCGAATGCATCCACTGGTGGCATTAACCGCCCAGTACACGCCACTCACACCGCCCCAGACGAAAGGATTTCTGGGTACACCTCAAGTGGTCGCGTTTTCAAAATGGGAATCCACAAAAATGCCTAAAAGGCTGCCCTTACGATTGCAGCAATCGTTTGGCACTGAATCGGACTTGTGGGATGCTGGGCTGTGGCCAAACTTTTCTTCAAGACTTTACAGCGACAGCGGGGGTGGGATGGACGGGAAACATAACTTTTCCTCGCACTGGTACGAGTTTTCTCGAGCCCTTGCCCTCTTTGCCTACCACTTTGCTTGAAGGAGCCCGAAAAAGTAAGAACCCGTAACGAAATTGAAAGCGACACGAGCGATGAAAGCGAACCGAAAACTATTTCTCCCCATTGTGCTGCGTTCGAATGGATAATTCTTTTGTGTGTGTGTGTGTGGGAAGGGGGGGTTGAAGGAAGGGGTGTGCGGTCTCCCGTTGACAGCAACATCCTTTCGGCAAACAGTGTAGTTGGGAACATCGTTAGGCGAGCCGAGGCGTACGGTACGGTACGGTACTTACAAAACCCATGCCGTCTCATCTGACCGCTCTCTCACTGTCTTGAGGCCCTTCTTAGCGTTGCTTCGATCATCTTTGCCCTGCCCGATGCACATTACATTCCTCTTGCATTACGTGCATCCTCCTCCATTATCCTCCTTGCCCTTCCAGCCTGCCTTCGAGTCCATTACGGTAATCGTTCCGAGCAGTTCAGTGCTTTAATGGGGTAATAATAATTCGCCTCCATGGCGTACAAATTTCACCCGGCAGTGGGAAGGAATCCATTGCTTCGCTAAGGCAGCAGCAGCAGTGTCGTGTTTCCGCTGTCATAGTTCGTGGAAGTACCTCCCACCTTAGCTCCTGTTCTGCACCCTCCCAGCAAAAACTTCTTCTCTTCTCCGAGCTGAAAAGCGCTAAGACAATGGAATGGAAAAGGTTTGCGCATTGTTTGGCTGTTGTTTTTGTGTCGCTCTCCACGCGTTTCCTTTCCACAACCGCGTCCCATTCACTGCGTGGGGTACGCTAGCAGCAGCAGCAGCGATGCTGCGATGAAAAAAGTAAACCAAGCCACGCTGTGGATCCGTGCTTTCGTCGCGTAATTTTAAAGCTTCTCTTGAAACCGACACAACAAATCACCGTCCGATGATGAGCGACTTTTGTATTGAGCTATCCCGCCTATCAACGGCAAAGACGGCACGAAGCGGGTAAGGTGTTCTTCCCCTTGCTTGTAGTGGTGAAATCCGGCAAGGTGCAATTCCATCACAGTGGAGCGAAACGAACGTACAAGCTGCATCATCTTGCACGAGACGATGGCCTCTTCTGCCACAGTTCTGTTGCGAAACTAATCCTTCTCATTGCGGTGGGAAAAGTTTTCCGAAAACTACATGAAAACTTGCTCCATGGCTGTGGCGAGAGTGCTTGTGTTCGATGTGGCCATCGCTTCTTTGCAAACTACTTGAAGGGAATTCGACTGCATTGTGCATTGTACCCAAAAGCGGGGGGCTCTATTGTTTGCCTGATTGTTTATTGACCGGTGATGTAATTACACCATCATTACAATGCAAACAGAACATCGAAGGCATTGTTTCCCAACACGGGATAGCAATGGTTTCCATGGCTCGGGAGAGTTCAACAAAACATCTACCAAAATGAATGAAACAAGCGGCAAAATTCGACAGTCGAAAACACGCATCAACCAGTATCGGAAGTAAAAAGTTAAAACAATAACAATTCCCGGAAGGCAACGGTTAAACTTCTCAATAAAAAGATCTTCCTGGTCCTTCGAGGAAAAAGGATACTAGGGTAGCAGGCATACCCGTCCAAGCGCAGAGCTGTCGACACGATTCTGCGGGCCAAAAAGGGATTTCCCCACTGTTTCGCGTGCAAAATTCAACACGCGTACCGGTGGTTTTGTTAGGGTAGAACATAAAAAGAAAATTGAAAAAAAAAATCCAAATAAAAATGGAACCTTGATTAAGTTGGAAAGTGACCGAACGTAGGAAAGACATTAAAATTTTTATTCAAGCAGTTTACTCTACTAGCGGGTTGTGGCTATAAAAAAGAAGTTCACAACCGTTCCATAATTATGATCGAGAGTTTCTTCTCTTTAATTTTCATTCCCCTTTCTCTTGTTAGCTGGCGTAAACCATTTCCAAACTCACGCAAACATTCAGTGCAGCTTGCGTGTGCGAGTGTATGTGGTGCGTGAACGTGTATAGTGAATAAATAAGGACTGTAACGGCCCGTACGAAAGGTCGGCCAAGTTTACCCTACTGTCAAACGGAAACGGTTAAGTATTTGTGCCTTTCTTCTCCCTTTTAACTTTTGGCAGAGAAGCAACAAAAAAGCATGGGAAAATAAAAGCAATGACCTTGCCACTCCGATGCCGTAAAGCAGTAGCGTTTCCGTACATTGTTCCGCAACCAGGGGAAAAAAAAGCGAGCAAACGGAAATGGCCACGCAAACATATCTCCAAACAACACTTAGACTTTCCTTTTGTCTGCTTGAAGGGTGAAGAAAGAGAGAGAGAGAGAGAGCGCGAAATCAAAACATTATTGAGCAAGCGGGAATCACCAGCGTCAAAAAGGAGCGACCAACTCCCTTCCAGCAGCGATATTAACAACAACAGGAAGCGCGAAAACCCAGCTGCGTTCAGGAGGGACAGTCAAGAGGTGGCAAAAGTACCTCCCTCCCTTCCTCCACTCACCCTAAACGTCCCACGGCACGGTTGGCAATTGGCTACACACCCGCCACAGTTTTTGCCTGCTTCTGCACCCTTGTTCCAAAGTTCCGGCGCAGCCAGTGAACCGTGGCCATTGAAACTTTCCCATTCGGTGACGTTCGGTTTCGTGTTTGGTGCGGCGCCGCCTGTAGTTAACGCTAATGGATGTCATTAACACGAAAAATAGCACCATGTGAAGTTGGTCCGGGAAACTATGGGAAGCCCGGGAATCCCATTCAATGCTACTTCCCACTCTCTCTCTCTCACACACACACACACACAAACACACAAACACGCACCGTAGTAACTATGGTGTGTTTTTACGCTGCGCAAACATGAGCGTAATTTGCTTTCCAAACTTGGAGGGCTGGGTGAGTTGCTCCGGTGGGCCTTCTGTTGGAGCAGGTGGAATTTAGCACAAAAAGAACACGCGTGGCTAAATTACATTCACTTCATTATGGCAAATATTTGTGGCACCAGAGGTGTAAGAGGTCAATGTGCATGACGTGGGCACTACAAGAAAAAAAAACCACCGGCCTACTGCACTGGCGGGTGGGGTTTTCCATGGGAAATTTTTTTTTAAGTGAGTGTAATTGTATGGCTGGAAACAAAAACCAGGAATTTTCCACCATGAATGAGATTGGTATTTTTCCTCGTTTGGGTAAACCGTACCAGGCATGACCCGTACGAGAAGTTAGAAGCGTTTCGTTGCGGCCCATCAAGCACCACTTTCAAACTTCTCTTTCTCGCTTTCCTCCCTTTTCTATATCTATTGCTTCCTCCATCTGAAGTGGTCAAAAGGACACACACACAGATACAGTAATAATGTCCTGGTATTTTGCTTCTAATCGGTGCCTGAGCAACAAACGAATGAACGCAGGCAGGGGAAAAGTTTTTCCTTTGCCACCCGGGATGGTGATTAGTTTTGGTTTTACTATCACCTTCGGTCCGTTTGTAATTCTTACACACTCACATACACACACAGACAGAACGTTGCTGGAGAGGTAGTTTTTCATTCACACGCTACAAGAGGTGGGAAATTACTTTTCCGCCACCCACGGGACGGTGCTCCATTTCCATTTAGCAGCAGCAACAGTCCTTGAGGTCAGGCGTGATTCGTTTTTAATCGAGCTTTGCACACCCTTCTCGACGGCTCTTCCCGTCCTGCCTTTCTTCCTGGAGGTGAAATATGTCAAGCTACAATAATGATAGCCTCTATCTTTCCCATCTGCATCCAGGAGAGGTGTTGCTCGATATGCCAACACGTGCGACAGTTTCAACTCGTAACAACAGCATAACGGCAACAAAAAACATGTGCAACAAAGGGGGCGAAAAAAGGGAAGGGCGAGAAAATGGGAGATTTTCTGCCTGTTACTCCTGCGGTTCGGTGTTGGTTGGCTTCGATTGTGAATGTTTTTCCAGCACGAAACTTCAGACCCCCCGAAGTGCCAGTTTCGAATCGAGCAGTAATGACAGTACGGGAAGGCTTTACTTTTCTCACACAAAACCAGCAGACACACACACACACACACACACAAAAGAGAGATGCAACCACACCCGCTTGTTCGGGGTTGCAAGTTCTTTAATTAAAGTCTAATGAAAAACGTGACCACATGTGTGCAACACTCGCTCGGCTGTGATGCCACCCGGAAAGGTGGTAGAAGTAGTTGTAGTGGGCAAAGCAAATTGTCCACGAGGTATGTATCTTGATGTGACTCTGCGGTTAGGCTAGAACAATGTGTGTGCAGGGGAGAGTTGTTTTAGAGCTGTTTTTTGGTTATTATTCCTACCCAAAATGCGAAACAATACGCACTAGCCGTTGTGTCCGAAGAGAACACACGCCGAGAGTAGTTCCAATCACTGCAGCACTGTCTGCATGCGGTGACGCAATACGTAGTGGCTTGCTCCCCGTTGCTGGTTTGGCAAAAAAGTTTCATTCGGGGCAAGGCGAAACTTTGTCAGGAAAAAGCCACTGGCAAAAGTGTTGCAGTGCCGGCAAAAGCAGCATCGTTTCATTTTAGAAGTTTGTTGTACTTTGCTTGGAAAAGGTTTGGCCTTTTTTCAGGAAATCCTAAACCTTTCAATAGTAGAATAGAAGGTTGATTGTTGATAGCTTTTAGAACGAAGAAACGTTTTTTTTTTCTCATTTATAATTTATGCATTTGATGAAAATATACATTTCAGACAATGAACAAACGAAAGTGTTTTAAAAAGGACTCAAACTGGAGGAAAATAATGCATGCGAACTGGATCAAGTAGGGATGAAAACATCAAAATACGAAACGAACTAAACGAAAGGGAGAGAAAAAAAACAAGCGCAAGCACTAACGAGCAATGAGTAAAAATTGAAAGAAAACGAAAATTGAATTCAACGACACTAACTATGAAACAATGAGCTCGAAACACCCTAAAACAATCCAGCGAAACGGAACGAGTCAAAAAACGGGAACGGGAATGAAATCAGCAAATGGAAGAAGACTAGAAAGACCACTAGAAAGCGGCTGAGGTAGTAAAACATGTAATTAAAAAATAAACAATCTATCAATTCAAACATTCCAAGAGAGGGAAAGAGACTAAAGAGGCAACAGCAATAAGTATCGGAATAGTACACGAACACGAACAAGAACAAACGAGTAGAAGAGATAGGGTAGAAACATGGAATAAAAAGGGGGTCCATTGCAATAAGAACGTAAAATGGGAGATAAAAGGGGATTATTGCATTCGCAGTAGAGGGATAGTGAGAGGGAGTGAAGGTTATAGTTAAAATGGGGCTTTAAATAACGCGAGAAAGGTGTGCTCATTTCGGTTGTCATTTGCAATCTAGGCACTCCGTTTAACAAGCACACATTTCAAGCACAATTTTATAAAATATTTAATCTGTTGTAGTGTTGAATATTTGCGGTAGTATTGATACTGGTTTTGATTTTATGCCTCAATTTTCCTTTTTAATGTTTGCAAAAGCTGTCACAAATATTCATCACTAAATGCTTTACTTATAGAGGAGGGCGCAGTGAGAGCCCTCTGTATGAAGAGCCGTTTTGACGCGCTGATTGGCTGATGTTTTTGCCGGTCATGTGTGCTGGTGCAGCGCGTTCAAAACGGCTCTTCGGTTCGATTAGGATGAAAGTAATTGTGGCGTGTTGTACTTGCCTTTATTAAAAACGATATTGTTATGAATATTGAGAATATAAACATTCCACCTAATCCATACAAATGCAGCGTTCGTCGACCGGTTCTATCCATTAGCGGTATTGATACGAGTGTCATCACAACCTGTAAAGAGAGAGTGTGAGAGAGAGACAGAGAGAGGGAGAGGGGTGAGTTGAAGTGTGTGTGTGTTAAATGATGTTCTTTTTTGTGTTCTGTGTGTCGCCCAAAAGCCCAAACAACCACTTTTTCACCATTCTCCTCTTTTTTCGGAAGGGTCAATATGAAGGAACATACTCCTCACAGCTCCAATGATTCGGAATTGCTTTCAAATGGCAGTCGGACACCGGTTGTAGTGCCGCGCAACCAGTTCGACCATCATCCGATGGCCTTGTTTCCGTTTTGAACCCATCGCTAGATGAGGGGTTGTGTGGTTTATTGTTTTCCATTATTTTGCGTTAGTTTTATTGAACCATTTTCGCAACCAAACTTCGTGGCTGATTATTTATGCCACGCTTTGTGCCCACCACGTGAGTGGCTAACCAAGGTGTGATGGTCGGAGACTGACAGGGAGGGGGGGGGGGGGTTTGGCAAAACAAAAAACAAGCACCACACAATTCTAATACTGAAATTCATGCATGGATCGTGGGTGGCACAACCCCCCCACATGCAATCCCCGGGTGGGTACAATCACACACAGTCTTTGGGAGAAGTGTGGAAAAGGGGAGCGAGACGCATTAAAAGCGCACAAACAGAACCTCAATTGATAAATGTTGAGTTTAAATTGAAATATGTTCGACCAGTTTTTGAGGTTATGTAAAGGTAGGATAGGAGGTAGGAGTTAGCATCAATTTCGATTTGGTGTTTCGCGCATTTATTTGGATGCCAAAACACCGGAAGAGGAGAGGTCACCGTGGAATGTTGTTTGGATAATTGGTCGCTGGTAGTGGTTGCGGTGAGAGTAGAGCACTTTTTTTTCTGCGCTGTTTGTACGTTGTTCTGTTTGTGTTGTTTGGGACCGGTTTTTTTTCTGACACCTTCCGGACAGTTCGGTGCACTAATCCAGTGTTTTACTAAACGGCCAAACGCAGAATGGGGTGAGCAGTTTGCCGCTGAAATCCATATTGGATCAATAAAAGGGATAATGGATTGTACGGTGCGGCGTAAGCGTGGCTGACGTTTTAGCGTTTCAGGTGAAGGATTATGTGTGGTAGCAACGGGGCTTAGCCGTTGTTTTGCAACCCCTTACCATTATTGCACCGATTCCTATTGTGGCGAATTTAGCACTTTCTTCCGTGAGACCCGAACTCATGAACAGTGACGTTGAGTAATAGAATACCTGAAGCGGGGAAAGAGAAAGGCAAGAGAGTTAATTCGCCAGTTTTTACATTTAAAATAAGTAAACGCACTGCTAAAGGGCTTAAATGCCAATGCGATGGTAACATTGCATACTTTCAGGCGTGGCAGTGACAGCGTACAAGCAACACCGCCTCAAAGTATGCAATTTGCTTAGCAATCCGCTTAGATTGGATCTTTTCATTGGGCTTTTGCTGCCTTACTGAAGTAACACTGTTGCCTTTAGACAAAGGTCGCTACTTACGGCATTAATTCCACTAAACTGCTGGCTAAGCTGCATCACAATTCCGATTATCAGCGGTGCCCGGAGCGTCGGCGAGCAGATGAGCTCTATCGTCGATATGCTGCTCTCGGACTGCTGGGCCCGCTCTTCGGCCCGCATCTCCTCGATGTCTTCCTCCACCTGGTTCGAAGCCCTGAGCCGGCGCAGAGCTGCGTAATGTGTGTGTGTGTGTGTGTATGTGCGATAAGGTTAGAAAATTAACGCTTATTTGATGACGAACTCAAACCCCGTTGGCTTTCCTTACCTTTTCGTGCTTCTTCCTCCCACTGCTTGGTAATTAGTAAATATCTAGGTGATTCTGGGCAGATCGGTAGTAGTAGTAATTGCAATACCGCTGGACAGATGGCGAGCCCTAACAGCACGGGCCAGCCCTCATTAGTTCCTAAAATTTGTTCTATACCCAGTACTTGCGATAATAGTAATCCTACGGTCACAGCCAATTGGTTAACGGTACCTAAACCACCTCTTAAATTTAATGGAGCAATTTCAGATATATACATTGGTACTAACGATGTGTTTAAACCTGCGGAAGAGAGAAGGCAGCGGGTTGCAGGTGCAGTTAGTGGAATATGACTCTAGCACCACGGTGAGTGAATTTCGCCGACACTTACCACAATTGACACCAATTATAAATCTTCCGAGGAATAGCATTTCATAGGAATGACTCATCTTCGTGAATCCCATTAGGCATGCACCGGATATGCCCAGTACGTTGTTCAGCAGCAGGCCACCCTTTCTGTGGACGGGAGACGTTCGGAAAGACGGGAGTAGTGCATTAGAAACGAGTCTGCTGCATGAGTGCGCTGAGCCTAACGAGAGCCGGCACCGCACCGCGATAATGCACTGGGCGAGTGTGCCGGGAGTGCATAATTAATGCAAGTGAAGCTGTTTGATTTTATGCTTTTCAAAACAGCTCCAAACGCTTCCGCTAAAATCAGGTAGCGGTGTGCAAATATTTATCTTTAGCCTCGAGCCCTGCAGCACTTAAAGGGTCAGTCGTTGGGATAAACACTGTCTCGGGAAGAAAGCAATCCAATCAATCGAACCGTGCCCTTTAATCTTGCTTCAGTCCAACGCGCCACTGACCCGTTAAAGACCCATTAAAGGTTGTGCAAACACGGACGCGCATTAGCTAGGCGGGGACCTGCATTTGCATTTGTGTCCGAGCTTTGTATCACCCCATCATCATCATCATCATCATCCGTGTGTTCACGCTCGGCAAACAAACAAACAAACAAACGAGTCCCGGACAGCCACGTGAATGTGCTCGAACCGATCGAAGATCGTCCATCATCCATTCGACCGGCCAGGGCGGTCGTAGATAAGATTCATAAAATAGCTCAATTTATGAGTGTGTACATATATCTGCCCACATCTGGCCAACGAGCGGGATAGCTTTTGCATGATCAGCAAACGCTATCTGTCCGCACAAAGCGGCGAAGCGGGAAAACGTGCTGCATTAGATACGGCATGGAAAATGGAAATGAAAGCTAAACCCTGGAAACAGACGCAAACCGTTAGTTTGGACAGGGAATTGGTTTTGATAAGACAATTCAATTATGAATTATTCACAAGATGCTAATCAATCAGCCAACAGTGTGTGGTGCGGATAAGGACAAAGTCGAATGCAGTCACTAACACATGCAAGCACCGGGAGCGGACGGCCGACCAGTAATAGATTTGAATAATTGGGTCACACTCAAAAGCCATCTAGAACGATATGCATTTCGAACTGGGGGGAGGAGGAACTGTGAACCGGAAGAGAGAACGGTGGACCTTACCTGCCGAACCGGTTCGCCATCCAGCCACCGCTGAAGCCACCGAGCATGCCCCCGATTGCAAAGATAGAGACGGCGACCGAGTACAGCTGCTGGATGAACTCCTCGCTGATGTCCTCGCCATACCGGTCCTTGTACACGTCCTTCATGAAGTTCTCGATGTTCACCTCCGGCGCATTGATGACGCCGGTATTGTAGCCGAACTGGAGCATGCCCAGCACGGCCGCAAAGATGGCGTACGTCAGGAAGAACGTCAAACCCTGCGGCAAAAGGGAAAGAGAACCCGAAACTCGTTATGAAATGTAAGTATAAAGGAAAAACAATATAAAAAAATTCGAAATTACCTAGAATGAAACAGAAACGGTGAACAAGTCAAAAAAGTGATAAGCAACATACAAAACAGTCAAACGCAAAAAGAAAATTTAAAATAACACAAAAGAAAACCAAGAAAACAAGACAGATCATTTATTCAACACATAAAAGGAGCTGATCACGAATGCGGGAACTAGTAACACTAACTTGCTCCAGCAACCGTAGCTTCCGCCGATGCGTGTGTTCCTCCAACCGGTCCACGTATTCTCTCAGCTCCTCGATCTCCTCCTTCACCTGTTGTACTGTATCTAGTTCGTGTTTTATTGCTACCATATCACGTTTCACCTGCGAACAAAGCGGCAACATAGCAAGTTAACGCCACTGGGAACGTCCCCAATCGAATTCACCCGATACCTACCTCGGAAACTTCCGTCTGGCAGCTCTCCACCGATTTGGTGAGCTCCTGAAGTTGGGTCCGTATCTCGCAGAGGGCGACCGTCGTCTCGAGATGACGGTCACCCCGCTGCAGATCGTCTAACTTCGCCGACAGATTCATACTCATCACGCTGACTTGCTTCTGCAGTCTGTGGCGGCGAAATAAAAATGCACACATATTAGTATTTATTTGCTCACTGGCACACACCGTTGCCACACCGTGACAAGCAGCGAGCATTAAAGGGGTTGGGGGGGTGGGAGGGGGGATGCGGCACATAAATGGAAAAATGCAATACAGCGGTACGCGATAGAGAACGATCGAGCGAGAAGAAGACGATTGCGGCATTCTCAACCGTATTGGGAGATGAAGAGGTTTTCGGTTATGAAAAGTCATGAGCTGATCTTTTTTTTTTTTCGTTGCATTATCATCATCGTCACCGTCTGTGCTAAGCAGTACGAGAGGAGATCGACACGTTTGCTGCATGAAATGACGATGGAAGTGATGGTTCCGAAACCGTGGTGGTGGTGGTGGTGGTGAAAATGAAGCGTATTTATGGAAAGGGGCTATTAAACTATGTGCACAATATGCGGAACGTTCGTTCGCACACGAAAGCTATGAATTTTGAGAAGCAGTATCGCGGGTATGTATGGATATGAGAGAAAGGAAAGTTTTGCGCCAGTTTTTATTTTGCAAAATGGATGGAAACGGCGATGAACGATCGTGAGTGTGTCTATGAAGAAACTATGTAATGGTCGTATGTGGTAAAGAAGAGAAAGAGAGAGAGAGTGGTTTTAAAAACGGAAAACAAACGAGAAAAAGGAAAAAGTATCAAAGCGAACAAGTGAAAGCAAAAAGGTTAACGCTGTGTTAAAGAGAAAAGGGAAATTGCGGCGTATCAAGAACAATCGCTCGACACAGAAGATTATTGAAGAAACTGTTAAAATAAGTTGGAAACGAATCAAGCTCCACGTCTTGAGTGAGTTTTTTGTTTCCATTTTCCCGTCTTGTTTTGGGAATGTAGATAGACATTGAGCGATGCGATGTGCAGGTCCCGGTCTAGCAGTAGTAGCAGCAGTAGCAGCAGCAGTAGCAGCAACAGTAGCAAAATTGGCAGAAGTAGTGATTTAAGTATACAAAAACTTATTTTCTTTAAACGTTCACAGAGCGCTCTTATTTCAAGCCTATCATTCACAAAAATACGCATTGGACAGTTTTCTACCGTAAAAATCCAGACTGTTCAAAAAAAGGATGGGAGCGGTGGTGCTTATGGTTCGAAAATTTACACGGCCAATTTCCACGAGATGACGATTGAATGCTGCACGCGCTACTGAATTGTTTGAGAAAAATGAATCGAAAAACCCGAAAAAAGAAACACTTAAAGCAAACTTCTGTTTCCATTCTCTCGGCCTGTACACACTAGAACGGAACGATGCGATAAAATATGTATATTACACAAATGAAAAACTTCCCAAACAAACACATTCACAAAGGAAAAGCTATTTGGGCTCGTTAAGTAATGCAAACGATCGACAAACGAAATCAATCAAAACAAAACAAAAATAGTTACTGTCGGTGTGTGAGAGTGAGTGAGCGATATGTGCAATGGATGGTGGCTACGATGGTTGATTGATAAAATAGTGATAAAAAGGAAAGAATCCCACTTGTGCTGTGGTGATTTATGCATTCTTTCCTTTCGCAAGTTTCGCTAAAGCTGCTCGGTTGCTGTTCCATTGGCCCCGAGGCAGCTAACCGAATAGATATGGAACGGAAAACAGAAAGAGAAAGAGATAGAAAAAAGTAGGATTGCTACGCTAAAACAGGGCACAGAAACACTGAATATCTTACGATACTAAAAGCAAAAAACCCGTACCGACGTAATGCGAATTCATTGCGACAAAGAGAAAAGGCTAATTGGGTCCCTTCTTCTTGGGGGCTTTTCACAACCTTTCCAACCCGCTTGGGAGAAGATGCGCCAGGGACAGTGTTCATTGCTGTTTGTCATGCCTTTCGGCCACACAACTCAATGGTGATACCTTCGCAAAACAACATTACACGTTCTCGAATTACAAGACTTTGCTTTCGTGAGCGAACGAAATAAACCGAATACCGTATATATCAAGCATAAATGGCAAATCAAACATTAGAATGAAAAATTTGTTGTGAGTGAGTGCTCCTTCGTTTACAATGTGGGATGACGGTGTTTTTCTGTGTGTGTGTGTGTGTGTGTGTGTGTGTGTGTGAGTGTATGTGACGGATTTATGAGCGTAAATGCTGGACTCGTTTGGATGGATTGCTCCATTTTCGAACCACAACCACAACACGACGAGGGAACAAGGTTGTTGAGAGAAGGATCAGGAGGAATTCGGGGCGATCGTTAGGGCGATTTGATTCAAGACTTTGATTTCGCGCTTTATTCGCATCGGAAGGGGAGAGTGTTTCGGTATTGATCGCCGTTTACTTACCCGTAAGAAATATCCCCGTACGACATTTTTGACTAGATTTGTTTTTGTTTGCGCTATCCACACGATTAAACTAGAATGCTTGCGCGGTCTTGTCGTTCGTCGAACCGTGGCGATCAATGTTGTGTTTGGTTTGGTGTGGTTTAAAAAAGTGTACTAGAGGGGTTTAGCTATCCAATTTCCGATTAATTCAATTCTTCTGCCGTGTGTGTTTGCTACTGTTGCTTCTGCTCGCTTGCAACCGTCGCGCGACTTATATTTAGGGTATTTTTATGTCAAATTCCTTCGAGTGTTTACGATCGATCGAGTGTCGCTTAATTTCGCCAAGCGATATTGTGTTCTAAAGGAACTTTATATTTTCGTGTTTCGTTCGATGTTCGATTCCGTTTGGTGGAACGGAAACGAACGGCTTTCCTAATGTACAGCTATTCGCATTGAATTGTTTGCGTTCTTTTCTCTTCTATCGCACGATCGTTTACTTGTTTCTATTTCCGGCTTCAATTCACGACGCTTTACGACAATTTAACTACTGCTATTTCGCACCACCGTTCTATCGCTCTTGCGGGGGAGATGGTTCAGTGTTGAGCATGAGGTGGAGAATGGATTTGTGTGTTCAAATTTG
This sequence comes from Anopheles epiroticus, assembly GCA_000349105.1. Taxonomy (NCBI): domain Eukaryota; kingdom Metazoa; phylum Arthropoda; class Insecta; order Diptera; family Culicidae; genus Anopheles; species Anopheles epiroticus. The sequence goes on along the minus strand of KB672076.1, from coordinate 301,560 downwards.
TTGTTCAGCGAACGTTGACGACACGTTGAATGATTGTTTTTTATATGCTAATAAGCGAATCTAATGCTGGCGATGGCACAATACCCACAATATTATTAGCTAGTTATGTCTCTCTGTGCTCTGTATAATGCTTCGGATCAAGTCAGTTCGCATGACAGGCGTTTGCTTTGCTTGATATGCTTCGCGATGAAGCTGCCAAATAGAGGCTTGCCGCTGTGTCGTTGCTTAACTTTGCACGGACAAGAAGCCTTTCGAATGTGCTAATGAGGAATGAGAAAAGGGATAAAGAGAGAGAGAGAGAGAGAGAGAGAGAGAAAGAGTGAGAAAGAAACCAATAGAGATGAACAATTGCAAAACAGAGAACAGAAGACGACCATTTTGTGTGGAAAAACTGTACGAAGAATATCGTTCATTTAAGAACCGCCCAAAAGTATGCAATCTGTAAAACAAAACTGTCCCGATGGCGGAATAGGCTTTTTAAATCCAAGCTAAATGTCATTATACAACAACATTTTTCAATCGTTCCGAGTTAAAATGCTAAACATTCGCTGATACATAAATGATGCTAAACAATTCAATTAAACCGGGGCTGCATTTCGCTAGAACAACTCAATTCAATTTCCAACCGATAGCGGGTTAAGGTATGGGAAGCGGGTATTGGCAGATAGGTACACATCGATACGAACGGACCAACTTTTCCTCGAAACCTCAATCAATTGAAAAGCCACGAATCAAGTCGAAACAACACTTCCCTGCTCCAGCACCCAGCTATGAACGGTGGGCAGTTTTTGATTTTTCACCATACAAAATCAATAACCTGCACAAGGACATGCAAAATCGCTGCTGAATTCGAATTCGGAAACAATGGATTGCCGCGGGTGGGCCAAAACTTTCCAAAAGGCTTCCCAAAACCCGAAGCCATCAATCGGGTGAATTATTGGCTTTCTTACGACGGGAAAGGGAGGTGGGCGTTTTCAATTTCGTAACCCAACTGTGAGGTAGGATGCCTGTACCAGCGCAAAAGTTGCCACACAATGACTCCACCGCACTCGCCACACGCCCAAACAAGCCGGACCAGAACGGACCGAATGTTTGACGTCAAGAATAGCCGGCCATTTATCTTGGGCTGCAGCGTTTGGGTTTTTGGTACGCTTGCTCGCCCTTGTTTGCAAATGATAAGATGCAATCAATCTTCAAAATTTGAGACCGCTGCGTGATGGCGCACGACTGTTTGCTTGCGTCGTGTCCGGGGCCAACTTTTTTGGGCGCGCCAACGAATGCGCGCGAAAGCTTAAAGCACAACGCAGAAAGAAAATGTCATCTTTGTCATCGCACCCAACAGCGGGCGGGCTCATCTGCTCACTCGTGGCGTAATGTTGGTGGTGCTAATCAAAAGTTTTGTTAATAATTTTCCCAGCAATTTCCCTCGCCGCGTCACAAATGAGCCATGCATGGTAATGGGGCTCGCACACGCACACACATACACACTCCCTCATGGGGGATGGGAGCAGCATAATTCGCTCCATTCGTCTTAGCTGCTGACAGAAGCGTTGACACCGCGCCAAGTCTTTGTCTAAGGCGTGAGTAAGCTTCTTGTGAGTGAGTGAGTGAAGTGTTAAGTTTTTGTAGCTCCGGAAAACTCTTCTCCAAAACTTGCAAATCAACCCGAAACGCCCTCGAACGAAAGCAGGATGACGGTTAGGAGCGAAGGGAAAAAAAGTTTCAAATCTTCAAGTCGCGCCATTTTGACAATAAAAGCTTATCATGAAAGTTTAATTTAATCCTTGTCTCAGTGCTCGCCCTGCCCCCAAGCCTGCCAGTGAGCAGCGTTTGATAGGTCAAATGTAAATGATGATCCGAAAAAAGGATGCACTGGGTACCGGTGCGGTGGTAGATCCGTTGATGAACCTACCCCAAGCAGGAGGGGAAATGTACAGAAGTTTCCACATTTCCTACCCCAACAACAACTAACCTTAGTCAAACAACCATTTCAAACTTATCATGCCACCATTTTCGGTGCGGTTTATGGTGGACCCGTTCCTTTGCTTCCGTTTGCACGGCTTTTTCATCGGGCTGTGTCATTTTCCAGCGCAAAAGAGGGAAGCCGAACACTGTCTTCCCAGCAGGGTGCTTGTTGAAGGGTGAAAAAGCTTCACATTTTCCCCGCCGAGCAAAGGCGGGTCTGTTGCCGTCCGACGTGTTTATAAATGAATATTTGTCAATTTCTATTCATACGATAATCCATTGGCTTAGGGGATGCAGAAAGCGGCTGGGGATTTGACACGTAAAACGAGAATGAGCGATAAAGCAAGGAAAGAAGCTCACGTCGCGTTTGTGAGGGAAGGAATGTAAATGATTGTACTATGCGAACAGACCACACACCCATACACTTTCCTTATATCCTGTTATCGTTTTCCACCCAGCATGCAAGTCATCGAACCGTTCCGGCTTATCTTCACCGGTAGAGATTCGTTTCATTTTTGACGAAAATGATTTCCTCCGCTGGCGGGGTCCATCCGGAGGTTACAATAAATTGGTTTTGCTTGGGCCGATTGCTAAGGAGCTTTTTTAAAGTCGATTAAAGAAAATGACGAAAATTGAACAATCTACTGTGGAAATCTGCTTCAAAATCAATTTGGTAAAATTGTGTCAAACAATCTTAAAGAAATAACGAAAATATTAGACTTTTTTCACGCAAATAGTGACAGTTTTCAGAGCAATAATTTCACTGCTAACGGCTCAAAAAAAAAACGAGGATGTCCAAACATCTGTCTCTAGCTGCAGACGGGATGATGCTGATGACGATCATAAATTGATATCATTCAACACCAGCAGCAGCAGCAGCAATCGCACGGGGTTCGCGAAAATGAGCGCTTTGGATCGATGCCAGCGAATGCAACAACGAAGAAGCGAAAGATATGGTGCCCTTCATATCGGGTGGAAAACGTTGGACCATTAATCAAGGAATGAATCCGAATGGGCGCATGCGAAAGAAGAAGGACCAGCCCTGGATGGCTATACCACATCATATCGGGCAGCGATGGGAAATGCTGAACAGTTTCCTGCGATCTTTGGAGCGACATAATTTATCATGCCTCTCGAAGAGGTGTCACCGCTTGAAGTCTCTGATGGATGGGAGGATGGCGCAAGAAATGGAGGCGTAACAATGACGGCAATAGTTTCCGTAATATTATATTTTATTTAAACAACAAAGGGCACAAAATTATTGTGTGTCTTTTCTCTTTAAATATCCATAATTGCGTATTAAATGGGCATTCATTGTTGCTATTTACTAAAAAATCGACGTTAAATAAACCAGAAGAAAATATTTCGTCCAATATAAGGAGGAAAACAATATCACCACCATCGAAACACTATCAAAAACAATCAGTTAAAGTAAAGGCAAGCAAGCATATGAAAGCTTCGGCGGTTATGAGCATTTAGGATGCTGCACAGCCCCAAACAAACAGCACAACACGACACGACACAAAGGGGACGAAACATTCATTACTTTCCAGCCATTGTGCCCCATAGAACCGCAAACACATTTTGGGCTGGTATAGAGCGAAAGCGAAACCAACAAAGTGTACACAAGCATACACACAGCACAGGGAGAGAAACTACAGTTTCGACAAAATGGTTCACCAGCGGCGGTAGAACCGTCCAACAGCGCACACCGAACGACCGACCGACCAACCGACCGACCGACTGGGTGTTACGAAAAATGCACTTTCATATTCATCTGTCATCAAATCAGCGCACAACACAGCGCTGTAGAAGATGTGGAGTAGAGAAAGGCAGCGAGCGACCGCGAGGAGCGGCAAAAAATATGGGGTGTTGAAATATACAAATGAAGCTGATGGCATAGCCCGAGACCCATTTAAGTCCCCGGGCCCGTGTCCTGTGAGTCCCGGAATTCGAGGGTCCGAAAACGCTCTCAACGGTGCTATGCACGCCTCTACGCAGGGAGACTGGCAGGCAGGCAGACAAACAAACAAGCAGCAGGAACAAATGGTGAAATGATGGATGGCACTTTCCTTCCAACTGCAACTGGACCAGAAGATGGGAGAAACGGCAACAGATAGCCTGCGAGAAGACCTTCAAGAAGAAAGCTTTTGCTTGCTTTGGTTGGTTCATTGATGAAATGGGAGGAAAAACTCGTCCACATCCTTCTGTTCAGAGAAGGAAGAGAGGAGAGAAGATGAAGGAGGATGCATAACGCAACCCCCGAAAGCCTCAGATCGTCGCAGATGAGAAGAAAGCGTTCGTTTGTTGTAAAGCAAGATAAATGAAGCACGATTCATTGTGCTTCACGTGCTCAGTTTTTTGCTTCCTTTCACTCACGTTCTTTTCCTCCGTCCTGGAGTGTGTCACTTTTATGGTTTCACACTGGCAAACTGGTTTGTCGCACTTGCAAACAAAACATGCCACACACAGAAAAAAGGCATCCAGGAACCACTGTTCTGCAAGCTGCAGAAGGAATTCGCTTAACCACGACAAATATGCACCACGTGCGGTGAGTGAAATGGAATCTTTCAACTGTCAGAACGAAAGTTTGTCGCCACACTGCATCATTGAAGGGCACACGGTACAGAACACCATCTCTGAAACAGTGTAAACGTGTTTGCAGCTTAAACGGGCTTCAGAAATGCTCCTAAAGTTATGCAATTTGCAAGGCACACTCGTGTCGCGTTTAATGGGATTTTGATGTTAAAGAAGAAATGGAATGGTATTTCAGCGTAATGAAAAACCATTTCAAAATCGACAAGCGAAATGGAAGCTTCTGGAAAGCATCTTCAATTATCATTAGCAAAAATCAAAGCTAAACATGTCCTGTATCAAACAACCTGAACCGACCGACCATCATTGCCGTCCGCAGAGAAATAGAACTGTTTCCAACCACATCGAGGGCTGCCATCGATAGATTGATTGCGCTTCCTTTGCCGCTGTGCTCCGATCCGATTGACAGGACAGGGCGAGAGGAACGGTCACAGCATGATGGGGACCAGAAATATTTGCTTTAATTTTTGCTTGCCTTCTATATATTGCCTTTTTCCCGGACGAACGCTCCTTCCCCCTACATGTATACACAGCTCTGTTTGAGGTCAATTCAATTACATTTGCATTTAGATAACCGACTTCCAATACATCGATTGGGTGGTGGAAAATGAAGTTCTGTGAGAATATGAGATTTTTTCCTCACGTTTGCACATTTCAATGCGCCCGAGTGTGCATAAAAAGTGCATCGTACGGAGTGCAAAATGCGCCTGGGGAGAAACTGCATCGAGCTGCATCGTGCTCTGGGAACAGTTTAACCGAAAATTAAATTATCAAAGTCCATCTTGCTGTCAGACAGTCCGTGAGGGAGAGAGGGAAGAGTGGCAAGTTACAGTTTGCCGACCACACGGGCTCTGCCCGAGTGCCCACATGACTTCTTGTGACATCACGCGGCATATACACAGCATGGGGCGCTGAAGCCAACCGTTGGGCAGGGAAGTTGTGAACCAGTGTGTTTACCAACTGGGCCAGGGAACGTGCGGTGCTACTGCGGTCCCTGGGTGTGGTCATCTTATCCAGATGAGTCCCCCCCCCACACACACATGCGCTGATGCTCATGTTGACCGTACAGATTTTCCCATAATGTTTCCAAAAATTTGTCGGCACTGCATCGCAGTTCGGTGTGTTTGCCCGTAGCTGCTGCATCCATTTGAGAGTGTATGATGCGGTTTGGCCGCTCTGCAGGACACTGGAGCACGGCAGGATGTCTCGACCCGCCCAAACTCTGCTCTCGTGGTCCAGAGGCCGTTGTTTAGCTGCAGCTGCAGAGTGCTTTACACTACACACGGCACACAGTAGGATAAAAAATCCAATATCCTTTCATTAGCCTTATGTCCGCTCCGTGCAACAATCCGGGACCGGTTTTCAAATGGACCGAACCTGGTGCTTGTGTGCAAAGTTTGATAGACCGCGTCGTCTCATCTCCTATCGGGGAATAGGGGAGTGATGGATTAAAACTATCGGCCGGTCTGGGAGCGCGGTAACGAGAAAGATCCATTAAAAACCCCTCGACCCGAACTGATATCATTCGATCAAACGAACCGCATGTGAGGGCTCGAATCACGATTGAGTTTTGGGGGGGGTTAAGCGTATCTTTTTTTTTGTTGGTTATTTGGTCTGTCTCTGGCCGTTCCCATCACAGTCTCGTTTAATCGACCATGATCTCCGTATCGCATGGCAGTATCACTTAAAATTGACTCTCAAAGCTAAACGAACCTGCCAACGTTGGCCTAGTGTTGGGTGTTGTCGGCTTTTTTTCTTCTCTCGGGACGAGCACGAGGTGATGAACCGAACTCAAATTGTACTCATTTCCTGCAAATATCCTGTACGGCTGGAACGACTTTTGGTATGCGAATCAAGTAAAAAGACGTTTATTGGACCACTAGTTTTTAGCAGGCTGAGCTTGCTCGCATGTATGCACAGTTCACCGAGCATGAAACATCTGACGTAAGCCTTGAAAAGGGACGACGACGACGACGACGACGACCACGCCTGACAGTATGCAATACAAAAACGCTTCACTCACAACGCTCGGGAATCAGAGTTTATTTCCCTTGTTAATTCTAGCCGACCGCAGTCTGCCAGTGAGTAGAGTGAAATTTTAACACCCAGATTGGCATGATTGAGTTTCCGGCAGCACTGTCGGAAAAGTTTGCTGGAACGACCACATTCGTTTTGTGCGTTACTTCAATACTTGCAAGACATCTAGGCCTGGGAAGGTGTCCGAAAAGCCGGTGGTTCCATACATCCGGATTAGGGCTACATCATGCGTTGCTTTGTGTTAATAAATGAAGGGAACCTCCTTCTATTCCTGATGGTTCTACAAACTTGTTTGAGTTGTCCGAAATTTGGACGTTCAAAGCGCACACAGCCAGACGGACATACAACGCTCGCACAGCACTGCCTCCCATACCCACACACGCAGAAGGATACGATTTAAATCACCGTTAATTAAATCGTGTGGTTGTTGGAACATTGTTTAACTTTCGAGCGGGATTGTGTGAGCTTGGTAGATAATTTTACAAATGAGATATCAACACTCGAGCGTGTGCGAAGTCCCGCGCGCGCGTGCGGTCCCGTCCGGTCCGTAGCTTTCATTAGGGAATTAGAACACTAGACATCATCTTCAGGAACGTTCTCAAACCGTGGGCCGATGGAGATAATGATGGTCCGTAGTGAAACGGGGGTTTTGAAAACAAACTGCTTAATTTCCTGTATATCGTGCTGCCACACACACACACACACACACAACTATCTCCTTCAGCGCCGTGTGAGGTGTGGGATCGTCATACACTCAACTAATCATAGTGAAGTGCTCAGCGTGTGCAAGTCCTCGCACGAGTTTACCAACGGAAAGCGTGCACCTGTGGGAACATTCCACCCGAACCTAATCCTTCACAAGTTCCATTTTCACCCGTTAAGACACAATAACACACTACATTTCCTCTTAATTCTCATCATCTTCACACTGGCTGCCATCGGAAAAAGGATGACTTCATCCATTACCCAAAAACCACCGGACAAACGGGTACGTACCATTCTCCACTCCCCTTAATAGACTAACCCCGGCCACGGCTCCGGTAAGTGGCGTCGCCCAAAAACCTAGGTAGATCATCACTGAAGTCTCGCATATCTTGCTTCCCAAAAGCATGGATAAGCCACTCAGCCTGAGCTTGGGCGGGACGAGATATGTTGATTGCGTTCTAATTCTACGCTTCCTTCTCTGGAACCTAGGGGGAGGAGTTTGTTGCTCAAGCAACAACAATCCACCAAGCGGGAGTGCAGAATCCCATTTGCATGATGCACGCTGGCCGTGGGTATGAATCTTGCATCAGTCTAATTCATGACTTTCCGCCACACTACTCGCTCCCGAAAGCGGAACCAGATCTGATGCTCTTTCTCGCCGGAATGGGATCAACAGCAACAAAAAAAAGTAGGAAAGTAGCGCTTCTGAGAGCTCCTTTACTCACGAAATTGTGTTCCAGCTCGGTGAGGTCATTCGCCAGTAGCTCGGCTCGTGAAGTACGCACGCATTTGCATTTTAAAGGATTCCTGGTAACCTTTCCAACCTCAAGCTGGTCTCTTAGAAACGAGTTGGTGGATGTGAATTTGACCACAAAATATCCCAACGCTCAACAGCCTCAAGGCTTTCAAAGACCCCCTATTCTTCAGCCCTCTGCGTCTATGTTTGTTTGAGCTTTTTGCATCACAAATACAATTGGAACTGTCCGTGTAGCAAGTGCTTTATCGTAGCAACGAGCACCGACCACACGAGTCGACCGAAAAAGGCACTTGCACAATGCACTCTCGGCCAGTACGTTCGTTGTATGAACTCCCGAGAGGACCTCTTAAAGAATGTCCAGCATCTCGAATGCCACATGAGGAGGGGTCATCATATGGGAGGGTCGCACCACACAAAGCACGCGACCATACGGAGGCCGTCGGAATCGCCATCGGTTGAGTTGGATTTAATTTCATTAATTTTTCAATCGCTATGATATATGCTAGGTCCTCCTGCTCTACCACGATCCTGTTCCGTTTAACTTTCAATTCTCCGCATAATAAACCATCCTGTCTTTCTTTCCTTCCTTCCTTCCGGTTGCATCCTTTAAGCTGAATCCCCTGGTGACCACAAATAGGAGTTACTTTTTGAGCTACCATCGCCATCATCACCGCACTGAGGTTATTATATTATTTTTGTGCAACGAACCACGGCTTATCCCTCCCCAAATGCCAGTGTACCGGTTTTTTGGGATTTAATTCTTTATCATAAACCGGTGGTCTAGCGGAGACGGGTAGATTAACCGAGCTCAAAAGCGAATGCATCGAAAACGTCCGAATGCAATGGGAGGACAAGTTAATGCATACAACAGCTTACTGTTTTATGAAAGTGTTTTTGGCAGAGAGAGCGAACCAGCAACTCAACCTCGCCTTTCTGTGAAATAAAAGTTTACCTCTTTGCGTTGGAAGGTGATGGTGGATGTGCTTTTGCTTTAAAGGCTTCCACATCGTTGCAATTCCTCGGCTCCCCTTAAATATTGTTTCAATTTGTACTCATTGAAATTACGATCTGCCCTTTAAAATGTCATTTTCCTCCTTATTTGTGATTTAATCCCTCGGTCCGCCCGGGCCAATCTAATGTAAATCCAATAAAACGTACATCAATTCGAGCGAAACTGAGAACGACTGATGAAGTCCTCTGAATCTTGAACCGTTCACCGCTTCGAGTGGTTCCAGTCTTATCGACCTCGTCGTCCTCGTTCTGGCAACGGAACGCAAACGTACCTCAAATGGGACACAAGCTGCTTTGTTTCTGAGTTTTATGGTTATCGATTTACTGGAGCGTCAAAACCGCCCCTGTGTACCGAACCTCCCCTCCCGACCTGCGGCATTCGATTTTAAAGGAAAGTGACTGTACTACCTTCATCGTGCCGTACTTGTTGGCCGGTTGCAAATGTTTGTCAATTTCGTAAAACGGCAAAACCAATCAACGAAAAATGTATCGCGCGGGGAGACCTGAGGCAGGGCGGCATCGGCAACTCTGCTGGACGTTTCATTAATGAAAACATAAAAAATGCATACATTTTTCCTCGCCCTCGAGCTTCGAGCTTTCCCGGACGCCCGGAACGATCGGGATGTAATGGATTTCCGTTCCAGTGGGTCGAAAGCGAAGAAGAAGAAGAAAAAAAACACACGGTCGCAAAACGTGCTTAGACCGAAGGTGGCAATGGATGAATGAGCAAAAAGCAAACAGAAAGAAGGAACAAAACGAAAAAGAAAAAAATAGACACACACCGCCAACACATAAGCCCAGAAAAGATAGATGAAACTCGCCGCGATGACGTGACTGGGAAATGAAATCGAAACTATGTTCCCACCAGGTACGTTGTGCGGAATACGGTGGACGGCAGGGACGAACCCGAACACCGGTTGGTCGCAAGTTGCTCGTGATTATCGAGCTTAAAGCATTTGGCGTGTTGGATACCCGTACACGGTTTTGCGAACGAAACGAATTTAATTTGTTTTATTTACATTCACTAGCGGGATTTCGACGACGAGAACGTGGCTCGGGTAGCGTGCACTTTGTGCAAAAAGAAACATTCTTTCCACCGAAACACCTTTGCCGGTCAACAAGTTAGTCTCTTCGGTTCATGGATACATTGACTAACGGCAAACAGTGTGAAGAACGGAAAATACAACATCAATTAAAAACACAACCAGTAACAGCACAGTATAACACAGAACAACAGAAAAACAAAAGTCAACTAACGAACAACATTCAACGCAAGACAGGAAGAGGATAGCGAAGAAAGAGAGTGATATAAAGAGAGCGAGAGAGAGAGAATCAAAGTATGGCATAGAGAAAGAGTTGAGCTATCGAGGACGACAGAGTGCATGTTCGCTAGACAAAGAAGGTGAGAGTGGGTTGAAGATGAAACGTCATACCGAAATGAAACGTGATAGTTTTTAAAACAAAATATGACAGCAGCGGGCAGAACTTTGTGTGTCCCTTCCACTAGAAGGGTGGGATGGCGAAATAAAACACATGAAAGCTACACCTATAAACTATGCGAACGGGGAGGATGAACGGGGGTGAAAGTTTCATGAACGAAACAGCCAAAATGGAGGCAATTATGAAAAGGGAGTGAGAGCTAGAGAGAGAGAGAGAAAGGCATGGAAAAATGAAGTACAAAAAGCTGAGTTTGACTGAAAATGATGACAAAATGACGGTCAAGTGACGTAGCGGCTTCGTGTGGAAGATCATTTTATCTCCTCCGTTTTTTTTTGTGCCACGTCCGACACGAAATGGATATCGATGGATGATAAAAGATGAACGAAACGGTGTCCAGCTTTTTTTCGGGGCGATGAATCGTGTTAAAAACATACGGAGGAAACGGAAGAAAAACTGCCAGGCAAAACGGAAAACACGGGGACAACGACAATTTTGAACAATAACGATACGGAGCAATACCTCCCCAAAGGGGGTTGAGTATCCCTCTCAGGAGAGGTTCGCAAAAAGAGTGTGTCATCGATGTACTACCGATGAGGACGAGTTATTGTGGAAGGTGCTGAAAAGGTGCCATCGAACGTTTGGGCATGACCCGCTAGTAGCCAAATCGTGGTCGGAAAATGTCGCTTTTGTTAAATTTTGTAGTTGCTGTTGGCGAGTGGCAACAAATTTTGGACGGGCCTCTGTGTCGAGGTACCATTTCAGAGTGTACAGAGTGTATCGGTCAAGAGGTTTGGAGGCCTTTTTTCTAGACATGATGCTAAGGAAACTGTTGTTGTTTGGAGGAAAGATTGTGATGGGATCTTGTGCCTTTCATGGTGATGGTGATAGATACAAGAGTTTGTAAACATGAACCTGAAACGCCATCATCACTGTCCTCGCGCAGACAAAGCAGACTGTCTCTCGCCTTTCAAGTGCATGTTTACCAACGTAGTATTATGAGGATGAAATTTATACTTTAAATTTAAACAGTTTTGTAATGACAATCTAAGTGCAACCAAACCCCAAATGTGTGATAAGAACCGATAAGGTAACAAAATCGTTCCCAAAAACGAAAATCAAACGAAGGTTTGGGCCTACGATGATCCCAGAAAAGCTGAGATGATGATTAGAAGAAGTACAAGAAGACTAGTTAACACATACACACACACACACAAGCTGGTACTACTTACTCGATAAGCAATTGACGTAATGATTCCGCATCCTCCCCATCGCAGCGATCGCTCTTCCGTGAGCCGAGAGAACCGGTCCCGTCTCCTATGTACCTTGGCCGCTTAAGTCCACTGCCGGGCGAATGACGCGTCCCGGTTGACGAACGCCCATCGTCTACGCCACTGCTCCGTTGCGAATCGATCGACTGGGAACGGTAGACTGGCGGGCCGGCATGGCGGAAAGGAAGATACACTTTATGTATCAGGTTAGATGATGGTTAGACTAATGCATATCCAGTGCTGTGAGAATGTCATGTAAAATCGTGGAGAAGGGTGGATGGGTGCTGGTGGAATGGAATGGATCCACCACGTAATCCCACACTGTCCTTTCGGCCAGCTCGGGACCCAGGTGCTCCGAAAGGATCGACATTTTATAATGGTTTCGATATAAAAATAAAACGGTTTCGGGAATGGAGGATAGCGCCGGCGAAAGGTCAATATAAGCATGAGATTAAAATGAAACAGTGTGTGTGTGTGTCGTCGAATTTGGGAAGAGAAAAAAACGGCGAAAGAATTCAAAATGCTACCCCTGTCTTCTAGGAATTCCATAAAAATGAATGAACGCGGAAAAGCGCGTCTCGCAGCGGTTCGCCATCGTGGAAGGCTGGCCATACTGTTATTGTGGTCGTTGCAATAAAATCGAATGTGATAAGCGGTATGGACCCTCGTCTAATCACCTGAGGGAAGGCATTTCAATTTACTTTGCCATTTGTGAATGGACTGTGTTTTGTTTCGAGAAGATTGACCAATAAGAATTAACGAGGAGAATGAGGTAGCTATTTGGACAAGCTTCACTTGAATCCAGAAATACTCGCCTCTTTGCAAGATATATTACACTTTTTGCTAGACAACAACGTATGCTTCAAGCGAAACAACGCCTAAATTTATGCAATTTGTATTAAATTTAAATCAACAAATTCATCTTCTTTACTCATCGGTTTTTGTCGAGGCAAAACAGGAACCGTAACGGTGAAATTTTAAACTAAAGGCATCGTTTACGGTTCAATTATCACGTCACGGAAATTGTATCGAAATGATAATGTTGCAGAAATGTACATTTCACCATCGAATCAATGGTCCGTGTTACGATGCCTTGTCGAGCGAAACAGGTGACCTCTTCGGAAGTACGGACTACGAATTGTTCCGGACGTATGATATTAATGGAAAATCAACTTCCAGAACCTTTTCCTACCCCAAGGAGTAAGGTGCGAAGGTGTTGGAGGGCATTTTTTCCCTCACTCTGGCTCCCGTCTCTTGTTACCAGTGCCTGGGGGAAAGGTAGCGCCCGATAGCCCAACCCTGACCATCTTTTAAAGTACCTTTACACACACCCATAAAAAAGACACACAGTGCACAGAGAACAGACGAGGTTCATTTCCGAGTTTTCTCAAACAGTGGGGTGACGCGGCAGGCAGGGCCCTGGTTCTATTTCCGTTAGATGTATCTTCCTCGAATCAATTCGAATCGAATTGCCACTAGTGATGGCCTCAATTTCCACGAATTCGATTTCATTCCTGTCTAAGTCTTTCCCTATGCTGCTACCTCAACAACTGCCGCCATCCATCTTCCACTGAAGAACCATCGTTTGATGAGTGAAGAAATGTGTCCTTCCTCAACGACACTTTGCCCTCACCTCCTCACCAAGCCCAGGACGGAAGGAAGCTGCTTTTCGAGTTTCATTTCCCATCTCCAAGGGTTCTAATACGAAGGAGCAGCAAGGGCTCTAATCAATCTGCACATTCGATCCGATTACCACCGCATGAAGCGATGCCGGAAAGCTTCTTTCCCATTCTTACCAGCACCGGCAGCAGTGCGTCCCTTGCTCCGGCTCCGGCTGGTGTCTTGAAGCTTTACACTTTCATTTCCAATTCCCCACAAGCTAAGCTTCTTTTGAAGGTTCTGCCACGGTAAGCAGGGAGGGACTGCCCTGGAAGAGAATTTTAATTTAAATTAGTTAACGGACTAGCAGCGTCCGACAATGAAATATTCAGTGCAACATACTTCGCAACCCAGGTTGGGTGTCCTTCTGCTTTCCTTTCCACTTTCGGGTACCCGGTATCGATCGAACTTTTTCGACCTTTCCCTTCGATGGACACGAGCATCATGTGCGCAAAAGACTCTCACGACCATTGTGAATAGGAAGTAGGTTGTGTGCAAGGGAAGCGAAAGGGAATTAAACATACCATCGAAAGGTTCATACGTCTGATGTTGGAGGATTGATTTTAAGCCAATAAATGAAGACGGTTGGACGCTTTAGCACCTACTCTCTTTTTCAAGCTTGTTACTTTCTTTCTCAGATTTCCTGGAAGCATCTCTTCATCACAGTTCCATTCCTCAGAAGAATGTACAATGATCCATTGCTAGAGCTAACAAGAATCAAACACCGCTCTCTATGCAACACGGTACGAAGATTGGTTGAGTTGTAGATAATCTTTTACCTTGGCCAATGACCCCGATGCCTAATGGAGGGAAGAAGAATGCAATCCTTTATCACTCGTAAGCCCCCTGTCCTCCGGTCCGTTCCCTTGAATGTTCCACAATAAATTTCAATTTGATAGACTCGAGCCCGGGAAATGGAAGAGATGGATTTTGTGTGATATACCCAAGAGTGTGTCCATTGCTTGTAGACGACTTCAATTAGATTGAACAAATCAACTCCACACATGTAACGACCACGCCCGCTGAGAACCATTTGTGTTGATATGAGGTGAGGTGAGAGTTATGGGGGCTGGATGAGGGACATAAATAATCGAAGCAACGAAAATGGGCATCCGGAAGGCGGGATGAGGGATATCGGCATTTCTTCTATTGTGCTCGTTATCGATGTCAATAATGAGACACATACACACCACACCAAGTAAGCATACTTACCGTCCGGACGTACTCGTACTGGAGGTGAGGTCAGCTTGAGCGTTGATGACAGGGCCTGTGAATCCAGGGGCCCACTAAAGACATAATCATACGTTCCTTCCTGACTCAATGTTGACACTACGCCGATCGAAATTCGGGTACGGTTCGTTGGTTTATTGATTGTCCAAGCGAGAACGCATGAAATAAAGGTACAGATAATACATGTTTGATTAGTATGATTGCCGGTAGTTGTCTGTAGGGCTGTACAACACTTACTTGCGTGCAGTGAAACAGATTGATTAACGAGGAACTAATAACGTGGGAACTAAAATCACTAAGATAACATCCAACTTAAGAGCACAATAAAGGAAAAAGACAATCTATCAATCCGATCATGCATAACGGAGGAGTCAAGGTGATGACACAAAAAGGTGTTAAAAAGAAACGTAATAAAATCATGCTCTTTAAGCCAAAAACAAACTAAAGATCATGGATGCAACAACAGCGGTAGCGTCTTATTAGGTATACCTGGATACACGGACAGTGGTTGCAGCACTTGGGTTGATCTTAATGGTGGTGGTAATGGTGGCAGTTGAGGCTCGGGGCCGTTCGAAATGGAAGACGGAGGAGAGATCATCGAAGGGTCGCCGTTTGTCGCCATAACATGGAGACGGCCGGCTGCGGGATCGATTTTGTTTCGTTACGACGCAACCGAAATTTTGTGGTCGAATTAACCAGCCAGTCCGATATAGTTATAACACGCGTTGGGCAGCATGAGGAGCAGAGAGATGGAGAGAAAAGTATGAAAGATACGGTGAAGTATGGTTAGTGACGGCAGACAAGAAAGTCCGACCGAACCGGTCGAAGCGATACTCATTTATTTTTATATCACTAGACATGTTACGACACCGACTCCTTTATGTAAAACCATTATTGGGCTTAGCCTTGTCCACGTTGTCCCACACGCTCTGTTTAATAATCCAATTCCGACGCAACGAGCCTGCGAAACCATCCCTTTTTTACCTTCGATCTATAGCGGCTGGTCTCGTCGGCCGTAACTTGGTTTCTCAATCAACCGGGCCGGCAAATGAAGTGATACAAAACCGCAAATCCGCCGCAAGTCCACACACCACCTAGCACAGAAACGGATGGTGCCTAACCCTTCGGTAAATATAAGTTAGACGCCTCGTTCGATGGTACGTAATTCCCTTGGGCCGTAACGACGAGTCGAAGCAATAAACAAAACAAATGTCTATAAGACGACGGTAAACACGAGGAGGCGCTCGAGAGAGGAACCAACTTTCATCACAATTGGACTTAGTTCCGCCAACCAACCGAGCGAGCGATCGGCCAACCGTCCACTTCCGAGTATCATCCGGGCAATCTGTTGTTACTGTTTTTTTACCTCCTTTCTTCACTGACGGCATAAGTAACTCGAAATGCCTTTGTTTCGGTGTTGGTTCTGCCTTTTTTCACCCTCCGCCCCATCGTAACCAAAGTTTTCCATCCAATTGAACGCCACAAAGACACGGCGCACTGAGGTAAGCCCCTTGCTAATATGCTGCAACTTCCTGTTCCTGTTTCCCTTTTCCTTCCGGACAGAGGTTTCTTCGTAGTGCACGGACACGAATTGAAGGATTGGTACCAGCACCCCATCGCCACGGCCGGCTACTCACATTTTGATGAAGTCACGTGAAGCGCCATGTCATGCCAAGACATCCAGAATATCAGCCCACAAGCACGACCGCCAGCACCAGCCACCAGTACTGCCACGTTCAACTGTTTGCTTCGAGGCGCAAGGTTAGCATACCTTTGGTAGCCCCCAATGTCCCGGGCCCTGCCCCGATGTCCCCGTGTGTCCTCGAAGAATGCCACCAAAGTGCACACCTCTTGCCGGGCTATCTCTCTCTCTCTCTTCCCTTGACTCTGCGTGTATGCAAATAATGCTTTCCCGGAGAACCGAAACTTCCTTCCACCTGGTGTGGTGTGAGCACTATTTCCTTCAGGTGGATGAATTCTGTTGTGCCATACGTGATACGTGAGCTGTTCTCGTTCTTCTTCATCATCATCTCCCGAGTGTATGAGGGCCATTCAAATGTGTGCCCTCATACCCTCACACACCCCCGGATACACAGGGACACCACATAGCATCCCGTTGACCAAGCATTCCAACAACGGCAGCAGAATGGAAAACGTGAATAAGTAAATATGCACGATCTAAATAATATTTCACGGCTGGTTGCTTCAAAACACAGGGAAAGGGAGAGTGAGAGAGGAAGAGACATATAGTGCGCGGTTGGGTGGGTAGAGACAGTGTTTGCTGGCTCACATGCACATGGCTCACGCCCTTCACTGCCGCTCGATTACATCGGCCAGGCAACACACCCAGCATGCATGATCCGCACGAGAAGCAAATCTTCATCGACCATGGTGAGTGCGCTCCTGACGTGTGGTATCATACAGATTGTGGCAGAGGGCACTGCAAGCAAGAAGGTTACCGCAAGGAGCGCTTCGTCAGGCCTTCCTTCTCAGTTCAGTTCTCCACACCGACCCGAAGTGAAATCCGATGGCGTAGGATAGAGCTCGTTAGGTACAAAACGGATGATGAGCATCCCATCGGGGAATTGGGCTCAGTTGCAAGTCAGCAGACAACAACGAAGCGGCAAAGGGAACTATGTTTTTCCTCCCGCCCGAGCCGAAAGTATTTCGCTCCGGCCCCTTTTGTGTCGAATCAGTAGTTTATGAAATTATGGTTTCTGCGATAATCTTTGAACCGGATGCGCCTGGCGTCGCCTCCATTCTCTCCCTGCTTGTGTCTTTCACTCTGCATTTGATATGCCTTTGGCACCGATGGGAAGGGAACGACCTTACAAACGAGCACCACAATATGGCTACTCTTGGATACTTGCTGCAAGCTTACTGGAGATTGGATTGGCAGGCGGTTGGCTGCCTTGGGCTGTGTTTCGAGCCATAGGAATTAGTTTAGCGGAAGATTGTGCGTAGCTCGGTACGATTTCGACGCGATTGAGTGAACCGTTGATTCATGCGTGATCTGCAGAAGATGATGGTAGCGATGATGATGCCGACGCTGGTGGTGAAACCACCAGGGGGTAAAGGGGAAATCAATTGTTGTGAACTATGAGCCGAGGCGTGTAAGATCCACAATCTCGGCTAATGGCTAGTCTAAAGGTCAGCCTGTCATGCCGACCGGTGGCGGCGTTGGCTGACTAGATGGCGTCTTAAATCATCGAACGGCTACTGGGCTGAGATTGTAATAATTGCAAATGATCGACAGATTGGCCCGTGTTGCAGCGAACGTATAATGGAAAATGCGCCCGTTAGACGATGATATTGAGCTTTTGCATTGTGCGGACGCCAAGCGGGTGAATTGTTGGGATAAAGTTATTGTCAGCATAAGCCGTGGGAGGGAGTGGAAGGAAGGCGCTGCTAATTTTGACGTCGGAATGATATGCAGTATTCCGGGAAGAAACGTTGCGCTCCGACGTAAGCCGAAAATTGGTTTCTGCTTCTAGGAATTATTCCCTACACCGCTACGCACTTGGCGTTAATCGAATCGTTTGAAAGGCCGCTTGGGAAATGACCTGTAATTTCCAAACAAGCTCTAAAAGTAAAAAATAATAGAAATACATCGGATTGGTAGCTTTTTTATTGAATACCATTTATTTTGGTTGCATACTTTCAGGCGTTTCTACCACACATCTCGTACGCCTAAATATATGCAATTTGGTATACATTTTTGAGTTATAACAACTTTTTTATCTCAAATTTTACCAACTTGAGCTGTAAATGAAAGCAAAGTGACCTATTATTGAAATACCAACTCAAAATGGCAAACCACTTTTAATAAGCCAATTCTTGGATCGCTTACAAAAGTTCAAAGCAATTCCCATAATTGTAGGGTGCAGTGCTATATGGTTCCAGGAATGGTCTCACCTCCATCTACCATACCATAGCATACTACCTCCCCGACCAATTGTGCATTCCAATTGGAAATGCAACAATTCCTTTCGCACGCAAAGAATGTAACAACGGGCATGATGTGGTAGCAAAGTAGCGATCCACCCAAAACGGACGTGGTGAGCAACCGACAAACGAACGATATTTGCCATTTCCGGGCCATAGTGTATGTGGTTAGCTTCAGCTAAGCTTCAGGACTTTCGGGAAACCCCGTTCGCCCGCCTGTACATGTATGGATATTATTTGCAATTATTCTCAATCCTGACAGGTCCGGCCCCAGCTCGATGTAACCCGCCTCGAAAGCCAATGATGCAATACACCTAACTGCTGGCGTACCCGATGTCAGGTAAGGGACTTTTTACTGCACACTTCTTCCAATGGCGTGGAAATGGAAGCAAGGGTCAAACAATCACAGTCAGAAACGCACACTAAATGCCACTTTCAATTGCGTTTTACAAGCCAATCGGTGTGAGGGATAGCAGGAATGCAGCCCCAACGTTTCAAAGACATTCATTTGAATTGTTTTGTGAAAATTGCACCACTGAAAAGTAGTGGGAAGGAGCACGGGAGATTGGAAAATCGGATTTCGGGAGTGAGCGTGTGTGTCGTTATGGGTGTTATTTTTCCTTTTGTACTACTACCAGCACTAGAACTACACGATAACTTCCATGTTCCATTGCCATGGTTGGAAAACAAAGCAATAAAATGCGTGCCTGCGCACCGACACAAAGGCACCGGGTGAGCACATGAGCAAGAGTTCTGACTCGCTTGTTGTGGAATTGGGCAGAAACACACACTTGAAGGGTGGAAAGGAAGCCAAAACAGGACGTCCAAAGGGCGAGGTGAAAGAAAATGTAAATTAATCTAAACCAACTATCACGCAAACCATGACCATTCCCTTTGATTTCCTTCTTGCTCCATCAAGCTCTGAAGAAACCTCATAAAGACTCAATAATCCATCAAGTGAGTCCGTGGGCGTGACATGTTGGTCCAACTGGCCAACTGCCTCCCCTCCCCCACCCCTTTGCTCGGAAAGGAATGAAAGTAATCAGCTCCATCTATTTCTTCCGTCTGGATGGGCTACAAAAAGGGCTGGAACGGGTTGTATGGCTTTCGGAACACAAACAAAGCCCCCCGTTAAACCCTAGTTCCGACGGAAAGGGTATGACTTGTATCCTTGGTTGGGGCCTTAGTTTTTAGGACCGTGTCCGTGTCCTTTCGCTTCATGCCATCGGTCCATTTGGCAGACGGCAATCGATAATTTATGAGCCAAATCTAGGTTAACTTTTGTTTTCCACGAAAACTCATTTAAAACTCTTCACTCCTCGCGTGTCCCCGTTTTCTCCGCTCTCTCTTTCTCTCTCTACAGCTTTACCACCAGCAAATCTGCCAGCATGTGTGTAACTTTGTTTGTGTACCATTTTAAGCAAGGGAAAAGGGAGTGCCCTTCGTTTTTCCTAAACGGAAGGACAATTGTGGCAAATTGTCGTCCCTGCAGCAGAGCGGGAAGTTGCAGCGTTTCGATTGCTCGGCAAATGGCCCAAAGGAAAGAAAACCTGTTTACAATCTGCACCGTAGACACACACGCATACATATACAAGGCTGGGTAGCTCACTGGAAACGGTTCACCCCATCTCCGCGTACGGTAGGTCGCCATCATAAATCGGCCGTTTTTAAAGCCCCTTTGGAGGAATTTATACTTATGTTGCCAAATAATAACACATAAATAAAGAATGCTCCAGGACCGGACGGCGGTTTTTCGGCCCCGGGGAAGCCGTGGGATCTGAAGTTTGCGAACCCATTATGGCATATTTTGCCTTGCCCACTTCTCCTCGTCTTTTCTTTTATTTTCAAACGAACCATCCTTTTGATTCGCAATGGAAGCGTGAGACTGTGTGACAAAAGTTCAACACAGAACCATCAATGGAGGGCTGCACAGCTGAGAGATACTTGAGGAAGAGGAGTGAACGAGCAAGGAAGGACTAGCAAAAAAAAAACACATCCAAAATGTCATAAATATTATGGCTGCCGAAGTTGGTCACACAACCAGCGGCTAGCAGGGTCTTGAGGAAGATGAAAAGGATCGTTCCCTTCCTTCGTTCCACAGCTCCTCTCTGTCTTATTGGCGAGATTTTAGTCTAAAAGGGAGGGTGTGGAGGAGAGGAAGAGGAGGCAGGTGGTTGGTTGGCGACGGCCGAGAAATATGTTTCCAGGACATTCATGGCATAACCTTGTGGAAATGATACACCGTAACCAAGGGCGGATGGATGGAGTCGATGGACGGCACGAAAGCTGAGGAACGCTTCCGAGACCAGCAAACCGGGAGCGTCGGCCATCTCAGAAGCCATCTCAACTCAGCGCAGTGATCAGCATTCCGGATGTGCACAATAAAACATACATACATTTATAACGACCCTTCAGAAAGCCATTAAGGACATTAAATGGAAATAAACTGTTGGACACCTCATAAATCACGACCACACAGCCACAGTAATGAACGGAGCAAGGCCGGAGCAATGGAGTGTCCCACACAAACGCACACCTTTCTTCCCTTCCCCTCCCCTTTAGGGTGCTATTTTCGGGAGGCAAATACCATTCGAATGCGCACAAACGGGTTGTGCTGGAGGCGGTTTTTGAGACTGAAATGGTGCTGGTGATGCCGCTACGGTTGCCCGGTTTGTCCATCTCATACTAATGATGCTTTCAATTGCAGTCTGAAGGGACGAGACGGGATATCCGATGGTATCCGAGTTATGAGTTTCTCTCTCGGAATCCCGGCACGCCTTTGGCAATGGAGGGTTAAGATGGTTGCACTGAAACAGTTTCAGTTAAGTTCAAATGCACTTAATAATTGCCATTAAAGCAGGAATCCGATTAATTGGAAAGGATTTTAAGGCGTTGAAGCTGCTGAATGCTGAATTTGTCTTTGATTTCATTCCAAAAATAGTCAGTGACAGTAGTCTTCTAATAAATCCAATAAAAATCATCAACTCAAGTGCTCAACAAACACATTGCCAAGATTTACGAATGCTGACAGGTTGTTTGTCAGCATCAATCTCCAAACCTCGCCCCAGAGAAGGGTTCAACCGGTAGTGCTGCAAGCCGGAAAATCGGCAAAATGATACATTTACATTCCACTTTCAACTTTGTTCAGAGATTAACTGTTTGCCCATTGTTTCACTGCTTCCGGAAATACGGGGTGGGTGAAAAACTTCTTTCCCTTACAGTGTGTGTATCACATTCCTTGTAGGCACACCATTGTCCATTGGCTGTACGATTTTTTTGCTTTGGGGAGCATTGGAACATAAATTATGTATCGTGTGCTGCTACTGCTGCGTGTAAGTAGCGTCAGTATCGGTCAGAAAGCAGATGCAGAACCCAACAACCGAACAACTTGCCCGAGAGCGCGTCAAACTGATAAAGTGATAAATGATTCATAAATTTAGTGTTCCAGTTCTTCGGTCGGGAAAACTTTCTCTCCCTTCCTCGCTCCATGGAAAACCTCGGTTCAAGTACCGCTGAAGACTGTGTACGAATGTGTGTGTGTGTGTGTGTGTGTTTTGGCCGCGTGTCGGCTGCTTATTTGTGACCGTTTACCCGACGAGAACTGCACACACTTGCGCCAACCGACCAACAAAGAGGTCAATATGTTGCAAACAATGGTACGCACCCTTCACCGCCCTACGGCAGCACGCATTCCCAGAAGGTTAACAACAGTGGCGCCACCTTCTGCTGATTGATAGCGTGGGAATCCTCACACCATCGGGGGCTGTGGGGCTTCGCCCGTTCAGAGTGTGTGACCTTTTGCGGTGGTGTGTTGTGCGTTACTGTGCTGATGATTGATAGCACCTGATTGGAAACGCACCATACCCGAGGGGACGGTTTGCGGGTTGCGGATAAAAGGTAATCATTCACTCACGTTTCCATTATGGTCGTCCAAGTACGACTTGTCCCGTTGGCTGTGTGCGGTAACTAAAAACGGGAACGAAAGCACCAAACCACGTCGTCCCTCTGTTCCTGACGGCAAGGTAAAACCGGGAGCTCATTTTCTCAGCCCTCCATTACACGCCTGGGAAGGGGAAAAAAAAGAAAGCCAACAATCGAACTGAGGCATCCCGGCCCGACCCCACCGAGGCGTGTAATGCGTGAACGAATCGTACGCACCAAGTGCGAAGTGCGAAGACCGTTCGCGTGTCGAGTGACAGTCAAATTAACGAACGTCGGATGTGTGTCTATCGATACGATTATTATTTGTGATCGTTCCTGTCCGGTTCGGGGTATCATTTATCAAAATCCAATATTGAAGCACTATTTGGTGTGGGAAGCAGAGGGGTGTAGGGAGAGCAACAGGGAAGGGAGTGGCGTCGACCAACCATTCCGATACACACAAGGGCGAACGCACGCAAGGCGAACTCACCCTCCGAGCGAATGGGGTTTCGGGAAATGACAAGAAATCACTCAATTATCCTGTGCAGGACACGCACCACAGCAGCAACAACAAAGCCCGCCAAAATAAATGATCTGCACCGGCGTTTGATTGAAAGGTGTGGTGAGTATGTGCGTGAAGGACGTGATAGTGAAAAGTATCACTTGCGCCAACGTCGGATACTTCTTTCGATGCGGTACTTCACCGGATCGCGATAGTAGCTGACAGCGCCCGGGCCGGAAAAGCAGTAAGAACCTGTCAATATAAATGATCGCTTTATCAAGGTGTTTCGTGTTTGGCCGGGCCGGGCGAGATTGTTGATGACATTTTCGAGGACGCACGGGTTACTCTCGGCCCCTCTCTGCCGTTGGGAGAGACTCGTGGAAAGCATAAACAATATACAGTCGAAGATAAATGACGGTATTGTGAAGAGTTTGGGATTTGTTTGGAGAAGATATGACTGATTTTTATCCTTGGAAAGCACCCATTCGCAAGAATGATAAGCCTTAGGTGATTAGTCATAATCATTAGAGCCTTTCCTTTCGCAGCCAAAGGATCACAAACCTTGTGGCATAAGATCTTAACTGTCTTTGAACACAATTTTTAAATATCCTTTTTTCTATCCATAGAGCGACTTCTTAAGAACCTCTTGCTTGATCAGCACTCTTTATCTCTCTCTCTCTCTTTCTCTCTCTCTATCTCCCTCTCGCTCTCTCTTGCCACATACCACAAAGCTTAATGCATGCTCCGTCCAATCTTACTCCATCAATCCCGACTGCTCAACTCAACGACCAGTTAGTGCTTCACGGTCCATAGAACTCGTCTCTTTGCTGGGACGCTGCTCTTCCCTTTTGACCGGCGTTCTAGGCGACCAGCGTTCCAATGAAATCACACAGTCACATCCTTTTCGAAAGTCACACAAATGCACACCCAGACACGTGCACGTTCTACTTCTTTGGAGATCGATCCCAGGTGGTACGTCTCCACCACCGGATTGCACGCGTTGAGGTGGAAAATGAGATTTTGAATTTTTCAACAGTTCGTAGTGTCCCGGGCCCCGGCTTCTAGTACCAGGAGACCGACCGAGACAGATCCCGTGTGGTGCTGACGAAGCAAGGAGTTAGTTTTTACTGACTTTACCATCATCGTGCCTTCCGTCAGAGTGTGAATGAATGATAAGCGGAGGTAATAGATAATAGTGATGGGATTAAAGCTGCATACTGTCTTTGGAAATCTGGTTCAATATCTCATCACCTCATTCGCGATGCTTCTTCTGCATTCGGTACATTCAAAGTGCACTTTTCGTTGGCCGCCCTGTTCCTTGCACTTATCAACGTGCGTTGCTGCTTCACATCGACGTTCCTCGTACTCTCACAGGAACCGTCCCCAATGCCGGAAGCAGTCAAAAAGGTTTTTATAGCTTTATGAATTATTTGCAAGTATTTTGTTTACAACCCTTGCCGCCGGCCAGGTGCGCCTTCAAACCTTGCCAGCAAAACGTGGCCAAGCGGTTTCGGTTCTCATTTTGGGCCACTTGGGTTCGGGGCACGGGTAAACGATCCCTTCTTTACACCAACCAGAAAGGGTTTTAGTCCCCGAGCCCCACACATCTCGGCATCCAACGCCGAAAAGTAGCAGCATCAACAGCAATCGTCACAACCGCATCGGGATGACTTTACCCATCCAAGCACCGGACTCGGGCAGACCTCCGTGCAGTCTTTTTCGGATGATGAAAACGTGACGGAAGCGGCCACCGCTAGTCGGGGAATGAATAATTTAGTTTTAAAACAGTTGTCAACAAGGGCTTAAATATTGGATGATGAAATTTTCGAGCACCTTACGCGGGTGATGATGTGTTTGCGGGTCGATAGGGGAAGGCGATGCGATGGTCTTCAAAATTTTCCCCATTAATACTATGGGAACAGCGTTGAATCCGCTTTTGTCCCGGGAGAAGAGCGCGAAATGATGTGTAAAATGGTCAAATCCGGTATAAAAGTTATTTTTCGTTTCGCGTAAGCTGTTCGGGGAAGCATTTTTGCGATGGCTTAGTGTACAATTTCATTGCCCCCGTACACATAGAACAGCACGTGGAAAATCGTGCACAAAGGATTGTTTTACACACACTCTCTCTCTCTCTCTGAAAATGGTGCATTCAGATTCAATTCACAAAGCTGCATGTACAATGAAAAGCGCGCGCTTCAGTGCTTACCAAAGCTTTCGAAATAGCACTATAGGATTGGTGTTAAAATATTCAATCGAAGCGGAATCTCACAAATTCTGAATGCGTGCAGACACAAAAAAGCCCGCCTCGCAACATTCGCTCTTTTTGCTCCATTATCGAAAGTACTTTGTAATGGAACGGCGAGTGGTGCTGCAGTTTTTTTGTTTGCAGTTTATAATGTTGGCAAAACGTGCATTCGTTTGTTTAGTGTGTTACCTAAAAACAAGACACCAACTCAAAGCAAATACTCATTCACGGTGTGTAAAGCTTTGACTGTGGGATGGAAGTGACAGTGAACAGTGAAGCAAGAAGCCGATGCTGGAATAAAATTGCAAACTACCAAAGCGCAACAAGATATAATGATATCGTTTCGACATCATTCGCAACTCCAGCATATAAAACAAACAGCATTACACACATACTGAAGAGCAACTACAGCATCGATTTCGAGACAAGGAAAAACAACGACAAGCCCCCGGACGGGTTTTTCCTTCTACGCACAGCGCTCCCTACCCATAAATGGATGGGTAAATGCGACATCGAAATGGAAAAGTATCTCCCGCACAACAATAACCACGGCAGAGCATGCGATAGCGATCGTTAGACTTTGTGCGAACACCAACCGACAGTACCCCGTTTTCGGTTCGTGTGCTGCGAGCGCCATTGAGATGTGCTAGTTAAAATTGAACATTGCTTTCCGTTGGCACGCGTGTGTGTTTCTTTTGCTTTTATATTTTACTCGAGTATTTTTTTTACGCGATAGGATATACAGCGGCACAATGGGGCTGTATTGTGAAATGTGTAAATTGAAAAACGAGATGCGAAATTGCAGCCCGAACGGTTTTCGGGCGGGAGGACAAACATGCAATGTGCTGTTGAACACAGCAAACATACTAAAGAGCGCGTGTCCCTTCTTCCATTGGTTTGCCGGTTTCGTGTGCTCCTGGGTGGGGGTGGGGAAGGGATGTGAGGACGATGATAAAATGAAGCGGATGTAATTGGGTATTGCCAACTTTACAACCAACTATCAATTTCACTCCACAATTCACTCTCGTGTCTTGTGTCTGTCTGCCTGTCTGTGGCGGTGTTGTAGGAACGTTGGGTCCACACAAACTTCTTGCGAATGTAAATTTAACCGTTTGAAATGAGAAAACATGTGCTTGCTAGTAGCAGCAAGTGCGGAAGTAATAACAGAAGCTTCACACATGAGGAAGAGCGTTCGTCATACACTTTGTTTTGTGATTATTCTGCGTAATGAATTTCAAACGTATGACTGTTGCTTCTCCCTTCATGATAAAAAATGGTTGTTTCATATGAGATTTGAAGACTTGAAGAGTAGAGCGGAGTGTTCACCGTCGGTGTTAAGACAATGGAGATAAAACCCAAAATCAATCCATTTCTCTTCACATAAGAAACGACGGTTTAACGACACCACCCATTTTAACCATGTTTCACAGCATCAAGAAGACTATTTCGTTTCTGTTCTCAATTGATGTTTATGTTGCATTTTTCATTCTATCCACCAAATAGACCAATCGCTGTCGTCTTACAAACTCCCAGTAGTGAAAATCCAACCGAGATCGAACATTATTTTACCACTGGATGGCGGCTTTCACCGACACAAACACACTTCCCCGTAGCAGTAGCAGCACGGAACCGAACACAAAGTTGCCGCACAACCCGTCCTCGAAGCCCGTCATTCCGTCCTCCGCTTTATGTGCTGCACAGCGTCGTATTGGATTTTATTATCCGAGACAGCCCCGGGACCCAAGTTTCGTGATGACGAACAGTTAGCAATGACGTCTCCACTGTCTCCCCCGGGGAAGGTACGATGGGGCTTCGGGAAGGAAAATTGGAAAAAAAAAACTTGCCACCTTCGCCTCTATGCCATCCTGACCTGCCCCAAGCCAGTGTTTCGGTGTCCTGTGCGTGGCTGTCCTTGTGGTTGATGAGGGAATTCGGAAGTGCACACCGAGCCCAGCTCGCACTGGTACATCAGCGTCGTCCCCAACCAACCAAAGTTCGATTTATTTGGCTCCGATTTAGTCTGCCACTGCCGCTCCCTGGCAAACGCTCTCGGGAAATTAGGGAGGCGGGGGGTTCGGGGGTTTCTCTGACCATTCAATTTTGCTTCGTTTCGTTCGTCTCGGTGTAAAAAGGGGTTAGACGAAGAAAAAAGCAACTGAAAACTGAAAACTGTTTCCAAACGGTTGCCTCTTGTCTTACGCTATCAAGCTCTGAAGCTGTCGTTTGGAGCGCACACATACACACCCTTAGCCGGAACCCACAGTGCCGTGCATGCCGCATAGAATCAAGGCATTTTTCTTTTGGCGTTTTGCTGCTCCACGGTGTCTCTACTGGAACGGATTGAATGCGAAGCATTTCGTTCGAAATACGGAAGTCATCGTTATGTATTCTCCAAGGAGACTCTATACCGAGGCATAGCGGACTAACAACCCGGGAAGGAGGGTGAACCCTACTGGGAACGGGGTTGACGTTGGAAAATTGAAATCGACTGCGATGCCGTGCCCACCAGCAAGCCTTGCCGCCGCCACTGATGCTAGCTGTCGAACTTGATTACACTTCCGGAACGGCTTGCCACCAGTCGTCTTTTACGGTCTAACGTCTTACGGCTTAAGCTCTTCCCCGCCCTGAGCCGGCCCGTCCTGAGCCGGTCCACCCTTCGCCACCTCCCTTCCACTGGTGCACAATAAAATTGATAAGATATGTTATACTGTCGGTTTTATTGACATCACATGCACCCAGCGCCAAGGTGGGAAATTGGAAGCACCGAGTTCGCACCGAAACTTGCGCCAAAACTACCCTCCTTCAACAATGGAAATGTGCAAACAAAACTCGGCAATCTGGTAAGAGATAAATAATTTAATGAACGCTCGCAACTTCCGGCCAGGCACGTTGCATGCTGGAACGGGGGAAACAGGTTGAGAAAGATTTAATTATGATAAGTGAAAGGTCTGGCACTGGCAGAGGCTTGTCTCAGTCGCCTTATCGCGTCTTATGCCCTATCGGTTCTTACAAGGCTCAATCTGCCCCACTCAATCTCAGGAGAAACACTTCAGCGAGTCGAGCGTGCGGTTCTGACGGACGTCGGTGTTGTACTTTAAATGCAAACTCGATTAGCCAGTGGAATTGAATAATTATTAAAGCCGTCTTTCGAAGTCAAATCGCACAGATTGACCGAAAGCAGTTAAAGGCTCGGGATCTCATTAAATTAAATTGAATTCTACTAGTGGCAGCTTGATTCAATTACACTTCATGTCGTTCTAATGAGTCTCGAAGACACGTAAGTGTGTAAAAGGGTGGGATTCTTTTTCTTCTCAGCTTCCTTTCCGTCTGCGAAATATAAATTAATACGACACTTGAGAAAGTAACGCACCGAGCGAAGCCACTCACGTATTAAATATTCATGTCCCGTGTACGAGTGTATCTTTTCTCATTTGCACCGCACCAACAATCACTCCGCTCAAGTGCCTCACCACACATCAACGAGGCGTGCAGCCTGTAAAGTGCTGCTTCAAGTTGGTCCTTCACCCCGCCATGACGAACCCTGACCTGGGTGAACCGGTTGACCGGGGTCGCTCCCCTGCAAGGCTCAAATAATCGAGACCGATTGCGGCCCACCCCGAACTAGCGCAACTCATTGAGATATATTAGCAATTCAAAACAAAGTACCCGCAACGAAAGTGCGATTGAACCTCGAAACGAGCTGACCGCATGGTGTGCTTCATTAGGGCGAGGTTTATGTGGCCGCACTTGGGGCTCTAATAAAATGATTGAGAAAAATGGGTCTCAACCGAGCAATTGCGAGACGGGCAAAGCTTTTCCTCGGAAATTTGGTTAGGAGTATCCTTTATCCCCCCATTTTCTCGCTCTCTCCTTCTCTACACCCTCTGGGGAACTCTTCAGGTGAAGGAGCAAAGAGACACACAGAAAAGTCAGAACACAATTCCTAACCGACACCACCCGGGGCCCGCCATCCAGACGTTAAGCCACACCAAGTTGAGAATGGGAAGAGAAAGAAATATACCAAACAATCCGATGATTAATTCGTCCCCTAAGTACAGTTTAAGTCGGTAATTATGTGCTAATGTAGGTTTTCCGCCTCCCGGGCTCAGCTGTGCTCATATGCTGCCAGACCGATGAGAACGGCAAGGGAACGAACTCGTTCTAATTCCCTGTGTCCCCGTACCCTTAAAAAAAACAATACTTCCGGATGGTGGCGATGAATTTAGATTAGTGAGCGAAATGAGCAAGCAAACAGCCGAAACGGTCCGAGGTGTACGAGACCAGAACTTTGAAGCACACAGAGGATGATGGTTATAAAAGGCACACTGTCCGGCAGCTTTCCCGAAGCATCCCAACGATGCGCGCACACATTTTGAATGAAAAGCAAAAATAAATAATGCAACCCACGGTCCGAAACCAGGTCCGATAGGGTCTGGTGCTTCCGGCTTAATGCTTCTATTTGTGTGTGTGAGTGTGTTCTGTCGTTTGTCACTGAAGAGCTTCGAGCAGGGAAGAGTTTATGCTTTTTTCACCATTTGCGGGCAGAGTTTTATCGAGCGCTAAAGTTCGAAATGGAAAAGAAAAACAGCCAGAAACCTCCGGATCCGGTTGGTGGAAAAACAAGCCGGCACAATGTCGAATGCCGGACACTAAGCGCGCGTGAGAGGATCGATAAGATGCTTGTTTGCCGTGGCGTCGGGTGAGATATGCCATCTGCATGTGTGCCGGAGGGCGGGGAAGGGTGTGGGGGCTCATAATCCTCTTCAGGTAAGTGCCTGCTCCGAAATGGAAGGCATTATTTTTGTGCTGTTCTTGTGCCAAAACAAAAACCCCTTTTGCTGCTGCAACGGCATCGCGATACAGAAGATGTTACGATAGGGACGACGACGAGCAGCACTGACAAGTCCTGAGCAAGTTGTTAAACAAGGTTAAAGAAGCAGTTACGCTTTATTAAGAGCCTTTGATGGTGCCATTAAAATGTGCTGTGCATTTATGTGGTAAAGGTTTGGTGAATTAATTATCGAACGAGGCTCGTTTGGAAGCAAGCTTTATCGCTTTATCGATTGAGCCTCACCTGAAACGCCTGCCAGTAGGCTGTGCGTAATGCAATTTCAAAGAAAGACGGTAGTTTTGTCGAGTAAATTGCATACTTTCAGGCGTTTTAATACTTGTATTTATTTTTGATGAACATGTTAACATTGTATTTTTAAGGCGAAGGTGTTAAGCACGGCTATAAAATGGTTTGCGCATTTCAAAGAAGGGTTCACTTGATCATCCATAGAATTTTGTGAAAAATTACTTTCTTTCCGATGAAACTCTGTTCTGAAAACTCCCTCCGAATCTCCCCCAAAAAAAGAAAGACTAGCTCTTACTCCAAACTAATCTGCCAAACGAATCGATTACATTGTAGTGCCGTTTTTCTCCCACCGTACCAGAGACCGGCTCACTAAAGAAGATTGTAATCCTTTCCAGCTGGCAGCTTCACTCCGAACGTGCACGACGTATTGTGAAAGATGCAAATGGAAACCAAAATGCAGATACCCACACAAAACGAAACAGAAATACAAAACATCACACACAAAATTACAATCTCGCAAATGAAATTTGCACCCGAAACGTGAAACACGAGGATTTGATCACGAGCGGCTGACAGATACAAGAGGAATTGGCAACAAAACAATTTCCCTTCGTTCCAAACAAAAAACGTGAAGGAAAAAAAAACAAAACAGACAACGGCAGGACACAGGCTAAGAGCTGTTTCGAAAGATACCAGCACACAGCAGCGACAAGGGGAGAACCTCTAAAAACTGCAACGGAAAACATCACCTACAAAATGTAACGGTCCCGGAAAGGCAGGCCAGTTTCTTCCGCAAGTCCGCGTGTCGACGACCAAAAACCAGCAAACGCCACAGCACACAAGAAGGCAAACAAACGAGAGCGAGAGAGAGAGTGAGAGAGAGAGAGAGAGAAAGAGAGAAGAAACGGAACGGCAATGCACGAAAACCGCTCAAATTCCAACATCTACTTTAGATGATAGAGCGAACCGTGCACAAGGACGATAGAGATACGGGACCCGTAGCCCCGAAAAGAGACCAACGGGCAAAACGTTGGCGGTAAAACAACGCGAAGCAACAGAGCACCGGTACAAAAAACACATCAAACCCAAACCTGAACATTGGCCAACATTAGCCAGGGCCGTTCGTTTTCTGCCAGCCGGCTGGCCAATGATCGGATCCGGGGAAAGGAGAAAATGTCCTGGTTGTAAAAACCGAAGACACAGGCCCCGGGAATGTTACGGCCATTGTGGATCGCCGTAAACGAAGCGGGGACGCTTGAGTCGCTCTCTGGTAATGTCCTTTTACCAGTGCTTCAAGCGTCGAACAGGGCGGGACAGCAGCGAGTGTATCGGGTGGGCTTCTATTGTGCCTGTGCATGATGGCACGATTTTCCAACAGGACGAGTACGACACATAACGTGCCCGGTTGCGTTGCACACTGGCCGGAGTCTACCGAAAAAGGGCGACAAAAAAGGTAAAAGGACGAGTGCGAGACAGAACCCGAAAATGTTGTCCCATTTCGTGGGGGGGGGGGGTGATCATGGACGGCAGGTAGTGAGTAAATCCCTGGCAGTAAATCCAGGTCAGCACGCCGTTATGCGCCGTTCGTTTTCAGCGTCTCTCGTACGCCATCCGCCACAGAAGAAGCAGGCCATAATGCTTTCGAAAGCACAAGCCACATGCAGCGACGTGCGACGTGAAATGCGTTTTGCGACTGTTCGACCCGTTCGACATGCACACAGCACACCATGCGTCCACACTGGTCCTTCGAGCCGGATCGGACCGATGGAGGCGCCTGGTGCTTCACGATCGACTAAAGCGGAAAGATAAACCCCAAAAATCCTACACCAATGGATGTCCTGTGTACACGCAGTAGGGTGGGTGTGAAGCGTAAACACTGGTACAAACAGTGTGCTCCGGAGGGTTCCAGATTTACGAGGGCCGGAGACAACGACAACGCAAAGGGCACACGGTCGGTTTGATAAACGGCATTGTCTCTTGCAATGCGACAGTTTGTAGCCACTGCATCCGTTTCGCTTTTATCACAGGCCCCGGTTGCGCGTTTATTCACCGACCCGGGCGACCTTTTTTCCCTCCACCGTGCGACCGTAATGAGGAAAGTGGTCTTCCACACCTCTCCTCCCCCTCCTCCCACACACACACACAGCCGGTCTCTGTTGCGGTGCTGTTTACACTTCGCTGCTCCTTTCAATCTTCACAAATCACGAACTGTGGCCAGCGCTGTTGCAAACGGCGTGTCAAATTGTTTTCGGGAGGGATGACCGCTCTCCTTTTCCTCTTCATTCCTGCCACCAACCCCCCCCCCTCCCTCTTCGTGATAGTGACAGTGACAAGCCATGTTATCCTCGGTTACCCGTGGGGTTTTTGGGGTTTTGTCTCATCTTCCTTTTTATTACCCTGTCCACTGTGTTCGTCCTAATCTTAATCGTTCGACTTTACAGTCCCGCCCGACCCTTGGTAGAGCCACCGCAAAGCCACCCCAAACAAGTGCAGTGACGGAACTGCCATGGCCGTACAGTGCACGCCTCGAGCAGTCCGATCCGATAAGCGAGCTTTGCGGAACATGGGTAACACTTGAGCCCAACGGACGGAGGATGATTTGCACACAAATTTGCTGCCACGAAAATGCAACAGCAATGCCGCGTAACGGGACGACATTTTGTAAATTCAAATTACAAGACCAACGAAAGTGATGGTCTGTTCCACGAACCAGTGCGAACTAACCAGCGGGATGATAAACATGCTCGTAACTTGTGGCTTGTAGGCATCATCAGGGGGGAGGGAAGGGGGGGGGGGGGGCAAGGGTTTTTTCGTAACTTGAGATTGACTACATTTGCGGGCCGTAGAAAGCGTGGCTAGAGAGTCCTAGAGAGTTTATGGCTTAACAAGTATGTTGTAATGTTTTAAATTTTAATTTTATCTAGACCATTTGACGAAGCTTCTATTATGTTGACACAGAAAATGTGGTTTGTAGAACAAGCCTCTGCTTCCCAAGCTGGTTCCGAAGTGTTGGGCTGCTTTCCTGTAGAATGCAAAGAAAAAAAAAAGAACCATCCTCCTACTTTACCACACATCTCACCTTAATAGTCAGTCCAGCCATTTCGGGCATCCACTAGTAAGATGAAATTTTGTTTCCGCGCTCGTTCGGAAATGCTGCACCGCTGCACTGGAACGATGCTCCCACTATTTCTCTCTCACGCACTAACTTTCTGTTTCCAATCCCAAACACAACCTTCCGGAGCGTGTTATTGGTGATGTCACACCCTGACCGATGAAACTGGCACGTGGAGCAGTTTAGAGCACTTTCAAAGAAACAAAAAACTCACTCACACAACGGCACAACACTTAGATCCGGTTCATTCCCTTAACAAACACCGTGTTTTCTCACGTACTAGTTCTTCTACTTTTCGAAACGTTTCTCCACAATCACCTTTCGAACACACCGTCACGAATCAGCAAAACCGAATACTGCAACCACGATCATAATCAGTTGAAAAAACCGGTTAGTAGCCAATGAGTACTGGAATATAATCAAGGTGGGATGGAGAATTTGGGACAATGGAAACGTCCGTTATGCTTTCTTTCTTACACCCACCGCATGTCACAACACCTTCCTCGAGAGGAAAGCTCCTACATCTGCACAAGAAACTGTGTCTGCAACACTTTGCTTAACCTTTAAGCACACCTTTCACAAACTATTTACCAGCGATTTTAGAACTCATCTGTACCGAACCGTACACTTTTCACCGTTTTTAACCACTCAATATTCAATCCACTACTTTCACACCAAAGAGATGAAACACGTTTTATAGCTCTCACCTAGAAGAAAGAAAAGGGTAATCAATACAAACACATGAAAAATAAGATATCCAACGTTCCTACAGGGTACAACTGACGAGCGAAAAGGGACTGACTGCAGTCAAACAAATTGCATGAGGCGAGCAATAAAAGAGCAAGCTCCAATGATGCTCGAAAAGAGCAAACGTCACTGCTTGAGCACCACTGTCCAGTTTTCCACCAGTCCAAAGCCTGTCACACTGTCCGACCGACAGTGGGAAGCGTTCCCACTTTGGTCAGCCACGCCACCAGTGACAAGTGGAAAAACTATTTATCACCCCTCAAACCAAGCCCCTCTCCCACTTCCCATTGTTCCCTTTTATAGTTTTATTTCAACTGTTTGCACTTTTCGTCCTCTTCGTCAAGCTATATTGTACCACTCGCTCACTGACTCGTTTGATCATTGTTACATTGTCCCGGCTGCCACTTGGATCGCTCACTCCACTTTTATCTCTCCCTCCTCCTGTGCTCTCCCTCCTCCAGATTCCTTAAGGACGTGTCTGTGCTGCTTTCCCAGCAACGGAAAACACGGACAATTGGATGTTGCGACTGAGCTTGCTTGAGAATCCCGTCTACAAAAAGGGACACGAACAAGCGACACGATAAAAGGAACATCAAATTCTGTTCCCGATCTGTTCCCGGGCGACCATTCCTTGGCGGTGCTGACTGACGGACGATAGCAATCTTTCCCCGTGTTGCACACACACACACACTTTATGCTTTCGAGATTTCGCGATCGATGCCATTCATTTCCGTCCCGTTGAACCGGCCGTCAGTTTGCAGGCGGGCAGCACTTCCGGCCAGCACCGGACAATGCCGATTCAGGGTTTGATCTTTTTACTTCATCCACCACCGAGCACCGGCGGGGGTCTGTGTGCTTCCAGTTAACAGCATCATCCCCGTGGGCGGTTAGGAATGGACCGGAAGACGTCCGCAGCCACGTCGACAACGAGGACGACGAGTCGTATCACCGTTATCGGAGCCCTATCTTCTTATCGTTCGAGCGAAATGGGTTGAAAATGGAAAATCCTTCCGGCCAAAAGGCGTTGCCTTCCGCTTCTCCCCTTCTCCGATCACCGTCGACACTGCGTTCTGTGTTATTGTTTCGTATTTTATTATCCTTCCTGATGGTCGGGTCGCTGCCTTCCTTTCACTCTAGATTTCGGGATAAAGTTTCTTGGCCTGCTCTGTTTCACTCTCTGTCTCCATCTGCACTGGATGCCTACGGGGTGGAAGGTCCACCAGCACGGTTCAGGATTGTTTGTTTGAAGTGTTTTCTTGTGTCGCCTTTGTTGAGGGAAGCACTGCTCGGCAAGCACAATCACAACTCCGGGGAAAAATAAATAGTTTTCGTTCCCCTCTGCCCGTGGTGGTGCAGCAAGCAGATCTGTCGGGCCAATTGTCAGATTGAATAGTACAGTAAGGGATTTTGTGTACTCTTTCGCTACGGAAGGTTGTCGTCCTTAAGTACGTTTAATCATGTCTCTCGATCACGAGGACGATAAATCCCACTGCACTGTACGAAAGGATTGATTTTCTGTGAAGGAAAAAGAGCAAAACAGAGAAAAGAAGATTGTTAGTAAATGCATGGTACAATATAAGCAGGCTCACTGCAGTCTTCTACTGCTCGCTTCTGCTTATCGCAGATGAAGTGATTTTACGAAGGAAAATAGTGAATTAATAGACCAACGCACCAAAAGGAAACGATAATGGAGTGGCTCACTTGCCGTTTGAAGTTAAATGCTCACTTTGAGTGATATTTCCGTCGCTGTGAATGGGTAACGGGTGACGACGACGACGACAGAACAATGGCACGATTGAAAATTGGATTGCAAAATAATGATCGATGCATAAATGCTATTACACTGATGGAAGCTGTGGCATTCATCCATTGAAAAAGCAAGACAGAAAGGACACCGATAGTAAACGATAAGAATGTTTGATAGATGATAGAAAATAGGTGCAGAAGAAGGCAAAAATGACAGAGCAAAAGTGAATGGACTTGATGCTATTATGGTTGAAAATGCTTCTCGTAGATACGACTCTTCAGTTCTTTGGAAGTAATATACAATTATTTGCAATATGATGCAATTCTGCTAACAATGCGATGTTAAATTAGTCGAAAGCATTCCGTTATGCCTTTAAGCTGCCTAACTTCAGGCGTTTAAGAGGCGAAAGAACTTCTAAGTAAGCCAAAGCCTCTCAAAAACCTACCAACAACAACAACAACTTCAGGCGTTAGAAATACGATGCATCTAAAATGACCCAAAAGTATGCAATTTGCATTACACGCTCTTGCAAAATATTGTTCATTAATAACGGAATAGTCGCGTGCAATTACACTTCACTGAACAATTTCACTAACTTTCCTCCCTTCAAAATCATTCAAGAATGAAAATCACTTTTACAACTACTTTCGAAACCATCCCGATACCGATTACACCCAGCCCTGCGTCAAGGGGTCATCTCATCAGTGCACCGGAAATCATTGGAACGGTAAGGTGGTGATACAAGTTTGGAATGCTTCCAACACTCCAATGTTGGCGCTGCTGCATGCTGTTAAAATAGCATTGCTTAAATTATTCGTTATCAGCAATGGTAGCAACGCGCGCCTTGCCCTTTTACCCTGGTGCCAAAAAGTTGCACCAGTCGTCCATTTTCTACCGGGCCGTTCTATTATCCGTGTGGGTCAACATTTCACAGGCTCGCTTCCCTCACCGTCTGGCAACAAAATAGCTGCCCACCCTGGAAAACCAGTCGGATGCGCCACCCTCGCCACGCCGGATGCCGGGGGCTTTCAGGAGCGAAATATTTCTGTGCGCTGTGTAAATTGTGCATCGCACTGTTAATGATAAGTTATTTATGGACGGTATTTGCACTGGTGTTGTTTTATTTTATTTTCCAAACTTCCTTTCTTTCTCTCGCTCCCTCTTCCATTTCCCACGCGGTATCTGTTGGTGTGGACGAAGGCTTTGTGTTTTTAGCTAAACACCGACACGGTACTTGAAACGCCGTACCAAAGCACCCGAACGGTATTATGCCAATCCTGCTGGAAACCTGATCCTGATCCTGGGGGCAGCCGGAAACCACGTGGGTCGGGTGGAGAGATTAAGTGTCCGGTTCAGTGGGTTGTCGGGTGTGAATGATGGCGTGTAAAATTTGCCCACTCAGTACTGTACAGCGCGAAGCTCCAAAATGTTTCGAGTTGATGGTTGACGAGCACAAACTAATGCTTAAGCTTCGGAATTTGCTGTACCGAAAGCACTAAGTGCAATCACATCAAATTCGTCTAGTTTGTTCAGTTTAATCTTGTTATGTATGCTCGGGTTTCAAAATACCCCATGAAAAGCTAATTGTTTGCTGCAAATTGCCTATCTTTAGGCGTTTGTGCGACGCGGTATAAGCACAAAATTGCCCCCAAGTATGCAATCCGCATGACAACGGCTCATTATGTTGTGTTCTTTAAAAGCGAGTAACACGTTTCACAAAGAAGGCACTCGTTGAGCTCGTTTTACTTGTACAAACCATTACAGAAACCAGTAACACTTTGTTCCTCAGCTCATCACATTGTGTCTTCCCACCCAACATGCTCTTTTCATCTACCGTTTTGGTACACGCTTTCACAATGATTTCCCAATCAGTTACCATTGAAATCGTTCGATACCAAATCTGTGACTTTTCATGCATAAAACCTACGAAAAAACGGCGCAAGAACACTGTTTTCTTCGCCATTTGCACAAAGATACGCTCTTGAAGCGGTTTGAATGAAGCGTCGATTAAAATGCGAGTTTTTCCACCAAGCATCAGAGCAGCGGACTCTTTCTAGAAAACAAATTGAACTTATTTTTCCCCATCGAGTAACAACGTGGCAGAAATTCGTGGGTGAAAGACTCCCAGTAAGGAAAAACCGAGTGGCAAACACACGCCTATCGTTCGACAAATTACTTGACGCAGAGTCAACGCACGTTCCGTTCATCACTCACGCGGGCGGGCAACCGTGCTGGTACGCCGTGGTGGGCGCTTTGCCTTCCACTTTGTGAAGCGACGTGAAGTGACCTAAGCGTGTAATCCACGCGGAATATTTCCATTCCGGAACTCGAGCGCACTAACTAACTTCATTGAAGAAAGTTGGCCCGCAAGCACTATCCTTGAAGTGGGCAAGTCGGGACAGAAGTTTCAGCTTTTATCCGCGTAGATAATTGCTCGAGAGGGTGAAGAGCGCCCGGAAGGGCTGCGGGTGTATGCGTTCCACTGAGAGGATGTATTTTTTCTTCTCTTCTGCTAGTGGTTACAGTCGCGAGATAACGGACGAGCGGTCCTTTGTGCCCATGGCCGTCGGGGAATTGGACCCATTCGCATGCGTACCGTGTAGGTCACGTACCAGAAATCTCACCAACTTCACCGTTTTCTATCAGCGAAAAAGTCCACTTTTTGCCAACAGGAAAGAGAAATGTGTCCAAAAAACTCTAACATAAAATCACTCTTCACTGATAAGGGACTCGCAGGGAATACACACACAACGCAACACTGTTACGTGATCCTCTTTGGGATTAGGTGCTGGGAGGAGGATGTCTAAATGGCACAATCAATTCTACCGTGTTCTCGGCCACAAAATCGCACACAATCTGATTCCATCCACAAAGAAGAACAAAAAAGGCACATCGAATAAGTAGATCGTGTAGAAAACGAACCACTTCCTCCCTAGTGCAAGTCCAATAAATTGCCCAGCCAGGTCTGCTCCACGGTCGCCATTACGTTTAAGCCCATAATCACCTTCTGGAGCTTGTCGCTTTACTTGTAACTTGTCCTCCCGGTTTAAGACAATTCCGCTCCTTCAGCCCGTGACTCCATATCTCAAATCGCAAGATTGGTTTCGTGTTTATCTAGAGTTAACATTGCCCCGGCGAGTAGCACGGTGCAAGGGACACGTCCAATTATTCTTGAGCTTAATTGTGAAAAATGTCCCCAAACAGACTTCACTAGCAAAGAAGGGGGAAAGAAGGGTCCCAAAAACATCTGACTTGTGCTTGACAAGTGGAAAGGAAAGAAATATTGTACCACTCATTATGTGGTTACGTACGACCCCCCGGGAAAAAGCACGGCTTTCGATATTAGCAATCTTGTTCACTTCCTAAAACGCCAATGGCAATGGCCGCACTACTAATTGGCCATTGGCAGCGGGTGAAGTTTAGGATACCCGAGTAGCGGAACACCATACCATTTCGTTTAGAGTCACTTTTTTACGATAATTTGCGATTAACAGCACGAGAAGAGCACGACTGTTGGTAGCGAATTAGACCTCACTAGCCGTGTTTGTCCTTCGGGAGGAGAAAATGGGCCCAAACCTAATTAGGCATGGAGCTATATGGCAGCGCCTCCATGTCGCTGTAGGCGTTTGGAGTAACCATTTGCTTGGGTGTAGCGTGCGGTAGTCACATTTTTAACTCATGACTTCACCAACTTCAAACACAAAGCGAGTAAATTGTGCACGAAAGGTAGAGGTCTTGTGTCGGGTGGTGTTTTGATTGAAAATTATGATTGAAGGTGATTGATTCTGACATTTAAACAGAAACAATTAGACTGATTGAATGATAAACAAGCCATCTCTGGGGGTTGCGGGGGGGGGGAGGGACAGTTTCATGAAGGTCGCAATTGCAAACATCCCCAACCATGCTTCTCTTTTTAAATATTGATTAATTTGAAAATACTGTACACAAAGATCCACTTTTCTTGTTTCTCTCCAAAATACGCACACACAATCAATCTCAGTGAAAAGCAGGCAGGATTCACTTGAAATGAGCCTCATTTTAAATGCTGCAATGCGATATTGCAAACGGCATCCCAATGAGGGACGAAAGAAGGAACGAAGACGAAGCAGGTGGTATAGCGTTTTTGCACGCATATCATATAACAAGGCACGGCGATACAACGTCAGTCGTGGGCACTTCAATGTGAGTGACACATTTTTGTACTCATTAAAAAATGCACAACTCATTTCACTGCCGCACAACGCACCGCGAGTGGATCAATTACTATTCTATGCATAATGCAAAAACCCTTCCACATGTGCTGGTGGCGCAGATGCATTCGCTCCGGTTTATCTATGACTGTCGTGCCCAGCTTATGATTGAAGCACTGCAAATTACCTTTCTCAATGGTGGAACCAAGCAAACGGGTGAGAGGAACACGTGGGATGGTGAAACATGGTAGCTATGATGTCCACTTGAACGTGTTTCGGGTTAGCGTTACGGCATTTGCATTGAACGGTTCGGTGCAAACGGAACGGTGAGATGAAAGAAAAATATAGTGTTTTTTAATTGTTGCCTTTATCGCACCCTTTCTGATGTGTGCTGGATGAAGTGAGCGAGAGAAAGAGTGCATTCAATATTATTCCAATCTGACGGGAAATCTGGATTTCATAAGAGATTCGAGAGACGAACAACATCTTCATTAGAGTCAGGACTCAAATTATTTGTGTCGTAAAAGCCAAGCCCCTCAAAGTTTGCAATCCACATCGCATTGCGTCTAACAGTATGCAATATCGCACAACAAAATTGTATTTCAAACAAAAGGAGCAGTTCGATCTTTTAAATAAAACTGCTAAATTAATAAACCGAAACAACCTGTTTTGTACACCCAGAACAAACGAAAG
The DNA here is from genome assembly GCA_000349105.1 of Anopheles epiroticus. Lineage (NCBI taxonomy): Eukaryota > Metazoa > Arthropoda > Insecta > Diptera > Culicidae > Anopheles > Anopheles epiroticus. The sequence continues at coordinate 260,714 of KB672076.1, read as the reverse complement.
CACTGCTGTACACTTTCCCACAGGTTTGCACAAATATTGGTCAGACCGTATCGGGATTTATCACAAATTGTGGCGAAAGAGAAGCAGCACCGGTAAGCATAAGGTGCATATGTCGGTGATTGTGATTCAACTCTTTGCCTATTTATTTATTCTGCACGGTCTCGGCCTGCGCCGAACTGCACTGAAATAAATAAATAAATAAACATCACCACAACAGTATCACTACACCGACACCGTTTTGCGACAACGACAACGCCGACTCCGGGTGCATTGATCATTATGATGATGCTGTTGGAGTTTAAATTTCATTCTGTTTTAATGTTGTTTGTCGCATTCACCACAATTTCCATTCGAGCGCGCACGCTCGAGCTCGGTTTTATAGCGATTCATGTTTTAGTGCTTTATTCATGATACATACATTTTTTTTTCCTGTACTCGGTTGTTATCAGCGATAAACTCATCAATGTTGACCAGTTTGCAGTGCTTATTCCGCAACTTTTATTGGACAAACAGGGATTCACACTAATGAAAATAGGGTTTGAAACCCTTCCACGGATACACAAGAAAAACTAATTCATTCAACTTCTAGTCCCTTCAGCTTATGGTGCTTGTGTCCACCGTTTAACAAGCAATATTGAAACTCGGGAATCAACAAACCTTCCGCCCACCCTAGTCGGGGACTTTCTCTAGTTAGCAAACTCTCTCCAAAACCCGTCACCACGTACTTTTCAGTGGGTTAGAAAACAATTTTGCACCATATACCCTCACTCCATTATCAGATGCTCAATTGATTACAAACTCATCCCTGAGTTTGGTCCAAAGGCACGAAAACGCTCAATCCCGTTACTACGTGGAAACTATTTCAATTATTTCTGTGCTTCTTTTCTACTGCCAGGACGGAGAACTGTACATCAAATTTTGATTACAAAATACAAACACAAACTCAAGCTTCCATTCCCTGCCCCGTACACATTTCCGATTTTCCATGAAGAAGAGAAATTGTGTTGAGAGTGAATCCACCTTGTTAGTCCTGCTTTACTGTCGGTAGTTACAATTTCCACAGCGCAGTCAGTTTATTATTTGCACAGTTATTGCCCACAGCAACGTCAGCTTCAAGTCAGGTCGAGAACGTGATCGTACCGATGCGAATAACTTTGGTCATCGAGGTTTGTAACTTCATTTGTGTGAAGATTTATCGGATCATTTGCTGACCACCAAGTTTGCAAGACGCAGTCAAGATACCTGAGTTCGTGTCATATTTCTTGGTTCCATTACGTTGCTGATACAATCGAAAATGAGGTTTCGGATTGTCAGTGGTTTGTTGTCCGTACTTGGGGCAGATGCGATGAAATGAGATGCAATTGAAGCGTTTTATGCTTTGCCAATGACATTTCGAATTGCCATAAGACAGTAAAATTGACGGTTTATTGATAAACTACGCCTAAAGCTATATACAATGCGCATGATAAAATCTACTCCATTATCCATTAGTACTTTTTCTCATCTATGAAAGCATGTCATGTGCTTACTGAATCAGAGATTACAGATGGTGCTATTATCCATTTTCTGTACGTAATCGTCTCTCAGTTACTATAAAAATAACGCACGGAATAATCCTATTTGTACATGGCTGTTTATAAATCATGTCAAAACGATCGGCGTAAACACTTACCCGAGGATTAGGCGGGCCCAATAAAGTGCCCGGTGTCGATGTCGGTATGTCTCAATTTATTTAATCGTGTGGATTAATCCCCAAAACAGCCACTTAATGGTTTTTCAAATTTGCCAAAAACCCATCGGACGACAGGGAAGAAAGATTCGCTCAACACCCATCGACAAGACAATTTGTCTGCACTGGGCACCGCCGTTCATGTGAGCATAAACGGGCATAACCATAAATCATCAAATAAATGCATAACCACAGCCCGGCGTATGGAACGGAGATGAAATGCGATCGGTTTCAAGCACACTGCCAGATCAAGAACATGCTCACGATTCATCCATATTTTACATTGCTCGTCACAAGACCTCAAGCCTGAAGCGGAAGATACGAAGGAATGGAACTGACATGAAATGGCCGGTTGGTGTTGTTGTTGTTGTTGCTACTGTGCGTATATTTTATCACCAAGCGAGTTTGTGTGTGTCTGCATGCGTTGAAGGACAAACAAATGGTTTGAAGAAGAATGTTGACTGTACAGCATTGCATGCCGTATTGGTCGTTTGTGCTGAATGGAGCTACATCCTGTGGAGTAAACATCATTCAGTGAGCCATAACTTCGCCATCATCGGTTCCAGCAGTGATCATAATGTACCGGAATATGGCACTCATGCTCTCAACGACTCAAGCTTCCCAGTGGTAATGCATGCGAACAAGTATGTCACCACCGACCGGCTATGGGGGCTAGGGGAAGAGCACCTTTTAAAAACGCCGCACAAAAAACGGCAGAACAAAAAAAGTCATCTCTCCTCCCCGTAAAAGGACTGACTTCCTTCCGTTCGGTGCGCGGGTTCGATTTAAAACATTTCATCTTAATGCCTTTTTCCCTTCGACGACGACTTCGCGACGTGGCGAGGTTCACGCGGTACTCTACACAGTACCCTTACAGCAGCACCCACTGCTATGAGGCTGCAGCTCTGTGGAAGGATGAGTAGGAACAGCATATATTCTTATGGCTTTTAGTAAAGACCCACTCGAGGTGGAAGACTCATGGAAGTGTGGCGAGGCGTTCGAATGGATTCCTTGAGCGCTTTTTTCCTTCCACACATCCGGACTTCTGTTATGATCATTATGGTTGCTATTGCTATTGCTTCTACTGCTTCTGTTATGCGGGGCCTCCGGCAGCCTTTCGCCACCGCACGTGGAGTACATGGGGGTAGGGCGCAGAGGAATGGATGGCGTGGCCATTAGCATCATTTTGATGATATGAAGCAATTGCTTTCTTGCTGAAAAGGACAACCACATGAGAGGTAGATAGAGAGAGAGAAAGAGATAAAGAGAGAGAGCATTAAAATGGCCGCTTGTCAGACGCCGGTTGTGGCTAATGTCATCGCGGTGTACCATGACTCCATGGGCTCCTCCAAGGACACACACACATCGCACACATTTATCTTCTTGACTTTCTCGGTAGATGCTTTGGTGCTCTTCCTTCGGACAGAAGAAGGCAGTAAGAATGCACCACCACCATTTACCCCTAATGCAGTTATCGTATCTTGCTCCGAGAGACCGGGAAAGGGGAAGAAAGTAATTGAGCAGAAATTGAGAACGCTTTCCGCCATCCGCAACCAGAACCGATATGGAGTACTTTGGACGCAAGTGTACCGTAAACTATGGTCTCCTTCACGTCCAACACATTGAACCATCCACCCACGGGCCAGTCGTTGCCCAGGTCGGGAAGGATTGCCATTTGCAGAGCACCGTCTGCCAGCGGTGCCATGACTCGCCTCCGACAGCATGATGAAGCCGAATCCTAGAAGCACAGCGCCTCCGGGAAACGAAGGGTGGACCGAGGCAGGGTGAAACGGTAGAGTCAGAGAGGTGGATGTACACTTCAATTTCACTAATTTATGGCCATTTCTGGCCCATGCCTGTCGGCCCAGTCGCTTCCGACCATTCCGACGGACCGATCGATCGGTTGCCTGCAGCTCGGGTCTGCAATGAAAGGTTTCTCCGTCCGACGCCCGACCGGTCGGTTGGGCGTAACAAATATATCTTATTTTAATCAGTTTTGCTCCTCGCGCGCGAACTCATTGATTCTCGCTTCTCCAGTTCTCTGTTTCTTCGTGCACAACCGGAGCCGGCCATGTCCGTGCGGGATATAACATTTCCAATATTGTTTTCGACATTTCCCTTCCAATATATCAATTGGCCGGGTTTTGGTAAGGGCGTGAGCTGTCCCGGGCTTTGTCCGTTTTATTTTCGGAGGGCCCAACTCGTCCAAGTCCCGAGTGTGGAAAGCAGCTTTCGTTCTGGAGGTTGGAGGAACGCAACCGTTGGCAACTGGAAAAGGTTGCTGGAGGAACAATTTCCGAGCGAAGCTTAGCTCTTCCGGAGGATAAAGCGCTGGCTGTTGAGACGGCCGAGAATCATTTACGGCTCTTGCCTGAGAAGTGTGCGAGTGAAAGGATTCTTTGAATGCAAACGGGTATAAATGGTAATGGAAGTGATTGTCTGACTCGGGCAGACTTTCAATGGAGTCTTAATGATGGTGATGATTTGAGTTCTGTGGGTCAGCAAATGGGTTCGTAGAAGTCTCCAAAGGAAACTCTCAATTACAATTGCTTCAGTGTCTGGGGTAAGAAACGATGTTTTAGCGTCTTTGGGAGAGTATGATAGATTGGCTCAAGATTGACGTGCTCGTGATATATGCTGGAAAGAAAGTTTCCGAGTTTCAGCACATGATAGAGCATTTATAATAAAATTAAATTTATAATTTCCTGCGTGTCTTCTCATACTATAAAAACTAATTCTATTCCTAGCAGTGCCAAGCAACGAAAATGCATGACCATTGAAAATAGATTTTTAATTCACGAAGAAGTGCTTTCCCCAACTTTTCACTGCCCAATACAAACTCATTCCCAACCCTAAAAGTGATCGGTTTTCTACGTGCGTATCATCTTGAGCGAAGAAGGCACACATTCTCTGCACAAAGTCTTGTTCCAAATTCAACTCACTTCCTTGCCGAATTTCCGACCCAGCTTCCGGTCAATGCGAAAATCATGGAATGAAATCTTCTCTCCTGTCCTCTCTCTCTCTCTCCCACTACCAGAGAACTGTTTTTACTGCCCGAGGGCTACCAGTTCCATTGTTCCCGTGCTTCCGTGTGCAAAGCATCCAGCTTCATTTGGTATTCATAAAGAGAAACCGAGGCCCACGACTCGCTGTCCTGTCGACTTTGAGACCGAGTCCGATAATAAGCTTTTCCTTTCCAATTTCAAAGAGCCGCGTGGACTTTCGGGGTTGAATCTTCGCGATTGCATCGCATTGTGACCGTGCCATCCACCGCGGCAAAAGCGGAAGTGGAAAATTGACCGAAATGGAGAAACAGTGAAATCCGGGATGCTCTCCGGAGCATTTTTATCACTTTTCCTGAAGCGCTTTTTGGGGTGGAAAACAGACGATGATGCTGCAGCAAATCCTATTTCAATCTTTAGGCCATATTCCACCCAACTTATGGACTGAACTGGTTCTAAAAAGCAGAGGGGAATCATCGTAGCAACGCAAACGGTGCCCGCAAGGAAATGCGCCTAGAAGTATGCAAGCGTTCTGTGTGAGAGAGCAAAGCACTCACCCTTTGGAAATTATTTCCTTGAAGCAGAAAGGACCAGTCCTCGAACACGGAAAGCTACGGAAGGCCCGACTTTCTTCTGCTGTGTGTTTTTCACTTCGCTTGTCTTCAAAGGCGTCTTTCGGGTCGGCTTTCCGCCCACTTCCGGTGCGATTGTTTGTATAGGCCAGCCAAAGCCGGGCATTACTAGCCATTTTTTCTTCTGAGCCTTTGTCGTTTTTCGCTCCATTCCCAACGGTTAGAGTGTGTGTGTATTTGTGAGGGCTAGAGTGGCTTCTACACCTGCTCGGTGAAGCACTGCAATAGCAAAACCGGGAACTGTTCCTTCGATAGAGCAAAAGCTAACACCAGCCCACGTGCTAGATAAGAGGATGTAGCGCTCGCGGGCCTATAATAAAATAATAATGTATGTAATCCCCGAAAAAGGGTTTTGTTCTATGCCCTCCGATAAATAAAGTGGCCCACTGTTCGGGCAGACTCGTACACTTTATCTTGTAGAGCGGACTCGAGCGGTCGTATAGAGAAGGAACAGAACGTCCACACAAGGACGCGAGATATGAGTACGTTCTGCCTGATAGCACAAGTCCTTCTTCTTTTAATAAAGATATCGTCCAACGACGGACTGCAATTATGCTGAAAGGGTACTAAAATTTCCGCTTCGTTGCGTCCTCCCATCCTTGATTGAAGCCGATGGGCAACAGCGTGTATTGAAATGTTATCAATTACGCTAATAGGCAGGCGCATCATCGCCAAGAACCTGCTCCTTGGTCGGAGTTTGGTAGCGGATTGAAGAAATAATTTCTTCGTTGTTTTTTGTTTGTTTATGCCACTAACCAAAACCAAGAACCCAGGAAGCTCCGCTTCGCTACGGTGGCTCGGCGGCTAAATGTGGCCATAAACAACAGACCGCTCAAGCTTAAAACGGCCAGATAAGAAACTTTACACCGTGCTTCTATCCACGCTCACGGCCAATGGTGTAAGCACTAGTTTTGCTACCTATTTATTACGAACCATTAGCGCCATGAGCCCTTTTTTACTTTAGCTATTGGCTGTCCTTTTTGGTTGCTGGCAGGGTGATTGGGTGCCGGTCCGGTATTCGTTACCGATCATCGGTGAACGATTTCAACGAGCACTTCGTACAAGTCGTTAGCAGAGTCGTAAACACTAAGAAAAACGCCCCGCCAAGAAAATTGGTAGCATCGACCTCACCGGCAGATAGCGCAAAGTGGGCATAAAATTTAAAGGCAAACATTACTGCCGATGACAAAAAGGAAAAGCAGAACTGTTGGCAGTAATATTGACTGAAAAATCAGTCACTGGAAATGCAACCGATCTTCGAACCAGGAAACAAGCTTTGATCGTGGTAGTAAACATTTCATTTAACGTTCCATGTTTAAAAGGATTTTTTCAAAAATTTCCATTCCGTTTTACACATGCTTTTGATAATTGTGCATATATCATGATAGATCTCGGTAGAAATCAATCCAAAAATTTCAATAAGCTATTCTCGAAATGGAAGACCGACACATGTGTTCTTGGAAATGCAATATAATCAATTGATGATGTAAATTTTTCATATTTATTCATATTTCTAGATAACGATAAATATGCAATCAAATTGAATGTGACGTATTGCAGATCTTTTCATTGTTGTTTCTGATTCCCATTCGCCAGTAACAGAATTTGCAGTTGCACGAATTTTAAACACACTTCACAATCCCCCGACAATCCACGTGCAATCAATGTGCGTCAACATACTACACAACGCTACCTATTGCCCCTTTGATTTGCAGTCTTTTCTAGGTCACAGAGAAAATAATCACAAAATCCACCTTCGTTAAATTCGCTTACTAGCACGATAACTCACTTTTCCAACGACTCGATACAAAAACATCCAGCCCGTGGGAGTGTTTGAGTGTCTGCACGGTAATTGGAAGTGATCGGAGTGGTAATTGGACCGAAGTGGCAACTGAGGAGATACTTAATTCGAAAGTCATTATCGTATGCACATAAAATTTGCCGACTGTGGGCTTAAACGGTGCAGCCCGGGAGCGAAGAACGAACCCTGGGAGGGGTGTCAGGTGTCGCTGTAATGAACACCCCCCCCCCCCCCGACTCCCCCGCCCCCTCCATCGGATGTTCCTAAGCACTTCCGGTGTAGCTCGGTTTGATCAGGCAGTCAGCCTGGATGCCGAAAATCTGCACCACGCTCAGGGTGAAAGGCAACTGATGCAAACACATACAAGCACACATACTTTTACCTCTAGTGAGACAACTGCCATGGGAAATTAACCGCACGCCGTTGGCTGAGCGTTCGTTTCAGGAGCAAAAGCAGCTCGCATTGGAATATAGGACAGCGCTAAAATTTCATTCGAGGCAATAAATTAGTGGATCCGAAGTAAATAAAGGCTTAAGTGAAATAATTTTCACCCTCGATGACTCGTCGTCCCCACTTTCCGCGCCTTTCCTATTGCACACTCACTAATTCCGAATTATTTCCAACATACCCGCCTTGCGCGAGCTGTAATCACGCGAATAAATAAAATTTATTCCAACACAATTCGTTCGCTCAAGAACTTTGTCCGCAACTGACACGGGAAAACGGATACGCAACGGCATACAGAGGGTGCGCTTTCGGGTGCTGTTAACGCTGGATTTTACAACAGTCCCAGAGCGAATGTGCTGCACGTCCCTTTACACTGCCTACCACCCTCCCAATCTAATCAATAATTCGACCGATTTTTAGAGTAAGCTGCATCAGGCTTGGGCGTCGTATGATGGCTCCAGGCAGTAGAGTGTACCTGCCCGAAAGCCTCTTTTCGAACACCCGCCCGGAAGCCGCATAATTTTAATTCAATCTAAAACGAGCAGCGTTCCCGATGGCGTGAGGGTGGGCAAGCAAGGAGGTGAAGTAAAGATTGCAGAATTCCCATCCATCCCCAAGGATAAAGGGAAGGGACCATCATCAGGTTGAAAATAGGGCGGTAAGCCGTCTGCCAGCTTGCACAATTTAGCGACTACCTCGATAAATAATTAAACATGCTAATAAACTTTTCCAATAATTCGTCAGCCACTCACCGATGGGACGCTGCAAGGCATCCCATGCCCTGCAACAGACCGTGGAGTTCCCTAATATCGACCACCTGTTTTTCGGGAAAATTTGCCAACAACTTCCCACCACCCACTCTTGCTGTTTCCCTACGTTTGGCGTTCGATCGTTGCGAGCTAATCGAAGCGGCGCTGATGATGGAAAAGTTATTACCGGTTGTTAAAGCAGGCAAGATGGCAAGGAGCAGCGTCCATCATGATGGCATGCACGACTCCGTAATATGCGCGAGCTGGAGGCAAAGGGAGCAGGAAGACTTCAACATTTTATGACGCCAGCCGAAAGCATTTGCATTCCCAAGGAAAATGCAAAAACAGTTGGCAATAAAATAAATATTGCTCACAGTCCAATCTTCGATTCGAGTTCCAAATGTTCCGAGTGCAAAATTAACGACCACCAGACAGAATGTTGTCCGATAATGAAGGGAACAATTTGTCACATTTATTAGCGTGGACAGCATTAAAGTCTGTAGGTACGCTGAATGTTTTTTTTGCACTCCGTCCGATAAATGCGTCAGTTTGTTTTTAATGGACCGCAATTAAAGATACTTGCTGTAGATGATAAATTGGAAAAAAGAAGCCCACACAAAGCATTGCCAATGGGTATCGTTTACGCTCATTAAGATGACAGTAATAGATAGTGACTGCGTTTTAATTAAATTTGCTTTAAACGATTTCATTTCGGTTCGCCTGGGAGCTAGAACCCGTCTCGTTATCGTTTGCACAAGTTCACGGTCGAACGACAGGGCCAGAGAAACGGGCTTTTATCTCTCGGACTGCTGTATCCACCCTGTCATGCTCTATGCGCTTCCATCTTGACAAATTGTGTGACACAATGCTTCATGTCCATTGTTTGTTGATATTACATGAGGCACGTGCTCGTGAACTGCCGATGTGCAGTAATCGCATCCATCCATTATCGTACCCGGCTGTGGGTGATAATTTCAAGTGTCTTTCTTACTATTTGCTCTTCCAGCGCTTGATTAGCTTGACATCAAACGGGGTGTATGATCGCTGTCTATCAAGGGGTACAGTCGGTGCCGGTGAGAGTACTTTGTCGTTATCACTTGGCCATTGCATTACTATTTCAATTAACCCAACAGTCCGGCGAATGAATGAAGTGCTCATTATCATTAGTTAGGCAAGACATTTAATGAACGTAACGAGAAGGTTGTTTGGAATGCATGTCATGAGATTTCTCCTTACCTATAAGGAAACGTTGTTAAATGACAACGTTTTGTGGTTCAGTTTACAGCTGTTCGGAACTGTGACTTTACCTTTTTTGTGGACTAAGCCACTTATGCGCTTTAGTATTTATGACTGATTGTTGCACCCACGATAGTAAGGAATCTGAATTTGAGCAAAAAATCATCCTCACTTTATTTTGAAGACCTATTTCCTCCATTCATACACATTGATATTCAGCTTTTCACTCTTTTCTCACTAGCTTGTCACTTCTCCTCACCTCCTCTGAAGACAGTGAGATAGTGTGCTGTATCTTGCCCTCGATGATGCTTCGATGTGTTGTTCCAACGCTTCCTCGCTTCGTGATAAGATGAAGGCTTGCACTATGGACAATCTGACTCAACGCACCCACGTGCTTCTGGAAGAATGTTTTAATCTACTACTCGATTGAAACACATTCCACAGCAAATGTCATGCTGGAACGGGTTGAATAATGTGATGCAACAATTCACATTCAACTTCATACGGAGCTAAATCGAAAACGAAGTGGCAAAACAAAAACTAGATCGTCACACTTCAACGACTGCGGGCCAAACACATGTACAAAGCGCGCGCGCACACACACAGTTCGATCACGAACACTTCATAAAAACCGGTCCGCTAGCGCCAGCACGCACACACTGCTCTCGTGGGGCAAACAATCGATCAAAACACAAGACGCACGCATCGGAGAGGTTCACGTTAACACGCACGCCACGCACGCACACACGATTTGACCTACAAAACTTCTAGAAAGATGTCTTTTTTTCTATTAAGGACAGTACACCCGAAATACATTTGTTTTTAACTAACAAGATTAGCTTACTTGGCACTAAGCTTTTACGGCGCACTACTTGCAAAATACACACCGACTGATCGAAAGATGGAGACAAATCACCCCCAGTGCTCACCGCGGATGCTGATCGCGAAGTGACAGGTGAGAAGCCAACCGCGTAAACAAGTGTGAGAGCGTAACACACTCTCTCGCCCTTAGCAGCAGATGTAACCTTAGGCCTCGTCCACACGAGAGCGTAGCGTAGTGGTTGAGAAGCTTATTGCTGTTGAGTA